>VZDJ01000076.1:10574514-10893333 GCA_008694505.1 Cyanoderma ruficeps | reverse complement strand
AGGAAGGAAAAGAACAATGATGAGAAGGAAGAGAGAAAAGAAGAAACAGAGAAAACAAGAATGGAGAGAAGGAAGGAGGGATGGGGAAAGGGGTGCAGGCAGGGGCGAGCAGTGATGGTGAGGGGAGCCTGAGGGTCCCTGGAAACACCACCCCAGGTGAGGGCAGCGCTGCTGCCTCCACAGGCACCCGGGCACAGCTCCCCTTCCAGCACAGTTAATCCCGACCACAGCTAATCCTCTCACAGGTCACTGGGGGCTCATTGCATTTTGTTCACTTCTCAAATGCATCTAGAATTAATTAAAAAACCCCAACTCTAAATTCCTCCTGAGGCAAAAGCATTTGGTGCATTGCCCTGGGGCGAGCCAGAGGGGTGATAGAGGAGCAGCCTTTTCTGGCCCAAAATGCTCAGATCTCATTTGAAAAAAGAGGAGAAACATTAATGGATGTATCCAGGATGGACAGGAGGAAGACTCGGGGTGGGAGACCAGGTTGGTGTTGAGCAGCTGGCCTGACACATCAGCTCTGCAAGGCCACTTTGGTCCTGTTTGACTTCCAGGGACTATAAGATTGTAAATATTTACTGTTAATATTAACTGTTTGTGCCTATTTTACTCTCCCCCGTGGCTCTAAGGAGGGAGAGGCTCTTGTTCCGTGTGTGAGCAATCCCTTGGTCTGCTGAGATGCCAACAAATCACTGTGGCTCTTGAAAAATCAACTTTGGGGATAAAAACAGTCGTGCTTGGATTGCAGCAGGGAGAAATGTGTTGTTTGGTGGCACAAATGGGTCTGTGTCCAGCACCTGAGAGGTTTGGGCAGGCTTTAGTGTTCCTGCTTGTGGTGCAGCACTGGTGGAGGGTTTCTTGATTCTCAGGCTGGATTTGGGGAGCATTTCAGTAAAAGGCAGTGCAGGGTATCATTGCGAGCTGGGATGATGCAGCCCCAGGCAGGTTGTGCCTGGCAGTGCTCCCTGGCGCTGGCTGGCCCTGGACAGTGTGTAATGGAAAGGGTGTGTTTGTCCCAGCGTGTCCCCGGGCGCTGGAGCTGATTGCAGGAATCGACCTCATCGATGGGGCCGGCGGATCCAGCACAGCCTGTCCAGCCCGGCGGCCTCGCTGTGCTCCAGGCAGGAGCTGGGGCATCACGGGGGGCTCTGCACCCGCTGCCCCCACCACGCTGCTGCCCTGTGCAGGCCTCACTACCAGCAAGGCAGTTCCGTCCTCAGTGGCACCAGATAATAGGGTGACCTTTGGCAGGGGGTGGTGTGTGGAGAGTTCCTGCGGTGCCATCTCTTGGAGGTGCCGCGTGGCTTCTCCACAATCCTGTCCACTCCCTGATGCAGCCCCATGAAGGGCTGGGGGGTCCAGCAGCCTGGCAGAGTGTCATTGGGCTCCCCCACCACGTGCTCAGCTCCACCAGGGAGCCCACCAGGCTTGGGCCACCTCTCCCATGTCCATGTCACCTCTCTCCCAAGCAAAGCTGAGTGTAGGTCCTTGACCCTGCAGCTGAGCCTTCCAAAAGGGACCAAAACAGCTCCCCATTCCCCAGTGGCAGTTGTTCCTTCCTGAGACTTGGCCAGCTTAAACCCATCAGTGACCGAGGATGGCTCCGTGTCCCAATGGATATGTTGGGAAAGTTGCTCTTCAGGACATCTGCCCTGAGCAAGTACCTTCCCGGGGCCTTCTCCAAGCAGATGCACGTTGGCTGTGTCCTCTCCCATCCCTGGGCAGGGGGACAGAGGTTAAATCCACATCTCCCTGCACTTTCCCTCGAGCCCAGAAGAGCTGGTGCTCTGAGGTCGGCGCTGGGCTGGGCGTCGATCCATCTGGCACGGGCAATGTGAACTGATGGAGCTGCTTCCAGGAGTACCTTTATTGGTATCTGTGTCCCAAGGAGAACAGCTCGGCCTCTCTGCTTTCCTCTCTGGTGGCAGAGCTCGTGGGAAAAGTGAAGTGGAGAAACTCTAGGTTTTTCATCTGCCGGAGTTGTTGAGTGTCCCACAGACGCGGTACGATCTGTTAACTCACTTTGTATCATGAAAGAACAAGCTCTAATACCTTCAACCTTTCCTCTGTGTGTTTTTTTTGGAAGCAGCCCAGCTAAAGAAGGGAAAATTAGAGCCGTGTAGGAGGTTGTCACACAACATGCAGCCCATCAGAACCATTGGCCAAGCAGCCCCGGGGGTCCCCGTGCCAGGAGTGGTAACGGCCCTGTCTTTGTTTTCTCATTGCAGAGCCTCTCACGGGATCTGCGTGGTGACGTGGCAGCCAAGACGTGGAAGTTTGGGACTTCTCTTCCACCACAGCAGAATTTGGGGGGTGGGCAGGGGTGGGTCAGGGGGACACTGGGAGTCGCAAGACCCTTCACCTTCACTGTGGGCTTGGCTCAGGGATGACTACAGGCAGAGTCAACCCTTACAGCATCGTGTCCTCCGAGGAAGACGGGCTGAGGTTGACCACCATGCCTGGTATCAACGGCTTTGGCAATGGGAAAATCCACACCAGGAGGAAATGCAGGAACAGGTTTGTAAAGAAGAACGGTCAGTGCAACGTGGAGTTCACCAACATGGATGACAAGCCACAGAGGTACATTGCAGACATGTTCACCACGTGCGTTGACATCCGCTGGAGGTATATGCTCCTGCTCTTTTCCCTGGCATTTCTGGTGTCCTGGTTATTGTTTGGGCTGATTTTCTGGCTAATTGCACTCATTCATGGAGACCTAGAAAACCCGGGCGGAGATGACACTTTCAAGCCTTGCGTTCTGCAGGTCAATGGCTTTGTGGCTGCTTTTCTGTTCTCCATCGAGACCCAAACGACCATCGGGTACGGCTTCCGCTGCGTGACCGAGGAGTGTCCGCTCGCCGTCTTCATGGTGGTGGTTCAGTCCATCGTGGGCTGTATAATCGACTCTTTCATGATTGGTGCAATAATGGCAAAAATGGCCAGGCCCAAAAAACGGGCCCAGACATTACTTTTCAGCCATAACGCAGTAGTGGCGATGAGAGATGGAAAACTCTGCCTGATGTGGAGAGTTGGGAACCTACGGAAAAGCCACATAGTGGAAGCCCACGTACGAGCTCAGCTAATTAAGCCGAGGATCACGGAGGAAGGGGAGTACATCCCGCTCGACCAAATAGACATTGACGTGGGGTTTGATAAAGGCTTGGACCGTATTTTCTTGGTGTCTCCCATCACCATCCTCCACGAGATCAACGAAGACAGCCCCTTGTTCGGGATCAGCCGCCAGGACTTGGAGACGGATGACTTTGAGATCGTCGTCATCCTGGAGGGCATGGTAGAGGCCACAGCCATGACGACGCAAGCTCGGAGCTCCTACCTGGCCAGCGAGATACTGTGGGGCCACCGCTTCGAGCCCGTCTTGTTCGAGGAGAAAAACCAGTACAAAGTAGACTATTCCCACTTCCACAAAACCTACGAGGTCCCGTCCACCCCCCGTTGCAGCGCCAAGGACTTGGTGGAGAACAAATTCCTGCTGCCCAGCACCAACTCCTTCTGCTACGAGAACGAGCTGGCCTTCATGAGCCGCGACGAGGAAGAGGAAGACGACGACAGCCGGGGTCTGGAGGACCTCAGCCCCGACAACAGGCACGAGTTCGACAGGCTTCAAGCCACAATAGCGTTGGATCAGAGGTCGTACAGGAGGGAGTCGGAAATATGACTCTTGGTCCTTCCGTTGACTTTTCCAAGGGTATTTTTTTTCCTCCTCTAATCTCTTCCCCTACAACCCGCTCAAATTATGCAGAACAATGCAAGTGCCATAGGAATGCTTGAGAAATTAGTATCGTTCATAGTTTTCAGTTTCATCGCAATAACCACTGAGCGGTCCGCAGGAGGGGACGGTGGCAGGCCACGGCGCGTCCCCCGCGCCCGGCGCCCGCGGCAGGGCCCACGGCTCGGGGAGATGGATGGACAGATGGATGGATGGATGGATAGATAGATGGATGGATGGATGGACAGAAGGAAGGATGAGGAGAGAGGAGGGTCTGTGGGGCGTGGGCATGTGCTCGCCCAGCACGGCCCCGTGGGGCTTTGCTCTCCCTGCAGGGGAAAACGTCAGAGTTTTCCTGGAGTGAGCACTGCGGGATCCAAAAAGAGGAAATATCAGGAAACAAATCTCACTCTCTCTTTCTTTTCTTTTTTTTTTTTATTTTCCTTTTATTTTTTAACTGAGCAGCAACAACAAAACAATTGCTCCTTCGGCAGGCGGTCTGGTTCAGTTGCACAAGAACAACACTTGAAATAACATGCAACATTAATGTACTTCTTTTTAATTTGGGGAAAAAAACGGGGGAGGGAGGTGAGAGGGTTTTTAATTTTTTCACTGCACCGTTTGGGAGACTGTTTACCAAAATAATAATAATAATTATTATTATTATAATTACAACAATAATAATAATATTAAATCTGAAAGAAGTCATTCAGTATTTTTTAAAAATGAACAAGGGAATGAAGAAGCCACCGGGGTCCTTTGAGGGGGTGACTTGTTGGGTAAACGCAAGAGCTAAAATTTAGGTTGCATCCAGTTTTGGGGGATTTTTTAGCACTGGCATGACTTCATAGGCAGAAAACAGATGTAAGTGACTGTAGGTCCGTGACAGTGAAAGAAAGCAGTGGAATTACTGACAAAGGATGTAATAAGGATAAGCAGGGCTGTGAGAGAAAAAAGCATTGTAAACACGGAAATTAGCCGATTTTTGGAAATGTTGGATTTTGGGGTGGAAATGGGGTCTGGAGCATCAGCTGCTGAAGTGTTGGGTCTCCCCCAACATCTCTGATGGGGAATTCATAAGGTTCACCATAACTGGGACAAAACAGTGAAAAGCACAAAAATGAGAGTGGACAGCTCTCAAATTTGGGTATTTCCCCACTTTTCTAACCAATTTGGTATTTTTCTTCCTTGAAGAATATTTTCAAACATGAAAATCAATGCGAAAGTCATCTCGTTGGGCTGCACTTCTAGTCCTGGAGCTACGTCTGTGCCAGGCTGGGCCTTATGAATTCCCCAACCCCCCAGAGAGTCCTGCTTCAGAGGCAGATGCTTTCCCCAAAACAACAGATGCCAGTCGAGAAAATCACCCCATCTCGTGCTTCAGCCCATCCCCGTGTCCCAGCCTCAAGGTGGACTGTGCCTTAGAGATGCAAACTCATCCTGTGTCCCAGCCCTTCTCCACAGCCCCCATCCTGCATCCCCCCCTGCGGGTGACACCCCCTTTGCTCTGCAGCACCCACATCCCATCATCCACTGCCTTTCAGGCTGGCCTTGGTGACAACCTGGTTCAGCTTTAGCTCTGGCACAAGGCAAAGCGCCCCATGCACGAGAAGCTCCTGCCCTGCTCCCCACAGAGGGAAGGAGTCGGGAAGGTGCAGGTTTGTGGGTCCCTTCGTCTGGCTGTGCTGCTCGTTGGTGCTCTGGGAGCCAAAATCTGGCTCCCTGCTCCCTGTGGCCACAGGAAGGGCTTTGTACCCATGGGCATCCCTCATCTGACCCTGGGCACGGAGCCCTTGGGGAGGGGGCTCGACAGCGGGGTCCTCCACAGCCTTTCAGCTGTGATGGGCTCCCGGTGCTTTTCCCCCCACAGCCCACGCCAGGGAAGATGTGTCCTGAGGTCAGGACTTGCTGTGGCGCGTCCAAACATGGGTGGCAGAAGTAGGATTTGTCCTGTGTCCCCATCTCCATCTTCTTCTTGCCAAGGGCTGTGGGGAACAGCTGCCCCGAGTGTCCCTGTGCCACCGAGCACCGTGCTGGGGACAGGGACGTCATCCCTGCAGAGCTTCTGCCCGCCAGTGTCTGTCACCATCACCCCCCACTGCCCACCAAGGGGCTGCTCTGTTTTTTGGCTTCCACTAAAAACCACTGGGAGAAAACCTTCTCTAGGGGCAGCACTGGGGGGCAGCTTTTTCAGCACTGAGTGCCCCCAAATGCGTTGTCCCCAAAAGTGGGGACGCGTAGGGACGTGCCATCGAGCTCCAGCCATGCCATTTATGTTTCTAAGGCAGCAAAGGTGGATGCCATCCCATCACCCATCCCTTTGCCCCTGGGGGGATGCTTTTACCCCCTGCTTTTTGCACCACAGCGTCTGGGGGTGGGAAGGATGGAGGGGGGGCAGAGAGATTTTGTGTGAGCACTACTTATTTATTTTTTTAAAACAAATGCTTTTAAGTGGTTTTAGGTTCTTTTGAATAAATAATAATTATTAAAAAAAAAATAAAAGGTGCACATCTTGCTGCTGTAGAGTTCTCAGAGGGTTAACTTCTTTATAAATATATATATATATCACAGTAAATATTTGTATAAAAACGAAAGAGAAATAGAGATGTCTTTAAGTAAATTATTGCTTTTAAAGAAACTTCTATGATTGTACAGTGTTACCTGGGAGAATAGAATAATATATACACATGTATTTTTAAACTGCTGTGTAGGAGGAGGATGTGAACTGGGACAGGGAGCACCTGTGGCTGACACAGTGAGGGGATTTTGGACCTGCCCTGGCCCCTGTTCACGCACCCCCTGCCCCAAACCCTGCTAGTGAGGGTGTAGCTCCGGTGAGATGTCCTGTATCTACTGTATAGTCCTTGTCCCGACCACGGACCACGCCGGTACACAGTGTATAAATGTTATTTTTGCCGACCTGTGAGAGCTCAGAGCTACTGGTCTTTTCTCCTCCCACCAGCGAGGATCGGGAAGGCTGCCCAGCCATAGGTTAAATCCCATCAGTTGTCAAAGCAAGGGGTAAAAAAAGAAAAAAAAAGGGGGAAAAGCCCAAGTTCAGCACTTGGGTTTCCTTAGGGGGCTGGGAAGGCACAGGGATGCTCTGGGGGTGTGGGTTTTTCTGGAGTGGAATCCCTGTGGGAAGGGGCTTGGAGATGAGCAAGGGGAAATGTCCCCGCCCCCCCCCCCCCCCCAAAAAAACCCCAAAAAAACCAGCCGCCGGCCATTTCCTCGAGCAAGCCAGCTCCATCCCTGGAGTTTACTCCGGCGTTACACTTGATCCTTGGAGGATGGCAGGAGCCCGGGAAAGGAGGGAGCCGCTGATCCTCTCGGCCAGCATCCCGCAGGGATTGCCCCGGCCCGGGGCTCGTGGCAGCCTCCGGCAGCAGCAGCTCCCCAAAGTGGGAGTCGGGGCTGGACCTGCTGCTGCTCCCACTTGGCTTCGCCCTAAAAAACTCCCCAGTGAGAGCAGAGAGCAGCCGAAACCCCGCGCCCCAAATCCACCTCTGGGAAGAGCATCCTGTGCCCTGGGGGGGTCCTCACTCGGCCGGGGGTGGGGGCATGCCCGGGCCCGGGGCCATCGGGACGAGCCTTAGCTTCTCATCACCGAATTTAGTGCACTTTGTCTTTTAGGGCTGGGACAATCACTCAGCGCTCAACCCTTTGGCGATTCGGTGCCTGCTTGACCTTCAAACCTTTTGTAGAGAGATGATTTCAGAGCCACCTTTTCTATCTTTAATAAGGCAGAACAAATACGTTTATTTTTAAACCCTCCTGCTCTTCCCTCTCGTGCTGACAAACCAAGAGAGTCCCCTCTGTGTGTGTGTGTGTGTGTGTGTGTCCCCATCCCCATTTCACAGAAATGAGCGTGTGGCACTGTGTCCTGCTCTGCCACCCCCCAATTCAGGAATGCTGCCACGGCGGGGGGGTCGGCCCAGGGCAGGGACAGGATGTAGGACAGTGTCCAACACGATGCCACCCATCCCCTCGCCCAGCAGCTGTGCACATCTGTCCTGCTGCCCCACTCCCAGGGTACCATCTCCTCCCAGACACACCCCAGGGCTCCCCCAGGCTCGGCCCCACGGGGATTTGGGGACAGACACCCGGCACCAGTTCACACGGGCAGGTTGGCAGCTGGGAGCACTGGTTTTCCCAGGGGTAAAAGGCTGAGTCTGTTCGCTGGGGCAGTGGTGGTAGAGAAGCTGAGGGATGCAATGAAAGTATCTGTACCTTTTCCACCTCCGGTGTTTCTCTGTCTCATTGCACATATATTTGAGATATATGTGACAATGTATATATATATTTGTAAAATGTATTTCAGATGACAAAACTGGCCAATTTTATGTTATTTTAAATATATTATATATATATATTATATATAAGAGTCTCCAAAAGATATAAATAGACTAGAGAAAATAATATAAATATGTAATAAATGTATTTTGATCTATTTAAAATATCTCGCGTCATGCTGTATATTTTAAAGATCATAGTGAAGTGTCTGCCTGTAGCCAACTTCCAACGTGTTTCCAAGTCTGTCAGTTGTCACACATACAGGATATGTGGAGCAAAACTTTGAGCAAGACTGGGGCCAGCACGACAAACAGAGATTATTTTTAAGAGCCTTTGAGCAAATATCCATCCTGCTGCCTCTGGGCAGGAGCAGAAAGCACACACCTGAATTTTTCCTGGGAGGATAATTTTCCTCCCTGCTGCAGGAATGCTCAGAATCATGGGGGGACCCTGCAGAGGCCCCCCCAAAAACAGCCCCTCCCTGGGGGTACCACTCGCTCCAGTGCTCTGCCCTGATGGGCTCAGCCATGCAGGGAGCCCGGAGATGGGAAAACGTGTCTGGAGCCCAGGCAGAACGAGCCCAGTCATCCCAGACCGACCCAACAAATCTTCCCAGAGCGACCTTGGTCCCCTTGGGCCCTGCCAGGATCCGTTTCCTACGGGCATTGCCTCCTGTGGGGACCTCAGGGGACATCACGCCATGCGCAAGTGACAGTTTAAATGTCTTTAATGGCACGTCACGGCTGAAGGAAAGCGGGGACAGGGTGTGAGATGCTATTTACGGAGAGGTTAATGGCCTGGTGGACACAGAGCCCCTGGATTTGCCATCCTGGATTTTCCTCCTGGCTTTCACACCTGGCTGCCACAGGGAACGGGGCTCGTGGACTGAGATAACCTGGGGAAATTATCCATCATCATTCCTCAGGCTGGGCACAGGGCTGAATCCAGTTCAGGTGACTGGTGGCTGACAATTTCCACCCACCACTAATGCTCTGTTGGGTCCCATCAGCTCCATCCCTTTCGCCATAAGGAAGTTTTTTCTCATTAAAAAAAAAAAAAAAAAAAAAANAAAAAAAAAAAAAAACAAACCAAAAAAACCTTGCCAGCCACTCACTCTAATCATCCCAAGAGAAGGCCGGGGCTAAGCAAGATTTAAGACCAAAGCCCGTTTAATTTGGCAAAGGGGGAGACTGAGAGGTGACTTGATTACAGCATTTGTCACGGGGAGGATACGCTGGTACAAAGAGGTAACTTAATCTAGCAGGGAGAGGCATAATAACCACCTCTTCCTGGAAGCTGAAGCCAGACAAATCTATCTTGGAAATCAGGAGCGATCTTTTAATAATGATTAGCTATTAGAACAAGCCACCAATCTCTGTCTCTTAATGCCTTTAAATCTGGACCAGATGCTTTTCTGGAAGCTTTTCTCTTGCTGAGGAGGGGAGCGGGGGGTTTCCTGGGGACGGTAATGGCCTGTTACAGGCAGGCAGGAGAGGAGATGGGAAAAAAAAAACCCCTCCAAAACACTGGAGCTGGATCTGGGGAAGGAAAATGCCAGGGAGGGGGCGGGGGATGCTCTGGCAGGGCCCTGCCAGCATCTCTCCTGGGGACATGCACAGGCCCGTGCAGCAGCTTCCCACGGCTCCCGTGCCTCCGCTCTCAGGGTTTGCTTTGCCATGCGGCAGTGACTCCTCGCGCAGCCGTTTGCACTACAAACCCCAGAGCTTCATTTGTGGAAGCATTTAATGATTCAGGAGCCGGCAGCTCCCTGGGGACGGTTCCCACTGCCTCCAGAATTCCTCCCTCAGTGGCTGCTTGTACAGAGATCCCCAGGGAGCCGAGCTGATGCTGGCACCGCGGGAAATGTGCTGCCGGGGTGTTTGGTCCTTGCTTTATTTCCATTCCGACCGTCCTCATCTTCCAGAGCTGAACTAAGGGGTGGGAGCAGCAGAGAGGGGAAGGCACTGGGTGGCTCTGAGGGGAATGACCCTGCTCGCAGCTCGCAGGGCCTGGCTGGGAAGTTTTCAGCAGGGATGGGCACCAGTGTCATGAGTCTGGGGCTGTTTCTTAGCTGGCAACGTTCCACGTCTAATATTCAAGATCTCTTTAAGGGTAAAAACCCCTTCTGAACTCAGCATTGCACCAGCCCTCACTGACTGCCCTCCTGCCTCTTTCCCTTCAGATTCAGGGGATCAGAGCATCTCTCTGTGCCCTTGCAGAGGTTTTTGACCATCATCAGCTTGGATGGGTTTGGCTCAAACCCACTGAAAAATGTGGCTGAGCCAGTCGGTTATCAAGAGTGGGCAGAGGGGCTGGGAACTCTGGATTCCCACCAGGACCTCATCTCAGAGGGATGAAGGCAAGGAACTTTGCCCTGGCCCCACTGGAGATGCTGCTTCTCCATCCAGCCTGGATTCATCCTCTCTCCAGGCTGCTCCAAGAACCTCAGACCCTCCAGACCCCTCCAAATGTGGTCCCTTGCCCACCTGAGTTGCCTCAGTGCCATTCCAAGTGTCTGGGAGGAGCTGGGGTACCTCAGGGCAGTATCCAGGGATGCTCTGGGTGCTGCAGGGCGATACCCAGGGATGCTGGGTTGTCTCTGGGGGTAACCATAGTAACGGAGCAGCATCTCTGCTCTCCTGCTGGCAATTTGCTTTTTCATCCTACATTAAGGTGGACCCTCTCCAACTCCTTTCTCCCCGTCCATAAAGGCAATAGCAAGAGCTCTCCCAGAGGGGTCAGCTCTTCCATTCCATCCCACACCAGGTTTTATCCCACTGGAAAACAGGATCCTGCCAGGGAACCAGCCTCCAGCACCCTGCAGGGAGTCCAGGAAGATGGCGGCTGGAGTTTCTCCTTAACACAGATTTATAATTGTGAGTGGGACAAAATTAGGGGTTTCCTTACACTTGTTGTTAACAGGTCACTGTCAAGGTGAAAAACCTCAAATACTTTAATTTTTTTTAATTGTAAAATGCCTCTGCTAGCAGTAACACTCCGGCTTATTAATATGGATTGGTTTTTTTCAGCGCAGAATGTAATTATCACCCGTTAAGTACTTTGTTCACCTTTCACATTTCTCCTCGCTCGGGGAAGGCAAACACATGAGTCAGCGTCCTTTTTTCTGTCACTTTTAGGCAGTTTCTTTTTTGTGACAAGCCATTGTGAATCAGCACAACACTGCAAAGTTCAGGTCACAAACGCTCCTGAGATGCTGCTCACAGGGAAAAACAGAGATTTTTGAGAAGGAGGTGAAGGACATCTCCTGGCTTGACCCTGGGCTTTGGGGAGAAGCCCCAAAGGAATAAATTTGGAATCAAACCGGGCTTGGTGGTGCTGATTTAAGGGGAGAATTGAGAAGGGTTTCCCGTGGGGTATCAGGATGGAGAGGATGTGTGCAAGCTGGCAGATCAGCACCCCTTCCCCAGCCACTCGACGCTCCCTCTCCTCTTCCCCTGCAGCTGGCACATTTATTTTGGAAACACCTCATTAGAATGTAATTAAGCCTTCCCCTCTTTGCCTGACGACCCCGAGCATCACTCCCGTCCCCGAGGCTGGGGCGTTCCTCGTCTGTCCCCTTGCAGGCTCCCTGCTCCAGGGAGGGGGTCCCGGACCCTCAGGGGTGGCACTAGCGGGGGGGATGGCCCCAAAAGCCCATGATCCGTGGGTCGGCATCCCCGCCTCGGGGGCTTGCTGTCCGTTTGGGTTCGTGGCTGACTCAGCCCCAGATGGTTCTGCGAGCGCTTATATAACGCGTGTTTTGGCGGGGGCCGGGACGCGGAGCGCGGTGAGGAGGTGGGCGCGGGGGCGAGGGAGGGAACAGAGCTAAAGATAAGCCTGGCAGCTCTGACAGTGCTTTGCCAGGCCCCGCGGGAGCCGGCAGGGGAAAGGCTGCTGGGGATCGGGGCACCGAGCTCGCAGCCACCGCTGTCACCTCCCTGGGACCCGCCCGGCCCCACAGCCCGCCCTTTCCAGGGTCACCTCCCTCCGCCTCTCACCAGCAGGCCTAAAATCGCCCCCCGGGTGTTTCACAACAGGTTGTTTTTTCCCCCCTGGTGTTTTATGATTCGGGTGCAGCAGGGAAGTGTTTTGCTTGCAGGACTGAACCAAGCTGTGTAAAGATTTCCCGGATTCTTCATCCCCATTCCTCCTCCCCTCCCTGTCCTCTGCTTCGCTGGGGACTGCTGACCACACTGGAGCTCACAGTGGGAGCAGAAAACTGATGATATTTCTCTTGAAGGGGTGTTTTGGGTGACCTTTCACCTCTGTAGAAGTCTTCCTCTTTTTTTCTCAGTTTACGACACAAAGATGACCCTTGTTTTACGGGAGTTTTATTTTAATGCTCTGGAGATTTGCTAAATAAAAACCATTCTAACACACAGGATGTTCTGGATGTGATGGCTCTTCTCAGCTGTGGGGTTTGGGGCAGGTCATTCATTACCTGAGACACTGCTGCATGTCCCTCAGCAAAGGGTTAACCACGAGCCCCCAGACATGGCTTTTATTTATCTGGAACTGCCCTCAGAAGAGCCTTCCCCAACCCCAACAGAGCTGACACGGATTTCATTCCCAAATCCCTTCCTTCCCAAACCCGTGGCTACAGGGCAACCCCAGAGGCTTCTTGGGGGCGTCAGGTCCCTTAGCCCTGGAGGGATTCCTGGGTGGCTGAGGGTCCCTGCTGCAGGAGGGATGGGGAAGGCCCCTGGCCATGTCCTGGTGAGCAGGATGTCACCTCTGAGCGCTCCACACAGCAGCTCCACGCTGACACCGGGTGCGGGGGTGACAGCAGGAACAGGCTCTGTCAGGAGAAGGAGCACTGCTACCAGCCCTCAGATGGTGGCAGGAAGTCCACGGCTCCTGATAATTAGGAGAAAAACCTAAATAAATCCCTCAGCAAAAGACGACGTTGTGGGGAGAAGCTTAGGCCTGGGCTCCTGCCAGCGGTGGATTTGCAGAGCCGCCCACGCGGGATGGGAGCAGAGAGGGGAATTGTCCCCACAAGGTCAGGGGGACCGAGCTGAGGTGGCAGCAGTGACACCTGGCAATGTGCAGGGCTGGTGGTGGCCGTGGTGGTGCTGGTGGCAAGGGTTGGTGGCTGCCAGCCTCGGCTGGGGGCTCTGCGTGCCTGAGGTCTCTGAGGGCCCCTCCCAGGGCAGGTCTCCATCCCACAGCCCCCAGAGCAGAGAGGACTGGATTTATGGGAGCAGGAATCTGGGGATTACACTGCCAGAGTCTGACCAGCCAAAAATTGTTAAAAATCAGAATATCCGTAGCTCAAATCCAGCTTAAAAGTCAAACCAATCATCCAAACCATCTGCCTCACCATTGAAGATAATACTACTTTTATTGTTTCCATAAGCTGCTAAGCAGCTTTTCAGCAAGAAAAAACCCTCTGTGCTGGGACATCGGTGGCTGTGGGACAGCACAGTGGCCTGCCCGGTGGCAGCCAGGTCAGGATGTGGTGACCTGGGGGATGCAGGGTAGGATATGGTGCTGGGGGTTAAATTCTCTGTGCCGTGGTGCAGATCCCCACTGGCAGCCACCCGCTGCCATCTCCCTGGAAATCCACCCATGGAGGAGGGGTGGCACTGCCAGCTCTCCTCCAAGACATCCCAAAATTTTTCTGGAGGCTCTGGCAGCTGAGGGTGATGCATGACAGGCTGTAATGGGAGCTGCCCGTGCTGCTGCCCACCTGACCTTCTCCCAGGGGTATTATTAGCCCATCTGGGGCAGCCAGCCCCTGCCACGAGCTTTCCATCTGCAAGTCCTCCCGGGCTGTGGGCCAGAGAGGGGAGCTGGGCACGATCCTCCCTGTTTCTCCAGGGAGATTTGGGTTGGAAAGGACCTTAAAGCTCATCTCATTCCAACCCCCTGCCATGGCCAGGGACACTTTGCACTAGACCTGCCCCATCCAGCCTGGCCTTGGACACTTCCAGGCACGAAGCAGCCACAGCTTCTCTGGGCAACCTGTGCCACGGCCTCACAGCCAATAATTTCTTCCCAATATCCCAACTAACCCTGCCCACTGTTAGTTTGAAGCCATTCCCCCTTGTCCTGTCATTCCAGGCTCATGTCCAAAGTCCCTCTCCAGCTCTCCTGCAGACCTCCACACTGAAGGCTTCCAGCCACTCTCCAAAGCCTGCTCACCAGTTCCTGGAGGATGTCCATGCCCAGCAGAGAGACCAGAGTGTCCTCCCTGTTTCATCCCCTTGAAACAGCTGCAGTGCAGTTCACCCTTTCCCAAGACCTCACTCGAGCAGCCTCTAAGGCCAAATGAGCTGATGTCTCTATTCCCACCTACAGCTTCTCTGGGTAACAAGGGCATCACCTGTCCTGTCCTTATCTGACACCCTGACACACAGACACCCCCTTCACCCATGGGGTTCCAAACAGGGCAGGCATAAGTATGAAAAAGTCAGGCTGGACAGAGCTCGGAGCAACCTGCTCTAGTGGAAGGTGTCCCTGCCCATGGCAGGGGATTGGAACATCCTCTGGTGTCTGTGAGTCTGTACTGATGCAGTGAGAGCACGAGAGCTCGTTAACGAAATTAGCCTGGAGTCACTGACATTGTACATTCGTGCTGGTGGCTGGGTGCTCCTCCTGCCTCCACTCAGGGTTAAAAATCACAGTTTGCTTGGAGAGATTATTATCCCATGGGATGACACCTGAAATGAAACTTATTTCCTCAAGTGGAAATAAGGAAGGAAAAAGAGCTGATAGATCAGCAACCAACAAGCCAAGAGGAAACTGCACTTCTGTAGATCATCCAGCTTTTATTTGGTCTGACTTTAAGTGCCTGGCAGCGAGTTGGCCCTTCCTGTCCCCTGGGAGAGGCAGAGGGCTGCCAGCTCACCAGAGCGTTTTGGGATTTGCTACCTCTGCTGCAGAGCCCCAGCTCCTCGTGGTTTTCTGGAGCCACCACTGCCACCTGGAAAGGGACATTGCAGCTGGCACAGAGCATTTCACTCCTGCTCAACACCAACCCAGGCCCAGGACACCCCTGGCTGCCCTGGAGGGCATCTCTGATTTTGTTCTTGCTCTGGAGGACTCTCCTGGCTGTTTGGCTCCTCTGCAGCTCCTGACCATGGCAGGGAATGTACCAGGCCCCCAGGGATGGCTCCATCCTTCTCCACCTCCCAACCTCTGCCCCGGGCTCGCCTGGGGGACCTGACTTGCAGCTGCCAAAGCCACATCACTGATTTTTAATTAGGGAGAGCTGCAATTAGTGAAACACAGCAGAGTGAGAAGTCCTGGCCTGTCAGTCTCGGCTTGGAGGTCCCTGACACTTTCCCTAATCAGCCCAGAAAGACACATTGCCTTGACCGTGACAGTCCAGAGAGTGGGGAGAGCATCAGACCTCGCTACAAATCCCAGCTGGATTTAGCTCCTGTTGGCTAAATGTCTGCAGAATATCACCCAGCAGAGCAGCCTGGAAGTTTTCCCCCTCAGGAAAACAGCTAGGTGATATCCACAGCTCTACTCCTCTCTGTGTGTGTGTGTCTTTTGTCCACACAGCAAGGTAAGGGTTGTGCTGAAGAAGAGGGAGGTGCTTTGTGCCTGCATCCCCTCCACGGCGTGTTTCCAGTCCTGTGGATGAACACAGGCTCTTTGATCTCAACATCAGAGATGTCCAGACACAGCGATCCAGGGAGACACAGCTGGGAGGCACCGACAGGGTCAGACCCTTGGAAGCTGAGTTAGGCTCAGTGAATCCCTTGCCAGATTTCCATATGGTCCCACATCATCCATCCTTGCCCTCCTGCAGCAAGAGGGATTTGCTGCTCCGAGCTGCAGAGAGCAGGACCTTGACTGGCAGGTCCTTGACTGACAGTGCTGTGCCAGGGCTGTGATCCCACCGGTGCCATTTCCGAGATGCTGGCAAACATCCCCTCGAGAGGAAAGAGGCTCAGCCAAGCCTGAAATGACCTGCTGGGGCAGGGTAGGCTCCTTCCACTCTCGCATCGTGTGCTGGGATTTACATAAAAGCGGATTCTTTGCAGGATGGCCTGAGCCATGGAGGGGGATGTTTGCAGTGTGTGGCTCCCAGAGCACAGCTGGAACACCCCCAGGATCACCCCCAGCCTCTGCCACAGAGCACCTGGCTCCTGTTAAGGTGTGTTGGGTCACAGCACAGGGCTCTGGGCTGTGCGGTGCTGCTCAGGCCTCTGCACAGTGATCACAGGTGTGATGCCACAAATACCTGCAGCCCCAGCTGGGGCACAGCACCCCGGTCCCTCCTCATCATCCCATACCTGAGAAATTAACGTCCTGTTCCTGTGTTCCCACAGTGCCATCTCTGAGCAGATCCCATCCCTCCGGTGTCCCCAGAGCCCGGTGCAGCTCTGCTCCCTCTCCAGCAGAGCCCTCGAGCTTCCTCCAGTCACAGCTGCTCCCATGCACTCCCCACACTTTGATTAACTCCAGCTCCTCTCCTTTCTCAGCCCCTTGGGAAATAAAACTCTCCAGTGCTGCAGACTGTTTTCAGGTGATGGAGAAGGCAGGGATGAGCCCTCTGGCGATGGATCCAGGATGGATCCTTGTTGGGAAGGTGTTCCTGTGCGGCCAAGGACATTGGCAGATTTGATTAACTTGCCAAATTGCCAAATTAACTCAAAGTTTATTGCAGCCACATCTGCCAGGCTGACAGTTCTTCTGGGACAGCGTGTGGGCACCAGGAACGAACTGGTGAACTGCTCAAACACAACCCAGTGTGGAAACCATATGGAAAAAGAGGCGAGCTCAGAGATGGAAACATTGCAGTGGTTCTTGTGGGGCTGGGCTTCCCTGGCTCCACCACGGCCCTTTCTGTGTCTCCTGTATACCCACCACTCAATTCTACCAGGAGTTGGTTTCCAGCTTCTAATCCCAGTACCAAAGCACAGCCACTGTTCTGGACTGCAAAGCTCTAGGCCAGGTCAAGTGGGAGCATCAGTGGTTCCAAACTGAGAGAGCTTCCCCTCTCCTCCCGGGGCTCCGGGACAGGCTGATCCAAGAGAAAGGATCCCGTGAGGAGGAGCAGCCACCCCGCCCGCCCAGCCCCGCTCCCCCATCCCTGCCTGCTCCCTGCTCCCACGGACATGTTGCACGCACGGTGGCAGGACAGGCGATGCCAAGCGCTCCTCGGGCACTGTCACCTGATCTCCGCCACCCCCGCTCCAAGCCCGGACAAAAATAAACCCGGGAGCGCTGCGGTGGAGCCGCCCTGGCACGGCCGGCCCGGGCTGAGCCCATTGTTCCAGTGATAATGCTGGTTCCAGTGACTGATCCCAGAGAAATGCAGATATTCCCCTCACGCCTCTCCAGCCTCCTGCTGCAGAGAAACCATGGCTCAGGAGCAAGTGGAAGAGCAAATGACATGGGTTTTTTTCCCTCCCATGTGAATTTTCTTGTTGATAGAAAGTTCCTTCCTTGTGAGGCGAGGCTAAACTTTCCAAAGATTTTTTTTTTCCTTGAAAGTTTTAATTTGTTTAAGAAGAAGGGCAAAAAATCCCTCCCTCACATTACATCCTGAAAATATAAAGCCTGAAGCTCCAGCTTCCCTGGTCCTGGCAGGGCCCGGTGTTCCTGCTGGGCAGCAGCCTTTTGTTATGTAAAATTGGCATCTCCTTGCAGCTTCCATGGTGCTTCCAAGCATGTGCAGAAATACCTGTGGAAGGGCGTGCTGAGGCCAGCCAAACTCATTTCAGTCACGACCTGAGCAGGTGCTTGGTTGGAAAGGTCCAAAGCTGGGGCAGTGGCTTTGGCAGGACAGCCCTGGAGCTGTGTGGTGGCAGAGGGGACACCACAGTCAGTCATTTGGGGTCTGTTTCAGCACTCACCTGAGACACAGCAGGTCTACAGAGGGACTCAGCATTTCTGTGGTATGTTCTGGGCTTTCACATCTATTTGTGTGGCCGGAAAGTTGCCCTCACATCCCCGATCTGCCCTGTGGTGCAGAAATACCACAGACTCTGCCTCAGAGGATTTTTACTTGCAGCCAGCCCAGCCCCGAGCCTGGCTGAGCTCAGGACGTGCCCCAGCTCTGCGTAAGCAGCCCCAGGAAGGTTTTGCCACAGGAGATCCCACCAGCAGAACCAAAACATGGGCACCAGCTGCATCTCCTCGTGCTCCAGGTGTCCAAGTGGCTTCCAGGGCCCCTGCCCTGAGCAGGAGACATCAAAGTCTCTCCCAGGCACGCTCCTTCCAAGGAGCCCAGCATGCTCTCAGCCTGGCAAGGCGATCAAACAGAAGGAACAGACAGATCTGAGCAGAAAACTAGGAGAGAAGGCAGCAGCAATATGGTCCTGGAGAAAGCAGGAGCACAACCCCTTGGCTTCCATCCCCTGCTGCTTCCCCTTGCTTCCCAGAGTGCCTCCAGCTCCAAATGCCTGGGCTTTGCACAGAGCTGATCTCCTGGTGTTCTCTGGGCTACAGCCGCACCTCGAACCCTGGAGCATCCACCAAAGAGGCTCCTGCCCCCCTCAGCAATGTGCCAGGGAAATCACAAATCTCTGGGGTAACCAGCAGCTCTCTGGGGACAGACCCTGCCTGCCTGTATCGTGCTGGGTTTTGTCCCTGTCCCTAAAGCCTGTCTCCTCTCACCCCCTCTTCTCCAGGCCATACCTGGTTCTTCTGAAGGCGTCATGACTTCACTGTCTATTTTTATCCAGCCCACTGCTAAGTAAAAGCAGAGTTTACACTGGCTTTTGGGAAAAAAAAAAAAAAAGGGAAAAAAAAAAGAAAACAAGGCATTTTTCTTATTGTGTGGGAAAAGATCCATGGGCTGGGTTTTCTTTTTTCTTCCCCCTTAACTTGGAGATCTCCCAAAGCAAACAAGTGCTGTTAACTGGAAAATAGGATGATTCACCAGTCCCCTGGGCAGATGGTACCCGGGCCCTCTCTTCTCCAACTCCTGGCAAGGGTAAATGCCCCCTGTAAAACTTAAAATAAACTGATGATCCTGTATCCATCTCGGGGTCTGCCCTGCAAAGCCGACAATGCATCTTCAGCCACCTCCTGCACGTGCCCAGACCTCGGGCCATCCCCTGTGGGTGTCCTGCCCCAGAGGGGCACCTCAGGCCATGCAGGATGACACCAGGGGCACGGGAAGCTTGCAGAAGCTGCAGCCTGCCTGTGGATGCTGGGAGCTGAGCGATGTGCTGGGCTCCAGCCCCAAACTGAAGGGATGGAGCAGCCCTGAGCTGGCCCAGGAGCTGGAGCAGAGCTGCTGCTGCTGCGTCACAAGGTGTCTGTCCCTCCGTGGAGCATCTGCCACACGATGCCCTTGCCCTGGGGTGCTGAGGAGATGCTGACACGTGGAAAAGCTGGCCAGGAGATCCCTGTGGGTGAACTAACAGTGGGGCCAGAGCAATGAAGCAACGTTATCTTCCCTGCAGCCTCTGACATGTGTCACGGGAGGGACCGTTCCCGTCACGATGTGACTCAAATCCCATATGGACAGTGCAGGAATCTGCTGTCCTTTCTAGAGACAGGGAAGGCCTGTTTTAAAATGCCCCCAGCTCCTCCCTTCTGCAGGCAATGGAACCTCTCATCCTTATTACATTCCCCTTCCAGATTCCCAAATCCTGGCCACACCAGCCACAGGGCTGTCCCTGCAAGGAGGCCTCATTTCAGGGATACAGCAAAGTGAGGGGGTCTTGAGGTATTTTGGGGCACCAGGATCCCTGAAGCACATCCCACCAGTGCCCTTTCAAGGCAGGAGCTGTGATGGTGGTGCTGAGAGAGACTGGGGTGAAAAGGGGACCTTGAGAGGGCCCTGGGGTGACCCACGAGTGAACTGTTCCCTGCTGAGATGAGGGTTCCTGGACCTCAGGAGCAGGGATGTGTTCAGGGTCTGCCTTTCCCTGCCTGGGACATTGTAAGAGCAGAGGAGCCCCAAGCACAGGCTGAGAGGCCAAATTCCCAGCACTTTAAAATTCCCCCTTGGAAGCTTTTTGGCTGCTGGAGGCCTGGGTTATTTCTGGATGCACTCGGCAGGAGTGTTTTTCTCTCGCTTCCTAGCAGGGATGAACAAAGAGCTCAGCTCTCTGCCTGCACAGAGCCAGCCCCACTGCCCTGGCAGCACCCACTGAGCTGGGTGCCCTCTCCTCCCCCGGCTCTCCAGGCCAGGGATGAGCTCCCAAGAATGGGGATCAACTCATGAGCTGCTCCCTGTATGAGCCAGAGACACAGGAAAGTCTCTTCCTTCCTCTCACCTTTAAATCAGATCTTTTTAGCCCAAATGGTCCCACTCCTCACAATGTGTCTGTCCTGCTCCCTGGACTTCCTCCTCATCCCTGCTGGAGGCAGGACAGAGACTTTTGGGCTGCACAAATACCTCAGCTCCTAAGAGAGCTCTTGGGACAGAAAAACAAGGTTTCTTAAACAAGCCAGAGACGTTAAGCCTTAAAATAAGTGACAGCAGCCAACCGCGGTGTCACCGCATTGCCCACATTGCCACAGCTGCTCTGGGCATTTTTTATCAGCTTTGCCCTTCTCCCGTTGCTTTTGTGTTTTGTTCTGAGCCACCCACTCCTTGGGGTGGGCAGCAGCCTCTGCCTGGAACCCTGCACCTCTGGGCATGTCTGCAGAGGGATTAACAGCAGGAATCCCATTTATTTAATGCCAAATACATCAAATAAATTGTGCTGTGACAGACTTAGAAAGGAAATACAGGCAGCACCCAGGAGTTCTGCTTTGGCAGCAACGTGGGCACCCTGCAGGCAGGAGGTGTTTGGGTTTGGAGGGTGAGGAATGGTTTTAGGGCTATGATTGCACCTCTGCTCCCAGGGAGGGGGCTGAGAAAGGCTGGTTTTGCACAGAGCTATTCAAGAGAGCCGGGCTTGACCTGGAAGGGTTAAATTCACCCAGTTGGTGCAGCAGACTGGTCCCATTCCCCTCCCCAGCACCCAGCCCGGTGGTGTCCAGCTGCAGCAGCAGGAAAAAGCTCCTGCTCTGACCACCCACCAGCTGCTCCTGCAGCCAGCTGAACAAAAACCCAGCTCTGGGGGATCGTGGGCTTCGAGGGGCAAGGGGGGCAAGGGAGGGGGAAAGGCACTGGGTGAGGCAGATGGGGACAAGAGATGAAGAGGTGACCTTAACCCTGGCACCTGGAGTGGGGCAGGTGGCTGGGATGAGGTGGGTGGTCTCTGGTCCTCATCAGAGAGGTCCCTTCTAAGCCTCCACGTGTGGGGAGCTGGCAGAAGTAGAAACATCCCAGAGCTGGGATTTGGGACCACCAGGATTCACTCTGGCCACAGATTTTCCTGGCCTGGCTGGAGCTCAGAGAAAAGTGATCTGGCACCTGTGATCCCAAACTGCCCCAACTCACCTCACACTCAGCCCCAGGGACTCCTCTCTTGGATCCAGTCCTCAGCTGAGCCTCTGGGACTGTTAAGATCTTTCCAGAAGTCTGAAGGCAGCTGGAGGGCCCATCCCAGTCAGGGCATGGTGGCAGTTCCTGGGGACAGTGGGGCAGGGAGCTGGTGTGATGTGGCTGCTGGGGTGGGAAGGCTGTGCCCCTGTGCAGAGGGGTCAGCATGGCACTGGGCTGACACATCTGGAGGGGACCATTTCTGCCACAGGCTTCTCCCAGACAAGAACCTTTTTCCTGTAACAGCCCTGAAAGTCTAAACTGGGAACCAGCACCAAGGCCCACGAGGTACCAGGAGACACAGGCACTGCCCTCGTGCCCCCACTCCCCCACACCTCCTGCCCCTGCTGCTCTCCATGGGAATTTGCCCTTTTTTCCCCCCTGACAACAAACCCTGCCCAGCTCTGGGTGTCACTCTGCTCCAGGCTCCCAGCATCAATCCATCTGCCGGGCTTGGTGTCACAAGTGCATCATGGAAAATGCCATCGATCCACCAAGGTGGGGACTTAATTTGAGGGCTCTAATGAGGCAGTGATTTAACCTTATTACACAAAGGTAAGTGGAGCTGCTGGCTGCCCTGTGCTGGAGGGAACCTGGTGGTGTTATTGTCCAGCTCCTCGTGTGGGAAGGCGCCTCCAAGGGCACGTTTGGGTTAGGGAAGGGCTGGGCTTGTGTCCAGAACTGAGTCAACATCTCGTTGTGCTGGGGTGTCCAGGCTCTTGGTCCTGCCCAAAGTCACTGGGGAGTTCAGATCCCAGATGAGCTCTGAGCTGCATCTCTCAGCATTGCTGTCTCTAGTGCTTCCCTCCATCTCCTGGCTCCTTCCTTCCCATCTCATGGCTCCTTCCTCCCCTCCCACCTAATGGAAGCCTCTTAGTGCCTCAAGTTAATGTACTGTTTCAAAGCAGCTTGTCCTGGCTTCACAAAAGGGTAGAAAACTCAGGGGAGAGCACTCATTAGGAGACTTCCAGCCTGCCACCAATTCACTTTACATCTCTGATGAAGTCCTTTATTCCAATTTCCTCATTAATGCACCACATTAACATGATCACTCCTTAACTCAGATGTATTTGCCCTCCCCTCAGGCCATGCAGCTTAGCTGCCTGGACATCTTTGGCTCTCCAGGGTCTTTGGGACACAGCCAGGACAGGACTGTGTGTCCCCAGGACTAAAGACTGCTGTGGGATGGAGCAGAGAGCCCCGGCCGTGCCTCCCAAATTGCGGGAGGGCAATGGGGCAGCCGAGCACCGGCTGAGGTGCTCCTCACCTGTGAACAGGCAGGCACAGGGAGAGCAAGGAGGGAAGGTACAGCCCTCACTGATCCATGGGCTGGGGAACGTGTCCCCTGTGGCCTGGGGCGGCTCTCACTCACACCAGCAGCTCAGTTTTACAAACCATCAGGGTGATGACTTTAATTCCGAGTCCTCTCCTGCGCACGGCAATGATTTTTCCAACCACCCTGACCACAAGCTCACAGGATCAACCTCTACTGTGCTGAGCCCAACAGAGCCCTGATCCCTCCTGGATTCCTGAGATACCACCACCACCCTCTGCTCCCTCCAGAAGTGTTTCCTCTCCTCAGCTGGAAGCAGGTGCGGGCTCCTGATAACTCTTCTTTCTGTCCACAAAGGAAATGGGGCGTGAGAACAGCCCTGTACACGAGCAGGATGACAGCCCTGCTCCCACTGCAGATGACTCTTCCCTGCTCTCTGCCAGGCCTGGGAAAGTGAGACAGTGTGAATAGAAAACAAAGGCTTAAATGTCCCTAAGCCAGTGATCCCAGTGATGTCTCAGCACACCCTAACAACGAGGATCTCCTCCTCCTCACAGCTGGTGGAGACAGGACACGAGCACATGGTGGAATGACTGTCCCTGCACGCAGGACTGTTGTTTTGAGCTTAAAGAGGGTCTCAGCACAGAGAGGAGGATAGATGGGGCTTGGAGCAACTGGTCTGGTGGAAGGGGTCCCTGCCCACAGCAGGGGGTTGGAATGAGACAAGCTTTAAGGTCCCTTCCAACCCAAACCTCTGTGATTCTGTTCCTCTGGCCAGTCATGGCAGGCACGGGTGTCTCTGCAGAGCTGAATTGTCCTGGGAGTTCCTGGTGTGGAAGAACTCAGCGTCAGGTGGAGGTACTGTCCTGATGGTGTCAGGAGCGGGTGCCTGGAAGCAACATCCCGAGGTTCATACACTCCTCCCAGCTGTGTATGAGCATTTTCCTCATTATCCCGCTCCAGAAGATCCAGACAGTGAATGTGGATCCCCCCAGAGAAGTGTGGCCTGACCCACATGTGAAGCAAAAACATCAAAGAATGAAAAGAAACAATCACAACAACAAACCAGAAAAGCTTTTGGAAACTGGGAAAGAATCACAGAGCGATGGGAAGGAGAGGAAAAAGCTCTTTGCCTTCTTCAGGCAGGCCTCAAGCCTACCAGATCCAGATCTCCTATAAAGCCTGGGCGACTCCATCCCTTCCCACACAGGAAAAGCGGCACAAGAGGCGCACCCAAGGGGAGGGTCAGGGAGGGATTTCCCCCTCCGCTCCTTCCTCCCACCCATCACCAGCCGGTGAGGACGAGGAGCAGGGCCAGTGGGCTTTCCCTGAGAGTGGGGGGACACGCTGCACTCTTCACCTGATTCCCTGCCAACCCCACTTGTCTGTGCACATTCACCAAACAGTCAGTGTTGCAGAGACACGTTCTCCCAAACACCCTCCCTCCCTCGCCGCCTCCTGCACAGCCTCGTACGTCAGCGCCTGTGGGGGAGAACCGGTGGGCTGGGGACCGAACTTTGGTCTGCGTGGGCAGCTCCCGCACGCAGCAGCAAGGGCGAAGTTTATCGGGGATGTTCGACAGGATCCAACAGCTCCAGAAACCCCAAGATCTCTCTCTCTCCCTCTCTCTCTCTCCCGCGGCGGCTGGGTGCGTTAGTGCGGCAATCACGCATTGGGAATGCCAAAAGGAAGGCTGGGGAGGGGGTGTGGGGAGAGGGAGAGGGACTAGGAGAGGATAAAGAAGCCCGGGAACTGAGGACCCCTGTCCTTTCTCACTCTTTGACATGCAAATCAAATTCGCCTTTCTAAGAGCGGTGAAAAACCTCTACATCTTGGCAGGGCTCGAAGAGACAAGGCTAAGGCAGATCCGTGGAATAATTGCCTCCTGCAGCCAGCCTGAATTTGGACCTACGGCATATCACAGCCTCCTGCCCACGCCCCCAGCAACCCCCATTTTAAACCCAGTCAGCGCTGGGATTCCTCTGCAACCATGAGTTGCAAATAGGTTGCTGGGAGAGACAGATGCCAAGGGAGAAAGGTTAAACAGACATTGTGCTCCAAGGGGGGAAAAAGAAGGATCCAATTCAGCTTTGCAGTTTCTAAAACAGTCTCATGAGATCCTGAGTGAAGTGTGCGCAAGCAGTTCTGGCAAGGAGAAACAAAAGACCTGAGAGGAGCGAGAGAAAGGATGAATGAACAAAAGACAGGAAAGCTGCACATGTTTTCAGTCCCTGAAGTTCACTCATCTCTCTTTTCATGCCCAAGCCCTTTTCTTCTTGAGCCACCTTTGGGAAAGGTAGAAAATGGGGGGTGGGAGATTTACTATAACTGGGTTTAGCACTAGATCCTATTAACTAAAAAGAATGGGAGCAAAGAGAAATCCCCAAGGCGAGAAAAAAAATCCATCATTAATTGACAGGTCCCTGGGGGGCTGAAGCGGAGATGTTGAGCCGAATTCAATTACAGACATGGTCAGAATCAGGCAGGAAGATGTGGCTTCTTTCACTGTGTCAATTAAAGAAGCGACTGGGAACGATAGACTTCTCTGACCCGTGAGTCAAAACAAGCTTCCATCCGGCACTGCCTTATGGCCCCACGGCTCCCACTGGGAACAGATGGGCTCATGGGCAGTGCAGGGATGCCAGAAGGCCTCCTTGCAGGCTGGGCACTCGACAGAACCGAGCCTTGTGCCTGCTGTAGAAATTGCTGTTCTCTGCAGGAAGGTGGCATCGTTAACAGTAATTAATTTGCAGCCACTGTGCTACCTGAGCAGAACCGAGAGTGGCATCACTGAGCCAGCAGCTCCCTCACCAGATTTCAGGTCTCTCTTTAGCAGTTCCCTCAGGGAATGAGGAAATAACTGACCATGTGAAGAGGGAAAGGGCAGAGAAGCTTTCAAAAGGTATCTGGGCACTAAAAGCTCTGCATCAGATCACAGCCCTTCCCTGGCTGATGGAAGCAGCTCCCCTCAGAGCACCTGGTGCTGCACAGCCTGAACCCTCCAGCTTTCAGTCCCTGGTACCACAGCAAAAAAGCAGATGTCAGTAGAATATCACATCCTTTTCCCTTCACTGTCCTCCACGTTAGGCTAGGTTTGGGTATCCCTAATTTTCAATTTTCCATCCTTTCCCCTGCAGCGAGGCTCAGCTGGGCAGGGCTCTGAGAACACGGCCCAGATAAGAGATGGGGCAGAGCACGGTCACATTCCCCGGTCTGATGGAAGGTGTCCCTGCTCATGGAAGGGGTTGGAACCAGATGAGCTTAAAGGTCACTTCCAACCCAAGCCATTCTAGGATTCTATGCTTGATTCCTACTGGATTCAGGGCAGGAGTGCATCCTTCCTTTGTAGGATCAGAAAACTTCAAAGGAACCTCCCTCTGCTCCATCACCACTTTCTGCTCTACTTGGGATAACCTGCACATCCTCCCATTTTCAGCTGACTGCACTCTTCAAAGGAGTAACAGTACTATGTTCCCACTGACACCATTTCACACCTTAAAAAGGATCTCTCTATCTCCAGATTCCCCTTCAAGGGTTGCAAACATCCTTTCTTCTACTCGTTCCTGCTACTTTCCTCCTCCTTTGAAGATATTTATTTTATTGAACAGTCTCCTTTGCAGCACATGCAGCCCATTTCTTACCATCCTGGATCCACCGTGCCTGGCCTGATCACAGGATACCACGGGTGGCTTCAAAGCCTTCTGGGCATCCTCACACAAACCCTCAAAAAAAAAAGAAAAAAAAGTGAAAAAATGGATGTCAGAAAACTCTGATTCCACTTTGGGAGCACAGGATGCAGGACCCCAAGGAATAAGCTGGAGAGATGCTGATCCTGAGCTCTCTGTGGCCCACCCGAAGCCAGGAGCACCACAAAGTTATGAAGAACAAAGAAGTCTTATACAAGCATCCCTATATATTTATAGCTCTTGAATGCTCATTTCCTGTTGGTGCTTGAGTGGCATTTCCAGCACCTGGGGAAAGAGATGCTCAGGAGATGGGCTAAATGATGGAATTATTCCTGGTCAGTTAATGGATAGCTGCTAATTAGCGAAGAGGCTGAGCAGGGGGCTTGTGCTGTTGGAAGAACTTCTCTGAGGCCTTGGGAGGGAGAAAGAAGCCAAGAACAAAGGATCTGTGCAGTGTCAGGCAGGGCCTGGAACGGGAGGAATTTCTCTTTCTCGTGTTCTTGGCTTATTTACAAAGATTCCCAAAACTCCTGTAAGGAATGGAGGAGCAGGATGAGCAATGCTTCGTTCCCAGCCCCAGAGCACAGTCCCAGCAGCAAAGGGAGAGGTTTGTTATAGTCAACAAACCCCAGCAGTGTGTAGGGAAAGGAGCTTTTCTGCTGCAGCTCCTCAGCAGACCCTCAGCTTGGGGGACCCTGAGGGTGTGGGGACCACAAGTCAAGGTCTGTGAATTCCTCTGACCCCCAGCACTGGTGGTGTGGAAGGAACAGGCTGTGGCTGTAAGTCAGAGCCCCAGGAAAGAGCAGGGAGGGAAAAGTGTCATGTCCTTCTGCCTGTAAGTCTTTGGGCTCATGCCTGAGTCACTTCTCCATCCAACAGAGCACCTTCATGCTCCAAGACACTTCCAGCCCCCCTGCCCTTCCTTCCCTGCCTCTCTCAGCTTCCTCAGAGCCCAGAGGGTGTTGAAGAGTCCTGGAGGTGAAAGACAAAGCAGCCTCCACTGGGGATGGTAAGAAATGCTCTCCTGCCCCAGTCCTGAGGCTCATTCCTGAGGAGAGGCTCCCGAGCTGAGCAGATGCCACATGTGTTCGGGAAAGCTGTCAGCAGGAAGAAAGGAGGGGAGAGAAGGAAAAGGCACGTGCTGTACCCGCCGGCGCTGACTAAACCCTCAGGCTTTGTTTGCTTGGTCTCTCCAGCCCTATAAAAGTCAGATGAGCCTTTTAGCCAGGAGCCTGGGGAGGAACAGAGAGGCCTGGGATAAGTGCAGCAGCGTGGGCCATTCTCTCCTGTACTTCCCCATCTGGGGGGCCCAAGGGAGCCATTTCAGGTCCTTTGGTCTGACAGGAATTCCTCGGTCTTGAGCTCCTTCTCCTGCAATTTTCTCCTTTTAGGAGCAGTTCCATAAGGCCATAAAAAGCGCTGGATTTTGAAGGGCTCAGCTTGAAGCTGAGCAGGGACTGAGGACAGAGAGAGGTTCAGCGACTCCTTCATCTCAGCCTTCCCTCCCCACAGAGACATAAGCCAGGACCAAAGGGCTCCCAGAGATGAGGAGAATTTTGAAGTAACGAGGCAAAGAGCACAAATGTTCCCAAATCACTCCTCCAGCCTGGGAACTACCACTGCAGCAGCTGGAGCAGCAATTTTCCCTGTGGGGAGGAAGGGAAGGAGTGAGGAGAGCTTAGCAGGGAGGTGTAAAGGGAAATCCTACTTTACAAGGGCCCAGTCAGTCCTGCTTGTACCAAGTGACAGACCTGACAGGAACATGTGACAAAATACAAACAGTGTCTGGTGGGTACAAAACAGCAGCGGGGACTCATCACTCTCTGCCCCAGCAGGTATTTGGATGCTGAGAGACAGTTCCCAGGTAACACGTGGGGCTTCTTATTTGAAAACTGCTCCTTTTATTGTTATCTTTCCTCCCACTGCAAAAGGCAAAGAGAAAAGAGACAGGGAGAGGGAGAGTCGTTTGACAAGCTGAAAACTTCTGGGGGGGGGTGGTGAAAATGAATAAGTGAGGGGAAAAAATGAATAAGGAGAGGAAGAATAAAAGCGCAGGTGAAGAAGGAAATACAAAGTCAAAAGGCTCGGGGCTGACTCAGTGTGGTGCAGGGTTTGTGAGGGAGACTCTGCCTTTTGGAAATCAGTAATCCAAAGGGCTCTGCGTGTGTGCATAAAGTTATTGACTGACTGCATTACATCCACTTATCCCCCATTAAGCAGCAGGCTTCAGCTTGATCCCCGACAGCAAGGAATTAGAGTAACTCTACCCTGCGTTTTTAGAAGGGTTTCCATCTCCCAGGAATCCAAAGTGCTTCAGCAACCCTCCGGGGAATGCAGGACTGACATCCAGATCCTTCTGGGGTGGAGACTGGCAGTGGGACAGGCTGCTGTGTGCAGCAGAGATGGGAGGGAACCCTGGTGCTTCTGCACAAAGCTATAGGATCTCTATTATGCAAGCAGAGTAGGAAAGGGTTGGCTTCCAAGGACACAGAATATAATTAGCCTATCTCAGAACAAGTAGCGATTCCTCCCCTGCTAAGCTGCTCTCAGTTCAGCTTCAGACAAATCATCTCTGCTTCCTGGCTGTGTCTCCACACACGAGCAGCAGACAGCTCTTCACGTCTGGAGGGGACAAGAGGCTGGAGGTCTCCATACAGTTACTGAACATTTTCAAAGCTGACTTAGAAAGTTTTTTGTTCTTTTCTGCCCCCACTTCAGTTTGCCACCCCCTCAGCTGTACTGATGCAACTGTGGATCTATGGGGAAATGAGACCACAGAAATGATCTATTTTTTTTTTCTAATTCTTCTTCTTTTTTTTTTTTTTATAAGACATATTCGCTTGCATCACTTCAGCAGAGCAGCCCCCAGTCTCAGAGCAACACAAAGTTTGGTGAAGAGGTGGGAAGAAGCTCCCGGTGGGGGAGGAGAGAGGTGAAGGAGCCTCAGGTGCCTCCATCAGCTCCTGCTATCCTGAGGTGCTCTGCTCTGGAGCACAACCCTGGTGACCCTGCAGCTCTGCCCAGCCAGCTCCATCCAGATGTCCCTGCAGCTGGCACGGGGAGGGGACACTTACAACTCTCTTGTTTCAAAGATGCTTCTTTGCTTTGTGTCTCTGGCCTCACTGCCATGCCCCGGCTGACTTCCCACGTGGCGCAGCCGCTTTGTCACGGATTTCACTGGAACTGCTGCTTCCCATGGAGCTAAAGAAGAACTGGGAAACTCCAAAGGAGGAGGAAACTGCAGCTCCCTCCAGGGGAAACAGAGACTAGTGAAAGTGCAGGGTGTCATCCCAGACTTCTAGGACAGAACTGGGGAAAGGCCTTGAAGGAAGAGATGAAATCAGAGTGTTCAACCCCTGCCATGACAGCAGCCATGGAGGGTCCCACCTCCTGTGAGGTTGGGAGCTGGGAGGGTTCACTTCTGCTACAACAGAGAGCAGTGGTCCTCAACTACTCTGCCTCTGCACCACTTCCAAAAATCCTCCAGATGGGAGCCGGGGATGGTTATGTTTGTTGCAAACAGCAAAGTTTCCATGCAAAGTGGTCAAACAGGGAGCTGTCAAACTTCCCTTTACCCCCTCTGCACCCTCCAGACAGTGCATGAGAGGCACCTTGTTTATGGGCTTGACACTGGGTATGACTTAACCAGCTTTGACAGGGGTGATCCTATTTATAGGAGGAACTCCTAATGCCTCTCATTCAATGTCATGTTTGGGAAAAAGTGAGAAATGAAACAGAAATGACCCCTGAGCTTCTACTTTCAGTAATGGAAATTTCAGCTGCTGACCTGGGCAGGATGGGCAGCACTGAGCCAGTTTACTCAAGGTCACTGAGAAGTTCACATCACAGTCCAATTTTCCCTCTTTGAATGTCCTTCCTGGCTTGGCTTGGCACTCTTGATGCATTTCCAAGTCTGGATCCCTCACATTTTGGAGCCTTCCAGAAATTCAACCACAACTCAGCCCATTCCATAAGGATGGGAATGTGAGGAGCTGAAGGAGAGGTGTTATTTCATAGACTGCCACTCAGGAGTTGCACAAATGCTTTGCTAAACACCCCTGAACACGGGTCAAGCATCACTTGAACATCTTGAACATCCACTTTGTCCAACTTGAACATCCAACCAACCAACCGCCTTTATTGCTCCTTACACACCAAAGCCTTCAGCAGAGGTCAGATTTCATGGGGGGCTGCAGCTCCTCCCAAGGGGCAGTGCAGGGGCAGCTCCAATCTCTGCTCTCTGGGAGCAGGGACAGCACCCAGGAATGGCTGGAGCTGTGTCAGAAAGGTTTAGGCTGGAGATCAAGGAAAGGTTCTTCCCCTGGATGATGATGGGGCACTGACCAGGTTCCCCAGAGAATGGGCACAGCCCCAAGGCTTCCAGAGCTCCAGGAGTGTTTGGACAATGCTCTGAGGGACAGGGTGGAATTGTTGGGGTGTCTGTGCAGGGCCAGGAGTTGGACTGGCGATCCTTGTGAGTCCCTTCCGACTCAGGATATTCTATGGTTCTACAAAAAAACTCCTGTGAGTTTTCCTAGCATCTCAAAGGACGGCTGGCCATGCAGTTGGTTCACCAGTCCTGGCCCTTCCCAAGTCCTGTGGTCAGTCCCTCCTCCGAGAGGAGCATCCAGAGGTGCAGAGCCGTGTGCTGAGCCGTGCCAGGAGACAGCACGTGTGCGAGGCATCCTGAGCTCCAGGCGGCTCCCATGACTCAGAGCCAGTCGCCTTTTTCCCTGCAGTGCAATTGTACCAGGCCCTGACAGCATCAGCTGGCTTTTATCACTGCTCCACATCAGAGCTGTCAGTCCTGAAGACAATGGAAGGTGTGTGGAGGGGGAGGAATTGAGCATCTCTGCGCTCTGTTGGCTTCGCAGAATGATGCCGAAGTGGCGAGCAAAGAGGTTTTGATTAGCAGCAACAGCAGAGTTTTTGATTAGCAGCCTGCTGCAGCAAGAGGCTCAGCGAGGACGTCAGCACTGAAATAAAGAAGTGATACTTCTGGAGCTTCCTCCACTGCTGTTTTGTGGGGAAGAGCTTGACTGATGGCGATGAGAGCCCTGGAGGGCACGCAGCCACTGGATGGTTTGCCCATGCTCACAGCTCTGAGGATGGAGGGCACCTGTCCCCAGATCTGCTGGCTCCACTGGGGTCTGTAAAGGGTTTGAGTCATTTCCTCAGTGCAACTCATCTTCCCCACGTGTAACTTCTCAAACTCACCTGTTGCTGTGGCAGTGACAACGACAGAGAAGGAAGAGACTTGAAAAGCAAAGTCCGGGGGCATTTAACGAACAAACAAAAGCCTCAAACAAATAAAAGATCTTATCTTGTGAGCTGAGTCCTCTGCCAAGGAGGAGAGGGGTGTTTGTGCCTCTCTCAGGCATGTCACGGAGTCTCCTGTCGCCCAGGTTTGCTGGGAAGTTCACCCACGTGGATTCTCAACCCGCCCTTGTCCCGTGCCTCTCCCTCGCGCTCGGGGGCCGCTTCCTGTGAACGCCCACGGAGTGATTCGTTCTCTCCTGCACATCCCTGATGAGATGCCGATGGAAAAGCTGACAGCAGCAATGCCCAGGGTCTATTTGCCTGTCAGCTCTGCCTTGTTTCGCTCCTTCTCAGCAGACTTGCACCTGCCTGTTGTCCTCGTCTTGCACTTATGCACCAAAGGCCCCCAGCACAGAAATCAGCTTTTTTATTCTGCTTCTAAAGCACAGAACACAAGGACTTTGATGCCATCCAGATACTATGTTTATCCTAAAACCAGAGCTAAGGAAAGTGTTATATTGATTATTTTCCTGACTCAAAAGTTAGGCTCAAAGCAGGGTAAGTGATTTGTAAAAGGTCTCGGGAAATCTGTGAACGCTGTCAGAACAGGGTCTGTTTCTCTCAAAACTCAATCCAAAACCTGAAGCAAAGTCCATCGTTCCCTCCAGGATGGACTTAAAACAAGATTGTTCCGCAAAATGCTGAGGCATTATGTAAAATAAATTAGCTTGGTCTGTGCAGGCCCAGGTACAATGGGTTTCTAAATTAAGCCCTTGTAAATGGAAATGGTAAGACAGGTGTGAGAGAAGATACCTAGAGGCTGGAAAGCTTAATCAGAAATGAAAGTTGCTGAATGGACCAGTCAGTGATTTCAGCGAGCATTATGTGGTGTTGCTGCAAAACAGCAACAAAATGGCCGTTGTTTTATTGATCCCACACAACCTGCTGTGCCCATGCTACTGATGCACTCAGGCACTGTGTCACTGTCCCTGAGAGCTGCTGCAGTGACAGAAGTCACCCCTTGTCCCTGGGCCCTGTATGGCCCCAGCCTGAGAGTTTCCATCCAGCTCCCACAGGTGGAATGCCCTGTGATGACCAACTGACATTTCATCTCCACAGTATTCCTCTGGAAGTGACACATGGGGAAAAGAACACAATTCAGCACCTGGACAAAAGCTACAAAATAAGCAGAAAGGGAGGAAGTTTAAAAATTAATGAGAGCTCCAAGTGCTGTCAAATTTTTCCTCCTCTTGCCCTTTCTGGACACACAGCTATCACCAAAGATTAAAACTGATCGACTGACCAGGTCAGGGCAGAGCAGATGTGATAATAGGAAGAAAGGGAATTACTTCAAACTGCCAGAGGTCAGGGTTAGATGGGATATTGTGAAGAAATTCTTCCCTGTGAGAGTGGTGAGGCCCTGGCACAGTTTGCCCACAGAAGCTGTGGCTGCCCCATCCCTGGAGCTGCCCAAGGCCAGGTTGAACGGGGCTTGGAGCCACTGGTCTAGTGGGAGGTGTCCCTGCCCATGGCAGGGAGGTTGGAACAGGATGATCTTTAAGGTTCCTTCAACAAAAGCCATTTTAGGATTCAGAACATTGTGTTAGACTCTCCTGGAAAACAATTTACAGATCTCTTCCTCCACCCCCTTTCCTCTGTAGCTCATTCCTGTTCCCTTGCTATGAAAAGTTTGGTTGTCTTCTCCTTTTTCTGGCTGAGTCTTTCCACGGCAGTTAGCTGCCATGGTGATAGAAGTTAGAGAAATTAGTAAGAAGAAGAGTCATAATTAACAATTGACTGACAGTCCCATCTGACCTGAGACAGTAGCTGAAAGCTGCCTCCCACTTCAATCTGCTTGCCACGAAACAGCCAGGAACAGGCAGTTCCACTAGCCAAGGTGGTCTGGCTATTGGCTCCATCCCTGCAGTGGCCGCCCTCAGTGGATTTGGTGCTGGGAGCCTCGGTGAGGATGTGTCACCATTGCCCTCTTCTGGATCCACAGCCAAGCCTGCTCCAAAGCTTGGGAGATGTCCCTGGCTAGTGATGGCAGCACGTGGTGGCTCCAAGGGAGCTGTTTCAGAGGTGACCACTGGTGCCTCATGCAGGTGCTTTGCACTATTTCACTCAAAGAGCTTCGAGTTCTTTTGTGTTTCTCCTTCCAGAATGGTGACTACGCTTGCAGGGCAGATTTACAGCAGATGGTGGATTCAAAGGGAAGGAGATATTAGAAAACAAATTAACACCAAATATATGACTAATTCAGGATCTTTGTGAATGTGTACCACTGTGAAAGGTGGGTGGTTCAAAACCTCCCAGGAATGGGGGGATCTCAGGTTCAAAAGAAAGGAGACGTGGTTAAGCTGAGGAACTCCTTGCCACAGGATGCTGCAGAGGCTAAAAATATATATGAACTTAAGAACGTGGAAAAGTTTGTCGAAGAGAAATCCAGTGAGGGCTACTAATTACACAGAACTTCTAACCATTTATGTAAGTTATATTTCTACATGAAATCCATATTTATGGAAGAAAAGGCTTCCTAGTCTATTCTAGGTACCTTTTTTTGGTATCATGATCCCGAATCAGCCCTTTGCTGACCCAGTATAACTTGCTCCAGTTTGTATGAATATGGAAAAGCAGGGGTCAGGTCCTCAGCTGCTCCCTCAAGGCTTTATTCAGCTTGAGACAGGTGAAGACTCAGTAATTGCTCAGTGACACACTTGGGGCCTGGCCCATCATGGAGCCCTTGAGATCTGGTGTTTTTGTAATGCACAAAATTATGCAGAAACCTCACTGTTTTGTACAGGGAAGAAAATTAGCCCAACTCAACAAGGCACATTACTTATGAACTGAGCGAGGCAATTTTTCACACTCAGCTGGAAAGAATTTCTGCACTTGTCTGTCTGCTGGAGTTCGTGCAATATGGTAACACAGAGAACCAAACCTGACACTGGAAATTATGGGGCTGTTGTCAGCATCCAAGGACTGAAAATAGGCAGCAAATAGAAATCTGGTGAGGAGTTTCAACAGCTTGACCCAGCTCTGTAATGGACTTTGGAGTCAAGAGCAGGTTGATGACAGTTGTTAATCCCTTCTAGCACAACCCTCCCTCACAGCTTTGCCCGTGTTCCCTGCTGTTAAATAATGTATCTCCCAAACAGGGAAAAAACAGGAGCAGGCATCTCCTGTTTCACCCAGCATGGGGAAAGGAAAGATGGGGAATGATGTGTCCCTGATGGCAGGGAGAGTGATGGATGAGGGGGACAGGGCATGTGTGGAGCGCCTGGCACATGGAAGGAGAATGGTGGGTTCAGGCTGAATGGCAGAATACAGAGGACATCTATCCCTGAGACAAGGATTTAGGGGAGAAATTGGCCCCCACACCTCTTGAGTCACGGGGTGGATCGGTGAGGCAGAGTGGCATGCAGGCTGGGATTATCCAGGAAAGTAAGAATGGAAAGCAAAGTGCTCCTGGTCCAGTGCAGTTGGTCCCAGCACAGGCTCTAAGTGTGAACAGTGTGACAGAAGGGACAAACCCACAGCTGAGGTGTCTCAAGATCGTCTCCAGTGGGTCTCTGCCAAATGAAGATCCAGACAATGAACTGCAGAGGTCTGGAGAGGAACCTGTGAGACAGAGGTGTCCAAGGGTGATAAATGGGACAAGCAGCACACAACATGCATAAAAGAAGCTCCTCAGCGTCTGGGTGATAGAGTGCCTGGAAGATAGATCAGGGACAAAAAGTCAGAATTCCTGACCCATGATTAAACTTTGGCACATGTTAACTTACACTGGACAAAAGACACGCTCTGCCCCAGTTCCCTGCTTTCCAGCAAGTGTAAGAGTCATTGCCTGCCCTAGAAAGACAGCATTCTCCATTCATGTTTGGGAAGCTCCTGGGGAGCAGAAGCTGTGCAAGTGCAGAGCATTATCCTGCAAGAACATGCCAGCAACATTCAAGCTCCCCTCAAATCCAGTGGCAGGTCACAGCGATTGGCGGGTCTCACATGTGTGTGACTGTGACTCACCCAGGATAACTGATCTTCATATTAATCTATTGTTGTAAATGACTTGGAGCTGCCTACAGACAATCCTTCAGAGTACGGAACAATGGAGAACCTGCACATCTGAATAAAGCCTCCTCTGCATGGCAACTTATTGCCATCGTAACCAGCATAAACAAGAGCAATTAAGACAATTTCAGAGCATCACCTCCTCCCTCTGGGGTCTTAATGAGAGCACGCTCAGAAGGGGGCTGGAGCAGAAGCAGCAAGGGCTGGGAGTTAACTTATGCAGGAAAAGAAAGGTAGGGAGAGTGTTGGATCCAGAGGACTGCTCCTCTCCACTCCACAGTGTAACACAAAGGGCAAGCAGGGGGAGAGATTCAGTCAGCTCTGGGGTAGATAGAAAAGGCTCTGAGAAGCAGAGCTTTCCTGCTGTCTGACACTCACACCAGCTGTCGGGACTCTGCAGATTTTGCTGGCACATCCAGGTGACCAGAAGTAGCCAGAAGGGGTGAGAAAGACACAGGCATCACACAGAAAGATAACAGGGTTCTGAGCCATAGTTCTTGGTAGAATCAGGGTTGGATTGGACTGATGCCCTTCTAGGAGAAGGGTGTTCAGGAAGGAGCTCTTCAAAAGATGATGATTATCCATCCCAGACAATAAATACAAGCCTCCACATGGTGCTGTTGGGTTATTGTTTAGGTTGCACGTGCTCCATAAATCTTTGCTATATGGTACTGATCTACAGGATGGCTGAGAAGCTGTATGTGGGCAGCTGTGCCGTGAGGAGAGATGGAAAATTGGGAAGCTGTCCTTTGAGGGATCTTTTAGGAGATGAGAAGGACTGACCTGTACAAATACTCCAGGGGAGGAAGGGAGACAGCTCCTATCAGCTTGGTGATGGCACCTCTTTCTTTGGAAATCTGGCCCCTTGCAGTGGAGAAGAAACGGATGGGGCTCTGGAGCAGAGCTTTTGTGAAGGTTTTCATAAGATTGAAGGAATGATACCATTTTCAACTGACTCTTTTCAAATTTAAGGCACAAGTCAAAAACGAGGTTCCTGCCCTGTCACAGTCTATAAATAGCCCGATGGAAGCATAACAGCAGCTCAGTTTGGTATGTATCATGCACTCAAATAATTTTATAAAAAAACCCACAGAATTCTATCCAGCTACTCCTGCAAGAAGCTCACCAGCTTCTGTTTAATGTGTGTGCAATGACAGCTACCCGTACTTCAGGTGGATCACAAAACTCACCCTAGAACCAAAATGGTTCTTTCCATTCTCTGCAGAGGCAATTTTTTCCTTTTAACTTGAAATTTGCTATCATAGATTCGATTGTCTGCTTTAAAAAAAAATGAAGAAAAGTGGCACATTAACTTGCAAAGAGAAGAAAGGAGCTAAATCTGAGACCTCTTATCTGAATCTTCCCAATGCCTAAGTGCTGGATAATTGGAATTGCTGTCTAAGCCATAAAATGCAGTTTTGCTCAGATGTTCCTAACCCCAGACAGACTTCTCCTTCCTGCTTCTCCTTCAGAAGCACCCTGGTCCTAAGATCTCAGGAGATATGTGAAATTTGACCTTCAATGGAAAAAGATCCTACTTCAACTTCCTAGAAGCCAGCAGGAGATAAGTGCTTTGCAAAATGAGCAACCCACTTTCTTTGGAGTCAGGAGATTTTTGGAAGCCCAGGGTCACTCAGCCAACCACATGGACCAGTTTTCCCTTAGCTAAGAGTTTTGACAACCAGAGTTCAAACCCTCCCAGCCAAAGCACTTCTTATCACCAGGTAAGTTTTTAGGAGGGAAATGGCTGTGAAATAGTCACCTTCAGGAAACTGGGTGTATCTGCTGTGCTCGTTGCCTTGTGCTTATTCTGTGTGCATCACCTTGGATGAGCGTGCAGAGCTGGAGTCCACCTGAAAAATCTAGATGAGTGTATAAAGAGAAATTATTAGTAGCTGCTGATATTCAAGACAAGACAGCTTTCCCCATGGATATCTTGTTTGGGTACTGCCTGGGGAGCAACTAGTGAGGACTCAGCAATTCTGAACACCAGCTTACATATTTAGGAACCTCATGTCAAATGCGTTCTAAAATACAGCAAAAAAAAAAAAAGAGGCCATTTGACAGAGAAAAATGGGGAGATGTGAACAGCTGAATCTGTTCTCTGCCACTGAGTCACCAAGGGACATGGAACAAATCACTTTATTTTTCCATGATTCAAACACCTCCTCGCAAAATGAGGCCAACAGAAAAGCAGGTCCAGCACTTCCCATAGTGCTCAGGTTTGTACCTGGTGGGGTACGTGTGTCAGCCAGGGAGCACCAGAGTTTTCAGTTCACAAGGAAGGTCTGTAGAGAGACATCAGCCTTTGTTAATCCATGCCTTATAATGTTCTGACATCTGGAAGGGCAGAGCAGCATCGTTATTGTTTGGATGATGACCACTGCGTCCCTTATTAAGAAGAAATTAAAAATAGGAAGTGGTTATAATTATCATTTTGGACACCATTCCAGTGGCATCATCCTCAACACAGCGCCGAGATTATAAAGTAATAGCCAAGGGAATGTCAATTTACAATTCCTTTTTTCAGTGCAGCACGAGTGTGAGCCAGTACGATCCCTGCTATCTCCTTCCCTGACATCCAGCCGTGCGTTTTCCCAGTACTGCTCTTTCGCCTTTCTGAGGTCCATTGTAACATTAACAAAGGCAGCTCAGTGATATTGTTACATCCAAATGATGGATAGAGACAGAGAAAAAACTCCCAGTACCTCTAGAGATGAAAACAATAATCTTGTACCACTCCAAATGGGAAGAGAATTTCCCAGATAAAGATTTACCTCTGTCTCCTGCTCTAAGGCAAAGTGCTGCTGCCCGTTCCAAGCTCACTGGCTTTGCTCTCCACTCCACACAAGGAAGCGAGAACCTGCCTTTGGAAACTGCTAACCTTTTCCAACCAATGGAAAACCAAACGAAAGCACTTTGTTTGGGAAAGGCTTGTGCTGGGATTCATAATAAGCCATCACTGACGTGACAGACCTTGTTGTTGACTTGGAGCCAAATCTTGAGGTCCTTGCCTGAAGGATCAGAAGGATTTGACCCCAGGACTGTTATTAGCCTTGACATCACCAGCTCCTGACATGGGATAGTTTTCCAGTGAACTTGCTTGAGAATGTTTAGAAATGTCAAGTGGCCGAGCCACGAGGACACAAGAACGAGAAGGTATCAAATTCGCCCAATTGAACGGGAGAATTTCAGTCCTCCCCCTGCTCTCGCTGGCGATGGCAGCACTGCTGACAACGTATGTCAGGGTCACACTGCCTTATCAGGCCCCTCTCAGCCCAGCACCCCTCATCAGCACCGTCCACGTGCATGGTCCCAGCTCAGCGAGAGCAACGGGATCCCGACATAGGCTCAGAGACAACTTTTCCAGTGCTAATCGTGTTGTGGTGGACACAGCTTGTACCAAACCATTTACACAGAGGATGGACACTGTGTGAGCTGGACTGGAGCCTAAAAGTTCTGGTAGTGGTGTGGTAACTTTTTCCAAAGGGTTCCTGGTGTCATGTCACGCTGAGAGCTTTGAGGGTGGGGAAGGAGAGGGGCAGAAGAGACTGAAGAAGCCGCAGGGCTGTAGGCACTGATGAGCTTGTGAAGTGCAAGGACCTCATACATTTACTTTTACTCCATATAGGCCAGAACTCCATGCTGAACTCCAGCAGAGGAAAGGCCACGTGTTAGGTAAAACCTCCATCCAAACTTTCTCCATGCAGGAAATTGCTACAGCGCTCACTTCAATACTTGCAGAACAACTCGGCTCACCATGGTTTAAACCAAACTTCTCAACAACCTTTGCCATTCTCCATTGTCTTCCCTGTGTTCAGTGCTGCCAGCTTTCCTTGCACACATCCACAGCACAGTAAATCTTCCTCCTGTGCTTCTCGACTCAAGCCTCCATTCTGGTTGCTGACATTAGTCAAGGTCTAACAGGATCTACCATTCCATTCACGCCTCCAGAAGGTTTGTGCCATCCAGATGCCCTTACTCAGTGAAACTCCCATTGTTTCATGCAGCTAAAATCAGTTCCACTAACAAAAATGATAAGGTGTCAGAATCCATATCGATCATATGTCCACCCATCTCTCTTGCCATCTCTCCGCAATTTCCGCAATCCTTGAGAGCACCACTTGTTAGTGCGCTGCAGGAACTCATCCAAAATGCTTTAAAATCCCTAAATTAACCATGGAGGATTCACCTTCCCTTCCATCAGGGAAAACAAAAGCTTGAAATTCAAGGGGAGGGCTGGAATCTCCCCGGCTGATTGGCTGGAGGATGCCTTCTCACCCACACGTCCTGCTCGGTAACATTTCCAAATATTTTTGAGCAAGCTGAAAACAATTGTGTTGGAGGGGCAGGGGGGCTGCTAATACCCTATCAATTTCACATTCCTAGGAGAGTTCCCAGCCCACCAATCTGCCATCCTATATCAGGCAATGAGCCCTCAGCTGGAAACTTTACCCTGGCTCTACCTATTGTCCAATGTTTTCCTTCCTGCCAGATGATTGGAATTGCACCAGTTGTTAATTTTACACCTGCTGTTTGTGAATATCCCAGAGTGACCTTTCCGACAACAGCCACCCCGGGGGGATTTCTTGGTGGAGAGATGCACACGCATGCAGGAGCAGATAGAAAGGGAACAGGAAGGGGCCTCCTGATGAATGATGAGGGATTAAAATAGCTCCTGCTGGGGCCATAGTGGGATATTGGGCAGCAGGAATGATGAAGCGGATGTTTAAAACATAGCAAAGTGTCGATCTAAGCACAGAGGGCAAAATGGTGTTAGCAGATCCCTTCCTCTTTCCATCTCTCTCCTTGTGCCCAGCTGGCTGAGCAATGCAACTCCCAGAGCCTCTTACAAAAGAAGAATGGCTCCCTGAGATGCTGATGCCAAGGTCTGGAGAGTCTGAAAACCCTTTTATTTGGGAATCTGAAAGGAATATCTGCCCTGTGGCCCCATTCATGACTTCTTCCTGTGGTGTAACTGACCCTAATGCCATCTCTGGAAGGTATCAATCACCCCAGAAGGGATGTGTCAGTGCAGCATGGACAGGAAAAGCCACTGGCTTCTCAGTCCTGAATTCTGGCTGGTCTGAGGAAGTCACAGGTGCTCAGATATCACTGTGACCAGTTTTAATACTCAGATTAGGTTAAACAGATCGAGCCCACTTTAGAAGTGGATTAAGAGCACTCTGGTTATTAAAAATGATTTGTGGGGCCAGAGATGATCAGAGGAAAAACTGTCCATGGGCTGAACCCACATAACCTCAACATTTCCTACAGCAAGCTGGTACTTGGCTGTAGAAAGTGGAGTAGTATACAAATAGGAGCAGGAGATGGCAAATTTTCCTCTGAAAAAAGACTGAATATTGGATAAATAACACAGTGGTGGATGTCTGCTGAGTGGTAGCAGATGTTCAGGGACAGGCAAGCCTGACCCTTGTGGAGGAGAAATCACTGATGTGGATATCAACAGAATTCTGTGTGTACAGTGCTCAGTCACAGGCATCCATCCCCCTGGTACAGCAGGGATCTGTGTGCCAAGCAATCCCTCTCCCAGAGATCTCAGCTCAGGATAATAAACCCTTTCACTGGAGAATGGCTCTGGCTCAGGAACTGACTGTTCAGAGATGATGAGGCAAATCTTGCCTCCATCCTCTAGCCTGGCCCAGCAAAACTCAAATGGAAAAAGTTGCCTCAGATCTGAACCCCAGGTCCAAACCAAGCTGTCCCCAACTCCTGTAACTTCTCACTACAGGATGAGGGGACCTCGTCCTGTTCTAGAGGCCGCCTTGCAAGTGAGGATCTCCCCACATCTCAGCAAATGAGCATCCCAATGTATCTTCTGCAAAATGGGAGCTCCCAGGGTTGGCCACTTCCCAGTTTTGAAGAACAACATTCTGACAATCTAAACTCCTGCTTTAACCCCAAAAGACACGTCTCACATCCTCATGTCTTCTCCTGATCAACTGAAGAAGACAGAACCATTTCTGCAGAGAACTTGTCTAAAAATGCCAGGGGAATAATCCCAACACACCTCTAAAAGAAAGGATGTCCCTAATGCATCATTTTGCTACAGTGTTCTTGTGAGTCCTTCTTCTGAGACTTTCAGGCCACCAAGCCACCACTTTTTAAATACTCTTGGCCAAAATCTCACTTAAATGAATGGACAGCTGCAGATAGTACAACGTGCCTTGGGCAGCACTGGAAAGGCTCTGTGTGTCAGGTATCTCCAGACTCCTGAGAATCAGAGGAACAATACTTATAACCTCCAAAAAAAGAACCCCTTAACTGAATGAAACCCATGGTGGAAGAACAGGGATGGCAGATGAGCTTCTCTCATCAACACACTAATGGCCATCTGCATCTCTGGATTCAGCTCCATCCTTGGCCAACTCAGTTTAGAAAAGGTTTTGTTTTTCTTGGGCTGGTTTTGTTTACAGCCTCTTGACCGAGGCAGAGAGTTCACCAGCAGCTGAGTGCAGCCCAGGCTCTCCCAAGTGTACGTTCTCCAGTGAAACATCTGGTTACAAGGCAAGGTCAAACGGGCCTGAAATGGGAGAGGGCCACAGATTCTGCCCGCTGAGAGGCAGCCAGCTGGGAAAAGAACAGGCTTTTCTGGGTATGTCGGAGGATTTGGCTGGGAAAAGGAAGGAGAAAAAGAAACATGCTGCAGAAAAGCTGCAGGATCAAGAGGCTGGTTCTTTTATTGGTTAAAAATCAAGACCACCCTAGTTGTCACATGAATTGCTGAGTCTTATTTAGCAGGAATTCTAGTTGCTCCCAAACAGACAGAGGGCCTCTTCAAATCCCTCATTTATACATACTTCCAATGTATGTATATGAATTCCTCTATTCCCCATTATCCTGGGATTATCTCAGACACACATCTCAGACCTTCTCACTCTGTTCTTTCCAATTTTCACCTCTCACAAGGCACTGGAGCCGGAAGGATAAAAACAGATCCGACTTGCAGCACATTGCAAACCTTGATCTCCTGAGTTCCTTGGGACAAGGACCACCCAGCTGCTCAGTGTTTGTCCAGCACCTGCACCACTCGTGCCCAAGCCAGTGTCTGGATGCAATAATGACACAAATAACAACATTGTTCAGGACTGGTGTGAGAGCTCCTGCCAACCAAAGAAACCATTCAGGAAGCCTAAAGAACAAATCCTTCCATGCAGCCCCAGGGAATGCTAGCAGCAAATATTTAGGGTTTCTTTGTTTTTAAAACAAGGCTTGTTCCTCTGAACAAGAATCAGAAAAAAAATCCCCACATGAACTCGATGAAACAAGCACACAGAACACCAAGAGAGGAAGCTCATCATGCAGACACAGCAGGAGCTGTTTGGTGAACTGGGATTGATTCACGGACAACCAAAAAACAGCAGAAAACACTAAATTCACATTATAGTGTTTATGCAGGATGAGCTGACCAGCCTTAATAACACTAATTCTTAGTACATGATTTTCAGAGAGAAACAAGTGAAGAATAATTGTCTGAGCTTGGGACCCAGCACTGTTTCTGAGCTGTGATACTTCCTCCTTCAGGACTTTCACTAAATATCCCGACCTGTTTGTGCTTGAGCATCCTTCTCTGAAAGGATAAGGACAACAGCAGTCACTCACCTACTTTGGTGGGTAATAAATGACTCAGATAGCTCTCACCGACCTCTTCGAGTCCTACACACAATACCCGATGTGTCATGCAGCACCTCAGAGCAGCCAGAAAGCTGTCACCTCTTAATGGGCCTGCCTTGCCAGCGTGATGGGCAGGGCAAAGCCTGTGCAAGGTCCTTTGGCACCTCTATCCAAGCTGGGAATGGTTTGCAGAAGGATCCACTGTCCCATGGAAGGGGTTCAGAGGGAAGGGGAACAGCTCGAGCAGGCTGTGTGCTGCCATTTCAGCGGGTCCTGCTGGAATCCGGACATTGCGGGCAGAGGCATCTTTTGAGGCTCAGCACATCAGCTGCTGCCTTCATGCACCAGAAATAAAGGACTCCAAATCCGAACCTGGAAGCCAACCAAAATACCAGAAGATCGTTCTGCTTCTCATGTGCATAATCTGATGCCTAATTTGCATCCTCCGCTTGTGTATCTTAATCCCAGCTTTCCAGAGGATGCTGTCCCATCCCCGATCCCATCAACAGATGGACTCCATCTGCCCAAATGAAAGCTACAGTTTCACCCTGCTCAGATTTTTCCCACCAAACTGCTGGATGCAGCTGTTGTTACCCAGGCTCCTGCCTTATGCAGCCCTTGGTCTGAATGCAGAGGTTTTCCTTCACAAGACTCTTACCATTTCAGTTATCTTTCAAGCTGCCTGGAAAGGAGTGAGCTCTGGTCTGCAGCCACTGTGTAAAGTTTGTCGAGGCCTGCCCTCTCTCTGCTGCCAGGAGGGAAGGAACCACACTGACTGAGAAACTGTCTGGGACTTGGGCACTTCCCTTCCTCTTCCTTTCAGAAGTGTTTTGATTAAACTAGTAAAACCATTCATTCTCTCTATCACTCCTTAACTTTATTTTTGTTACTTCTAGACAGCTTGGAACACCCTTTCTTAGGTAACGTTCACTAAATCTGTCTCAGAAGCCAAACCTGCTGCCTCCCTGCACCCAAGTGACAGAGACACTCCCGTGCAGTCAGATCTGCCATCGCCTGGAGAGCACCAAAGAACCCACCCACCTCCATTTCTCTGCCCTCTGGGAATTCCTCCAGCTGGGAATGATCCCTGCCTCACTCCCCACTCAGTCAGGAAGTGCCATCCCTGAGCCCCTGAGCTGGGAACAGGGAATGCTGTGGGGACACCTCTGTGGCCTCCCCATAGCAGTGGTTTAAGGGTGCTGACTGAAAGCATCCGCTGTGGCCGGGCAGCCGTCCAAGCACGTTGGATGCAAGCTCAGTCGCTCTTCCACAGGGATCACACTCCTGGATCGCCAACCCTCCACTGGAGCAGGCAAAATCCTAAAGCAGGGAAACTGTCCTTAAAGCTTGTTCCCTCTCCAGTTGTTCACAGCAGGGATAAGCAAGGCCTCATCTATAATCACCTAAAACCATCACGTGATTCCTGCTCTGTCAGTACGACAGCTGAGCACGCTGCAGGATACACAGCAACACACATTGGTGATGCACCATTACACACTTCCCCAGTGCAAGCCCTGTTGAAATGCTGCCATCAAATTATTTCAACTGATCAAAGTAGGGGAAAAAAAATAGAATATTAAAGCCCCAGATAACAAATTAATAAGAATAAAAGCATGTAGGTGAGAATTAAGAAGGCATTAACATTCTGATGGCATCTGCTGCCTAAATTAAACTACAGGGAAAAAAAAAAAAAGAGTTCAGCTGACGCTCAGGATCAGGACAAATAGTTCTCAAATGGAAATTACAGTTTTGAAAATTATGTACCAAAAAAGGATCCAAATTAGGACATTTCTGATTTTTGAAGTTCTTTCTCCAGGTGGGGATCTCAGGCTTGACTGGAGGGCTGGCAACATGATTGGCATTATGCTGGAGTTGCTCAGTTCCTGCATTCCACAGCAGGACCAAACTGGCCCAGAGCCCAGCTGGGACAGTGTCTTGTCACTTCTCTGATCCCTCTGGGGTCCTGTCCCTTTTTGGACTTGGACCATATGGACGTGATGTGTGAAGTGTGTTTCACTCATGCAGATACCATCTTGGAAAAAGAGGAGGAATTAGGCCTGGATTTTCAAAGGAGCTCAGTGCTAAATTATGTGAATAACTGCATCAGTAATTTACATGAGCAGTTACTGTGACAACTAATAGTGAACAACTTAAGTAGCCAGTTGAGCATGTAATGACCTGAGTTATATGCACCATCATGTCTCTTTGGCACACCAAATTAGGTGTGCATACACATTTTGCATGCCCTGAAGGACTTCTACCTCAGCAACGAGCCTTAATTTCACAGCACAAGCCTGATCTCAGCAGCCTAGCACAGCACAGCCAGTTTATGCAACGCAAGGAGCTGGCACAAACTCCACGGCCCAGGTCAGAACGGATCCTCAGACAGCTAATTAATTTTTACTGCTCCTTTGTGAACTGTAAATTACCCTTCATTTCCTAGATTTCTGTCCCATTTTTTGCCTGCCTTTCTCTAGTGAAGCAGTAAAAAGGGAAAAGTGCCAATAATGGGCTCTCGTTGTGATAAAAGCAGCCACGATTCACTCACGCTTTGAACAATGCTCTGCCTATGACCAGAATATAAAGGCAATTGGGTTTCAAGAAACTGTCCAGATATAATGACTTTTCCTGTAGATGGGAGGATAGGAGGAATATTTTATAAAAAGAGGGGCGGGAGGAGTGTCTGGTTTTGCAAGACAAACACAACCGAGTTCCGCTCCTGCAGAAGGTTAAAAACAAGATAAATAATCTTCACTTAGAGACCCAGTTCATCAGTATTGCCTGCACAAAAGAGAAGAGAAACTGCTTACAAGGCTGAACTGCCAACAGCCTCCCCTTCTCATTCAGACAGGAAAGAAGAGCCTCTTCCAGAGAAGGAGTGACCTTCAGACCACACACACACCCCCAGTGCTCTTCGAGAGCAGCCCCTGAGCAAACGGTGCTGGAGCAAGGACGGGCATGGTTTTTTCAGTACTGCTGTGACCCTGTGCAAAGACTAAAGCTGCTGATTCTGCTGAATCCAGAAAGCAACACCCTGCCAAGAAAAGATCTACCAGTGTATACAATCCTGCAAGCCGTGGCTCCAGTCTGTGTTCTCTGCTGATGTCACTGTTCACAGAATCATAGAACGGTTTGGGTTGGGAGGGACCTTAAGGTCACCTCCTTCCAGCCCCTGCCATGGGAAGGGACACCTTCCACTATCCCAGGTCTCTCCAAGCCCCATCCAATCTGGCCTTGGACATTGCCAGGAATGGGGCAGCCACAGCTTCTTTGGGCAACAAAATGAATCCAAACCTTTCACCTGCAGGTACACACTGATCAGAGGCAGAAGCAGCTGTAGGGAAGAGATCACAACACACCTGAGATGAACTTTGCACAGGCACTGCTGAAATTCAGGACAGATTCAGCATTGTGAGACTCACTTCACCCTTGTGTCAGGACACCAGCATTTGTATTAAACCCACAAATAACAAAAAGATATCACTGGAATTTCCATGTGGTTACATCTACCAAATGCCCATTGAAAGGCCGCGGCCACAAGAACACATGGAAGATCTCCGGGTCCCAGCTGTTGGGATGCTGCAGGAATGAGAACACAGCACTGCTGGGGGGCATTTATGGGGCCTTCAGCATGTGAGATACTTATATTGCAAAACACCACATTCCTCAGCCCTGACAGAGCCTCTTTTATCTCCGTGGCAGATTCCTGAGTCGAGGCCGCTGCCGGATGAGGGTGCACAGTGAGTTAATGGCCACGGACCCTGAGCTCCTCTTGCCTCAAGTCATTTACCCAGAGCACCAGTGACGTTATCGTGTTCAGCCCATATTTACTACAGCTACAAACTGATTCAGAGAAACCTGGAGTACAGGATTAATCATTACTCTTGGGATGTTGAAAATGGATACCAGAACGGACTTCCAAATTAGGTATCTAAAAGTCCTGCATCTCCCAGGAGAGCCCCATTACATCTCCCTACTCCTTCTAATGGAATCTATAGTATGTGAGCATGGTTTTGCCTCCCACAAGCCCTCCCTGCATAATTATCCCCAGCTCAGATTGCTGCTTTCTGTAATGGCTGGAGAGCCACTTTCTTCAGGCTACTGAGATGTAAAGAGGAAATGTTTATTGCTAAATGCAAGTCAACCACAGCCAGTGGGTCTGGGCCATGGTGGAGGGATACAGAAATGGCTTCTTCTTCTTTTTTTGGCCTCAGAAATAGAACTCACTAAAAATAGCAGTTCCACAGGAACAAGACTGCCTGAAAATAGCTGTTTCTCAGGAGCAGGGCTGGCTGCTTCTGAAAGAAGTAGCTATTAATGTATAATTGTCCCTGAGGCTGGTTTCTGAGAAAATGCTGTACATACAGAGGGCTGTAAAGAGATATGTTCACAGCAGGGAATACAGGCACCCCTCTCTTGTCAGAGGTCCACTGAACTCCAGTAGCTCATATCAGTGTATTTTGTTCACTAATCATAGGCACAGTCAGATCCATCAAAGCGCTGGGAAGTATTTCCATCTGTTCTGGTTAAAGCAGCACTCTAGGACACTCTTATTAGTTAGACCAGTAAATAAGAAAGCCTCCATCAGCTTTAACCAAACATGCACTGGTTCCTCTCCCAGGACTGAGCAAGCCTTACAAGCTAGAGGCAGCTCTGAAATCCCAGCACTGTCTTTCCACAGAAGATCCAAGAACTTTGTTGAATTGCAGGTTGTGCAATCTACTTCCAATTTCCTGCTCTACTCAGCACTTAGAGTTTTCTCGCACAGATGCTACAGGGCAATAAATCTTCTGAAGAATGGCTCTACACTTCTCCCACTATGGTGTTGTCTTTTAATGAGGAAAGACAAATTGCTTGTGAGATTGGCTGATTGGTTGGTTATTCCCTAAAATGTCTCACTCATTCCTCTCATAACACCATGGGTTCAACAGCTCATTTCTTCTGTCTTCGTTTTCCTTCCCAGCACAGCCAGACAATATCTATATCGAGGCCATTCTCCTCCTGTTCTTCTCCCCTTAAGGAAAAATTCATCTGGCCAAAAGCAGCAGAGATTATAAAAGGTCCAGAAAAGGCAAATATTGGAAAGCAGCAGCTTTAAGGAAACTGCAGTGGGGATGAAGTACAGAGGGCCTGGCTGCTGCCATCACTTCAGTCCTGGAATGCCAGTGCCAGAAGCCATAATAATCTCTGCTGGGAGCATCCTTGGATCCCAAAGGCTGTGGGACTGGGCTGGGTCCTCACAGGATGGAAATCTTAGATTGCTCCTTCCAGGCTCTGCTCTAAGTGCTGCTTCAAGTTGTATCTCCTCTGTTCACTGGTGGTCTGACACTTCAGCATTCCAGTAACAGAAGGCGCTTTCCACAAGAAGTGTATGACTGAAGTTCTACCCACCGAGTGGCCAAGGCTGGTCTTTTAGCTTGAGAAATGACTCTTTCTTTTCCTGACTGAATTCCAGAAAAAGAAATGGCACCCTGCTTGTCCTTACGCCAGGCTGCAATTTCCAGCATGGAAACTACTGGTTCCCTGGGAAGCTTTACATTGCTTGTGCAGTGAAGACCAACATTCTCAGGCTTCATTTTATCCTCGTTTGCACGGGAGAGAAAACCAGAGATGCTGCAGACTGGATGATTTCACATGACTACAACTGGAAGACATCTAAAACACAAAATATCCAGTGCCAGAAGTGTGGGGCCTGATGTGGCCCAGTAATACTGGAGCAGGTACACACACCCTGTCACACAGCCGTGACATCCAGCCACACCATTCTGATCTTTCCCGTCCCTCTTGCCAAGTGGTTTGTTATATAATCTAAACTGCACACATAAAGGGAAAGATCTATAAAATATAGAGACACAAATACGCTCCTTGCCTTTTTATTTTGCTAAAGTTTTGAAAAATGCCTTGGGATCCTCAAAACCAATAGCCCATGAAAGACAGAGTACTTGATTCCTGTTTGATAGCAGCAGGGTGAGGATTTTTTTTGCAGCTTAGATCAGTTTGATTAAACAAGCGTTTTGTTGCAGCCGTCATACAGTGCTCATTAAAAAATACTCTACATTTGTGTAGCATTTATCATCCAAGAATCTCATCATGTTTTACAAAATGTAATTAATTAAACTTTACAACTCCCCCTGGAGAGGGATAAGGAAAATGGAGAGTTGCTTTAATCCATCACTGAACTGCAGCAGGCGCTGAGTTAGAGAAAAGCAGCTTTTCAACAGCACACGGCGGCACTGGATCAAGAAGAGAACATCTCCAGGCAAAGTCACCCAGGGAATATATCACACACCTTGTGTTTGCCTGAACTGTGCACTTCCACTAAAGGTGAAATGCCAATTCTTGCAAAGAAGAGGGGGATTTTTCACCCCCATCCCACTCCCCAGGTTTGTATCTGAGGCACTTGGCAGCACAATGCCTTCCACTGAATCCCCAGCAGTTCTAAAGCCCAGGGGCAGCCACGACCCTGCCCGGAACCCAGGAGGCAAAAGATATAAAGCCACACAGCCACAAATTGCATCTCACAGTCCTGGAATGTTGTGCAAGCTGGTGCTTAAAGTGGAGGGAGGATAAAGTCCCTTTAATCCCTTGCTTACTTCCCTCTCCTCTCCCCATCCGTAAATCCACACCTGTTAAAGGTCACCCTGAAATGAAATACATTCAAATGCTTCCTGCTGCTGCTTGGCTCCCCTGTGCTGGTCCCCTGTGATCCCTCCCAGTCCACGCTGCAGAGCAGAGGGAAAGGGGGTGCCCACATGCCCTGCTTGAATGTCAGAGTCTCGTGGCTGAAATCCCACCCCACTCTTAGCTGATCTTTAGAGAGGAATCTCCCTCTCACCCCGGCTTTAGGATCATGCAGAATATCATGGCCATGGGGCAAGCCTAATTAGACAGACCTGTCATGCCACTTTCACTACGTAGGAAAAAAGCTAGAATTTGATCTGGTGCAGGCTGGGGAGAGAATGCCAAGGATCGCTTTTGTCACAAAGTATGACAACAAAAGCACAGGGATATGTGCCAGGAGAGAATGATGCAAACAAACACATGGCAGGGATAGATGCAGCAGCACCAACTCATTCACCAGTGATCAAAACAGCCGTGAATCCAATGGCAACTGCATGTATGGATTAGAGAAAGAGCCCTCCAGATGTGACCCTCCAGATGTGCAAGTACCACACTGTAAGGCCTGGGATACATGTGGTGAGACATGACAGGCTGGTGAGGGCTGAGCTGTGGCTCCCCCACTGCAGCCCTACAAACCTTCTGATTCCTTTGTGTCTTCCAAGAAGATGCTCAGCTCACCCACTGGTACAAGCCTCACTGGCACAGTTGTTTTTCTTGGCTCCCTGGCACTTGCTTCAGCCTCATGTCTCCTTGCTGTCACAGGTGAAGTGACTTTCAGGAAGAGAAAGCCTGGGATATAAACCCTTCCAGTTCTCAGTGGGGAGATGTGCTGGGTTGAGACTGGCTGGGATCTGCAGGAAACAACATCAACAGGTGCCACAGGGCTTTAGAGGCAATAATGTCCCAAAGCCACCAGTATCTTTGGTCTCAGTAAGGCTCAATGACAGCAAATGAGCTTCTTCCAAGAAACGAGGTAGGAGAGGGAGAACAGCCACCAGCTGCTTCAGCTGGGAAGGTCAGAGAGAAAATTTCCACATTTATTTTCATCAGACATAAATGTGGGAAGAGAGAAGTACAAGGATTGTGCTGGAGGAACTGACAGTGGATTCAAAGATGGTAACAAGGTGATTTATTTTAAGCCTCTGTCACATCATTTAATTAGTCTCCAAATCCTCCTCTGATAATATGAGGCCCATTTGTACATCCCTCCTGCTGGACCACTCACACTTAGCCAAACAGACACATGGATAAGATGGAATTTATCACACCAACCTTCCCCCACTAATGAAGGCAGATCACCCTGCCCTTCTGGACAGATACCACCATGCCGTTCCCAGTGGATACATGTCTTTCCTCTTTTTAACATGAAGAAACTGGGTTTTACTGGTCCCTGGTTTTTATTTTCATAAATAAATTGTCTCTGGGAAGCAGCCTCAGATACAGCTGTTGCTGCAGCAGATTTATCCCTGTGAAAATTCCTGCTTTGGTTTTGCAAGTGTTTTAATTAACGTACATTATTTTAGTACACTTTACTACTGATAGCATGTAATTATCTCCCCACAGGTATATATTTAGCTAACCACCAGGCTGATCAAAGTCTTATAAAATAAGGTACTTTTGCAACTGACACCAGATACAAGCAAAGGCCAGCAAGACAGGACCAGAGGAATTCCCACTCCCCACTCCTAAACCCAGGGCTCAAATTTCACCACTTGAAAAGATAATCATAACATTAACGTACACATTTTATCAGAGGAACATGAAGATGCACCAACACTCAAGTGCTGTGAAGGAGAAAAGAACTATGTACATGCTAAACTATTAATCATTGGTAAGTGATCTCCTCTGCAAAGTGTTTTGAGGTTGATGAAGGAAAATGGCTCTCTAATAACACAGAGCAAGCAATCTGCTTGCAATCACAGGTTCATTCTCTCAACTGCTTTTGCCATGTCAATCCCTAGGTATTATTATCGCTGCAAGGCAATTTACCATTTTCCTGAGGAAGTCTGGCCATGGAAGAGATTTCAAACTCCACACCCTTTTCTTCTCCAATTCAACACTGGAGTCTGGTTTCCACTGCAGGCACAATTTTAGATGAGCAATGCTGAGACCTCAGCAGCTGCTCTGCTCTCACCACACCAGACTGTTCATACAATTAAAAGACAACTGACTAGATGAAGCACCTGGGGCCATAACTTTTCTCCAAATTACTAGCTGATAGAATGTGCATCTGCAAGAGCTGGTAGCCTGTGATTTCTCCTTCTCCTTGATGGCTGCAGCTCCTTAACCTGTGCTGGTGGGAATTCATCAGATTGAAATGAGTGCTTTGGAGCCAAGAGGCATCCTGTGCCAAACCACATGTTTCAGAACCGTATCTGGTCCACAAACCACTGAAGGTTTGATCCTTTATTAAAAGCACTGGGTGCTTTGTCATCAGTTTCAGTGGGCACGGGATCATTTAGGTAAATCCTCGTTTCTTGACCTTCTTGAAGGCCACTCTGTGCTACCTCCCAGATCTGCAGACACTGTGTCTGTATATTCCTACAGGACCACTGACCACCCAGGTGAGACCCTGAGTCCTCAAAGGGTGGCACACAGAACAGGAAAAATGATCCCAACCTCTGAGGGAGGCTGCTCTGCTTTTTACTTCTCCTTTTCAGGAACTCACATGAAGTGTGACTTAACTTTTTGGGCCACAACTGAATGTTTGGACTAAAAGCTGCAATATTATGTGTTACCCTTGTTAGTGGAGAAAGGAAATCTCTTTTGTATCTATTGATGTCTTTTGCAAAATACTCTGTGTTTTTTGAATTTATTTCTATTTCTACTTCTATTATTTCTATGCCATTATTTACGAACTTCACAGCATTTTCTAGAGAGGTCTTCACTAAGATGAAAACCTCAGGGCAACACTCCATTAGGCTTTTATTTTTAGAGGCTGGGCTAAACCTTCTTGAAATTGGTAGGTTTAACTGCATTCCTTTATTTAGGGTAGCTGAAGGAGACATTAAGTCTATTGCCACCCACAATACAAGATTGCTCAAGAACCTGAAGGCTCTGGGAGGACAGTTTGGAGTAGGATATTAAAAGAAAAGAAGGTTATGTGTGGATGCTACGGTTCAGGTGGAGGAAGAGACAGAAAGACAGAATATGGAAACAAGAGGAGAACGGAAACTTCAAAGAGCCTGAACAATCATTGATATAAGACCTGGACAGAAAACAAGGATTTGGGGTCACATTGCTGCCTGGAGCAGGTCTGGAGCTCTAAGCAAGGCAACTGGCTCTCAGTCCTTCTGTGGTCAGGAAAGAAGGGCTGTGAGAATTCTTGTGAGCAAACAGAAACACATCAGAAACACTTTTCTTTGTTACAGATTCTCCCATCTGGATCAACCAACAAGACACTGAGTTTTGGCCAGCAGCAGAGGTCAAAAGCAGGAAATGTGCAGCAAAACCTCCTGCACATCTGTAGCATTCCACTCTTCCTGCTGGGTCAGGTTAAGGTGGCATAAAGGGAACAGCCCTGCTCCTCTCACCTTGCCAGCATGGGCAGCTCAGGCCAAGGCTTGAGTCACTGCTGCCTCTAATTGCATTGGAGATGGATCCTCATTAAGGATTTCCATTCTTACCCTAACAATCCAAATTTCCCCAGATCTTGCCATAAGCAGTTTGAGCAGCTTTATGTGCTCTTCTACTCTGCAGGGAACTCCTTAAAACGAGGCCCCCCCACCACTGGCTTTCTTCCTGTAGGTGAATTAATCTGCCTTGCATGAGTAATCCTATTTAAAACAATAGGTTGCCTTGCAAGAATGAGGGAAGCAAGTTTGGAGCATGATTTTCTGCAAGTACTGTAAAAAGGGCACATAGTAGTTCATCAGGGGACACTTCAGCCATAAAATGACAGTTACCGGTAAAGCCCAATAATAAAATAAAGGATAATTTAATAAGAGGATTTTAAACTCATTTAGCAGGGTCTAAATTTGGAATCCTTTCTTCAAGTGATCAGACACACTATACTTTCCTAATCTTACTTTCTGTTAATAAGGAAAAAACCCCCTAAAAATCAGGCAGCAACGTATTCCTTCTGCCTTTTTTTAAAATGTTATGTTATATGTTATGTTATGTTATGTTATGTTATGTTATGTTATGTTATGCTATAGAAGTACTCAATGTAAATAAATTAATTTTGGTGAAATAGAAGGTGAAGCTCGACATGGAGACCTGCCTCTGATGTGTGACACAGTTCCATATTATCTGCAGACAGCACAAGTCCCTCACCTCATTTAATACCAGGTAACACAACCCTGCAGACTTCAAGAATCCTGCAGTGGCAGGCAGGAGGAGTATGGAATAAGACTCTTCGAGCTAAGAGAAGTAAAAGCTGCAGAGATTAGTGTTTATGTAGGAGCCCTGTGGGCTCCTTTCAGCGTCCTTAATTTAGTTTTCATCTCTGATCCGCTCTACCAGTCCTCGGTGGGATGGAGATTTCATATCCAGGAATCCCGGGGTGCTGTTTGACCTGTCAGCGGCAGCGGGGGAACGGCTGCTCCCTGTTTACCGCTGCAGCACTTTGCTATTCAGCTTCAGCACAATAAACAACAACAAACCCTGACACTGCTGTGAACCTGCACGAGAGGATATGGAGCCTCTAGAGGTCACTACACGGGGACCGCCAGCCGCAGCCGCTGCCTGCGAGTGACACCTGCTGGAGTCACACCTGGTGCCACCACCCAGGGCTGCAGGTGCGCTCAGGGCGCGCCCGAACCCCCCTGAAAGGCTCTGGGGGAAAGGAAATCAGTCTGGGTGGCTCTTTCCCGTTTTACTCTCAGCTGGTGCAGTCTGATCTCAAGTTCTGGATGCAGTTTTGGGCACCACGATACAAGATATACAGCAATTAAAAAGGAGGGCTACGAAGATGGGGAAAGAAGCAAAACAATGAGTGGTTGAGGTCATTTGGTTTGTTCTGCTGGAGGAGACTGAGGAGGTTCTTCGCGGGCTGCAGCTGCTCCCGAGAGGGAACGCAGGGCCAGCTCCAATCTCTGCTCTCTGGGAGCAGGGACAGGACCCAGGGAATGGCAGGAGGGTCAGGGGGAATATCAGTAAAAGGTTCTTCCCCTCAGAGGGTAGTGCAGAGCTGCCAGAGCTCCAGGAGCGTTTGAACAACGGTCTGTCCAAACAGGCTGTTCCGTGCAGGGCCAGGAGTTCCACTCTGATCCTTGTGGGTCCCTTCCAGCTCTGGATATTCTGCAATTCCTGTTTCAGGAAGGTAAAATTTATCTTTATCTGCACATTAACTGCCCCACCACCCCATGGTACATGGGTTTATTTACACCATATACCCCAACCCAGTCTCTTCTTTTGCCTTTGACACCCTTCCAGAGGAGCTGCAGTAGAACACAACATATTCCCACAATGAAAAGTCCTCAGTGGGCACTGAAAAGGGACTTCTTACAGTACAATAAGCGACAGTTTCAATTTTTCTTGCAGTATATACTGTCTGTGAGCACACATTTACCGTGTTAGAGCTGCAACTTAAGAACACACTGGAAAAGGTTCATTTGTGGGACATCGACAAGATTGCTGATGGAGACGTGTGAAGATGCTGATGACAACTTGTGAATTTTTCTATATTTTCTCACAATCTGAAGCACTGCAAGGAGGGCACCTGACACCCCGTAACGTGGGACGGTGCGAGGCGCTGCCCTGGGGGATTGAAGGACATGCTCAGGAGTTGTTTACCATCCCCTGAGGAAGGGTGCAGCTGATGAAGGGACCTGCTCGACTGGAAATGAAGGGAAAATCCCTCAGGTGCCCCAGCCCTCTGCCAGGCTGGGAGTGCCTGTGGCACCTGGGGCAGCATGTGCAGCCCCCACTGGGGAATTGGCCCCCAGAAAGGAGACCACAGAATCATGGAATGTTAAAGGATTGGGAGGACCTTAAATATCATCTAGTTCCAACCCTCTGCCATGGGCAGGGACATCTTCCACTAGATCACGGTGCTCCGATCCCCATCCAACCTGGCCTTGGACACTTCCAGGTATGGGCTGCCATAGCTTCTCTGGGCAACATGCGCCAGAGCCTCACCACCCTCACAGGGAGAAATTTTTTCTGTACATCTAGTCTAAATTTCCCCCACTTCCAATTAGTGCCCATTACTCCTTGTCCTGTCTCTAGAACAGGCTGGACGGGCTCAAGGCGAACCGGGACCGCCATGGTCCCTCCTGAGGGGGCCGTGACACACCCAACATGGCGCCAGCCCCGCCCACCGCCCGGGATCCCGCCCTTCCCTCCTCCCATGAGCCCCCGCTGCCGGTCCCTTCCGGGCACATCAAGATGGCGCAGCCACCGGGTGAGTGTGGGGGAATCAAGGTGACCGCGGTGTCCCCATCCCTCCCTCAGCCCCGCGCTGACCGGGCTCTCTCCCTCTCTCTGATGCAGTGCTCCTCAAGGACACGAAGCTGATGGACGTGAAGCTGGGCCAGCTGGGCACCTGGCTGGCCATGAGGGACTTCACCCCCCGCGGCATCTTGGGGGCCATACGAAGAGGTGAGGGGGCAGCGGGGGAGACCCGGAGGGTGCGGGTCCCTCATTCCTTCTCCTGACGGAGCCAGGGAAAGTAGCACACAAGAATCCCTGGCTGCCGAGGTGGATGTTGTCTGGGGAGGGGCGTCTGGCAGCGCACGGGCTGCTCCATGGCAAGTTTTGCCTTCCCAGAGCAGTTTCTCCTGCAACATCTCGTTTTTCTATCTGTAAATTTATTTCTCGTGTGGGCTTTATCCACCGGATGTTTGTTTTCAGTATTCCTTCTTGCATAAAGGGGAAATGGGGTGTCCTTAGTCCTGAACCCGTTGGGTAAAATCTTGGGGTGTCACAGCATCACAAGTGAACAAAAAAATGATTAAAAGGCAGCTGATCCCTACAGATGGTAAAAGAGGAAACAGAGCTCTTATGGGTCACACAGGACCAATGTCGTTTGCTATAGGTACAAATGCCATTCAGGTAGCTTTAAACACAAAATGTCAAATTCAAGTGTCTGCCTTTGATGTGTGCATGTATATAATGTATGGAAGAGTTAGATAATTCCAAAGCAGCGTGAGATCATGAAAGCCACAATAATATTTAGGGATATTTTTTTTCCCCCTTTTGGTGTTTTTTTTAAGGCTTAGGGCTGTTAACTTGGGATCACCTTGCTCAACTCGCTCACAGGTTGCTTCCTCTCAGACTTGCTTCTGAGACCTTCACATGCTTCATCAGAACCAATTTCCTGAAGTTTTGTGAATCCAGGCTGCTTCTTTCTCTCACAGGGTTAACACCCAACTCACCTGGCTGCTCTGAAAAGTTTTCCTCTGTCCACAGGTTATGACAGATACTACAACAAGTACATCAACGTGAGGAAGGGGGGCCTCGGGGGTATCTCCATGGTGCTGGCTGGGTATGCTGTCCTCAGCTACGTGTGGAGCTACAGTCACATCAGTAAGTGAAAAAAACCTCATGGCTGAGTGTGTGAAGGGCAGCTTGGAAGGTTGCCTGGGGAATAAAAACAATTGCCTGCTGCAGCTTTTAGAAATAAAATGAAACAAACTTCTTTTAGCCATAGTAAACTTGAATGCTTACTGAGTATTTCCTTGGCAAGGAAGGAAGTTTAGACCTTGGTGCCTATCTGACCTGACAGCACTCAGACAATAGATGCTCAGGGGTTTTTCAGAGCGTTTTCTGGCCTGTAATTTCAGGTGTGGTGGGTTTGTTTTTGTTTTTTTCCTGTGAGTTCAGCAGAATTAACTTGCTGTGCTTTGCTGCAGAGCACGACCGCAGGAGGAAGTACCACTGAAACACCATCAGAAGGTGAAGGTGCAGCTCCTGGCACAGCTACCCTTGACAGAAGACACCAGACCTATGGAAATTAAATCTGTGCTCTTGTGACCAATAATAAAGTGCATACACTTTATTTTTCCTGAGCTGACACTCTGCTAATTGAGTTGTTAATTGTACTGTGCAAATAAAATTTGTCTTCGGAGAGTTTCAACGCTCGGGGTGAGTTCAGTAGGGAAAGCAGCTGCTCTTTGGGGTGTATTATGAACTGGGGGAACTGTTGGTAACTCTTCCTGTTTGATAAAAATGATAGCATTGGATTGCTTCTTCCTGGCCATTATGGACAGGCCAGGCTGGACAAGGGGTGGAAAGGATGTTTTAATTTGAAAGAATATCTGAGCTTTGTGTGCCCTGTTGGTGTTTCTGTTTCTCAGTCAGGCTGTCACCAGGGGCTGGAGGTGTTTTGGGCAGTTTTCCATCGTTGCAGAGCAGTGTCTGAGGTGAGACAGGTCTGCAACTCTCCTGTCACTGCCTCAGATAACCCAGATTTTCCAGCAAAACTCTACCTCCTTTCACTGCCAAAGCTGGGAGGCCTTTTAAGGCTTCAGACTTTTAACCCATCAAAAGAAAGAAAAGGAAAACTTTCCTTCTTGACTTAAATGCAGCTTAAAGGAGCATCTGTGGGTTTGGTCCAGCTCTGAGCAGTGACACCAGCACCTGGAGCTGGGCACTGCTGCCCCCCTGAACCATCCTTGTCTGAACAGCAGGGAGAGTGAAAACCCCTTCTTGAGGGACATGAACAATCTCCCACGAGCTTTGGTGGCTACAGGAAGGCTTTTCGTGTTGGAAAACTGGTACTGAAGCCCCAAAACTCCTGAACTCGATGGGGAGGGTGATCAGACACTGGAGTGTTTTGGTTCCCTTTCCACACACCCAGTTACAAACATCACACAGCTCAGTCTGAGGGGGGCACAGAGTGTTATCAAAGTGTCTGATGGTCTGTGACTTCAGACTTGAAACTTCCACAGTGAAATAACTGCAGTCATTGACACCAACACAGGCTCTGGTCACTTCTCTTAATCCAGCCACATTTACCTTGTTCTTAAAGAAAAATAAATTCACAGCCATCTTTTGCCATCAGTACATTTCAATAAAAACAAAGTATAAAGGCAGGCAGCAAATGAAGACATGGGGTAGAATCAATGAGGCTCACATTGTGGGTAATTTTTTTTAATTCCTATTTTGTCATTGGCCTTTTTGAAATAGTCATCTCGAACTAAATGGGGTTTGGGTTGAAAAAAAACACCAAACTGCTCTCAGAAGGAATCTCTACCAACACTTTAAAAGCAGTATTTCATAAGAATATACAGCTCCACTTCCTGGCCTCTAGAGTTTGGGAATACCTGCTCAGTGTGAGCTGGATGATGGGGGCTGGGACAAAGTTCTTCTACTCCAAGCCGTGCTCCTTTCCCTCCCTTCTGCAAGTGGGAACTGAGCACAGATGCAGCTTTTCTGTAATCATTGTTCCTTATTGTCTGGCTAACCAGAGGGATGCCAATTTGTTCTCCCCTCGATCGGGTCTCTCCCAGAAGACTGATTTCCAACCTTCAGTACAGCAAGAAGCACAGAAACAAAGCAAGTGGACACGGGTTTTACTGCCTGACGTACGTCAGGGGTTTCGTCAGCCACCAGGACAAGCTCACCAGGCTGACCTGGAAACAGGACTTTGCTTTTGAAGAGCTACAGGACAGCAGAATCCCTGCTTCCTCACTGAGGAGAAGGCATTGCAAGTGTTAAGTTTTCCCAGTCAGTCTTCCTGCTTCCACAGGGAGGGCTGAAATGCTGCAGGGTTCTCCAAAGAGAAGTGGCAGAAGGAAAATACTTTAAACACTGGCCTAAGATGTGTTTATGTGGAGTGCTGCATCAGTAAGGGCTTGGTTTATCTACTGGCTTTTAGATCTACCTTTCATAAGGGCTCAATGAAAACAGGCGGAGGCCAAAATCGATTTTAAAAAGGTTAAAACTTAAAAAAGTTGGGGACAGTTACAAAAATGTTGCTTAGCAGCAGCCAGCCTCTGACCAGTTCTTTCAGTAATGGCATTAAAAAAACAACCTGATTAATAGCTCCAGACATTGTGCTAGGCAGAAACCTTTCCTCAGTGGTAACAGCTCCCTTGCACGTTCCTGCTGCTCCTTCACTGTCCACTGAGAAAGGCCAGGTGTCCTTTGGTGCATCTGTTGGCATAATGACCTTTTTCACCACACTGAAAGAGAGACAGAATTATTGCAGAGTTCCAGCTTTTTTCCTCCTAGCTGCCTTTATTAAGGCACCCAGCAAAACTGCTGCCATTTGGAAGCTGTTCCACACAGGGAAGAGGCAGCATTTAACAGGTGAAGTGAAACAGGGTGTCAGGAGGGACAGGATTTATGGGCTGCTACCACTCCTTGGAGTGAAAGCTGCGTCTATGCTGGGAGTGACCTGATGCCATGTTATTCTGAGGCATTTCAAAGGAGAGAACCCTCAGCACACAAGGAGGATTCCAACATTTGAGGCTTCTCAGCCTATTCCATGTGATATACACCATATCCATGGGGACTCTCCTCATCTTCATGAATAAACAGAGAAAAGCACCTCTGGACTTGAGAAAGTCACAGATTCATGACTTTGCATCTTAAAGCTACTCAAACACAGAGAAATGCCAGTATCTGGTGCAAGAGCCTCCTCCAGATCTGTCATTTACTTGCAGATAAAATAGCCACCTATTAAAGGTTTTCAGTGGAATGGATTCAGCCATTTAATATCCTTGTCCAATTAGAGTGATTTTCACACAAACAAGCACCTAAGGCTCAGAGTTGACATGTAAAATGTTTAACTGTCAGGGCTAAAGGGACAGGAAGATGCTTTGTCCTTTTCTAGTGACTGGGGCTTTTGTGGAAAAATCAGAAGATGGAAACTTAATTGTGTCCAAATTTTCCTGGTGTTCCTCAATGAGCAACCAAGGTGAACAACTCATTCCTTGGTTTGATTCCACAGGGTGCATTTACAGCTCAAATACTGAGCAAGCTTTGCAAACCTGATTTCTGTTACTTTCAATGACCTTCCAGGAAACAGGGGAGAAGAGAATCTACACCCACCAGTGTAAGCAAAACGGCTTGTGAGACAAAAAATTATTATTAGCTCTTCTTTTGAAATGGGCAGCTTGGCAGTCTCAGTCTTTGGGGCAGGGTTTTCCTGTTTATTAGCAGACAGAGAAGTCCTACAGAATTTGTCATTGTCGCAGCAAGTCCAGGACTGGTAAGGCAGTGACCTCAGAACTCAAGGCCAATTCCCACTGCTGTACCTCCTGAGCAGAGCCCAGAATTCATGAACCTTTTTACACTGTGAAAAAGCCTTTTGCTTTCCCTCCTCAGCCCTCCCCTCTGCATTACCTTGTAGCAGGTGACCTGCTCCAGCGGCCGGGGTCCTCTGTTCCCACTGTTGTTATTTTGAGATTGCATAACTCCAATGACTTGGGGTGTCCTCTGTTGGGTAGGAGAAGAGTTCTGACTTGTTAAGTGCATCCAGGATAAAGATCTTTTGTGGTTGTTGTTTTGTTAAGAAGAGAAAAGAGCACCCCATATGTCAAATGATCAATTTTCCTCCAAATCTGTGTGTGGGTGCTCTGCCAGCTGGAGCACCAGAGAGAAGAAATCAAGCACTGAGCCTTACAAAGCCCAGTGATCCTGTTTTTCTCTGGAAAGCAGATTTGGAGAGTAGGTTTAGGCTGCTAAAATATCATTGCCATCACAGAGGGATGTCACCCTGATTACAAAACCTGGCAGACTGCTGCACAACCACATATGATGTGCTTCTCTGTGGCGTGGGAGTGTTCTGTGACATGATCTCCATGTGAAGCTGGAACAATTGTGGGGTTTCATCACTATAATGGCACTCAGGGTTGCTCACTGCTTAATTCTCCCTTCCAGACCCAAGAGCCTGAGTGCCCAATTTTGACCACTTGACAACCTATTCCATTTTAAAGCACTGTGGGAGAGGTTTGAGGGTGGCTGTGTGGGGAGGCAGGGGATCAGGGTACCTTTTGCTGTGTTTGTGTTGGCTGAGGCAGTGGTGGTTGCTCTGTGGTTCCCATTGGCAGTTCAAACCGAGGGCTGGTTTAGATGGAAACAAGAAAATTGATTCTCAAATCATATGCCAACATTTTATCATCAGCTCAATCAAGTAACTCCAAACAACAAAACATTCAGCCAGTTAAATCTGGCTCAGAGGAAACAGACCTCCCCCTCCCCACTTCTCTTTACATATGTGTAGCATATTCCTCTGCCTTCTGGAATATAAATCCATGTGATTCCACTGCACTGATGGCACCTAATCACCATGCCAGTCTTACTAGGAACTCCCTGGAGAGGCCCTGCCCCATATCATAGACTGGTTTGGGTGGGAAGGGATCTCAAAGCTCTTACAGTTCCAACCCCACTGCCACAGGCAGGGACACCTTCCACTATCCCAGGTTGCTCCAAGCTCCATCCAGCCTGACCTTGGACACTTCCAGGGATGGGGCAGCCACAGCTTCTCTGGGAATCTGTGCCAGGGCCTCCTCACCCTCACAGGGAAGAATTTTTTTTTCTAATGCCTAATCTAAACCTACTCACTTTCAGTTTGAAACCATTCCCCCTTGTCCTGTCACTACACGCTCTTGTAAATAATTCCTCAAATCACTAAAAATTTGGCCCAACTAAACACTGGCAAATCTCCAAACCATTGGGAAGCACGGGAGCACCCTCATTTGACATGTACAGGGGACACACAAGGCTGCAGGGAGTATACTCACTGCATGAATTTACAGGCAGGGCCCTCTGGACAGAATCCTACCAGGTAATTCACACAAATGACTCTCCGAGTGTGCCGATGTCTGCAGAGGGGACCTGCAACACAAAGCTCAGCAGTTCACATTCCAGACATCCCTGTCCCAGCAGATCATGCAAAGATGGAACAGCAACGCTCCACCCTTGATCTCCAGCCACAGGAACAGCAAAGGTGGGAGGCACATACCGTGTTTACAGAAGCCTCTGTCATACCAGGGACAGTCTTTGATCTTCGACTCCGGGTCAATGTGCAAGAATGGACATTCCTTGTTACTGCATTCCCCTGTACCAAAGGCAAACACACTTCTCTGTAAATTGTGCAGGTTTGAGATCAACATGACTCTTAAAACATTATCTGGATCATGTAGCTCCCACAGAGCTGCTACCAACGTTTGTAAGTTGAGGCACAACAGTCTCACTGCCTGCCTTAACCTCCATGAAGAGCTCCAAGGACTCACCCCTGGTGAGCCAAGTTCCACCAGAGTGGATTATTTATGTTTTTAAAAACAATGGGGGAATTAAACTTGAAAGAGCAGTCATGGTAACAAAACTCAAACATTTAGTGCACCAGAAGTGTGGAGAAACTACAAATTGCACATCAACCTCAATCCAAGGGAACCTACAAGACTCTAAGTTTCTGGCACCAAGTTACCTCATTATGTCCAGATCTCTAGAGCTGGAAAGCAAGTACACAAAAGTTTTGCACCCCCATGCCCTTTGCTGCTCATCAGCTCCCCAAAAATCAGTCAGGCAAAGACCAGCTGCTCAACCTACTCATCTCATATCCCAAAAAAATGAACCTAGGGCAAAAAAAGCAGTAAAAACAGCAGTATCCCCCCCCTCTTCCTGAAAGGGACAAGCAGTCAAGTGAAGACACCTACAATACATCACAAATTTATGTGGATAATAAAGTGAAACATATCTGGAGAAATATCAGTGTAACATCAGACCTAGAGGAATGTAATGCTCTGAGGAGGGATCTTCTTCAGACTCCCACACCTGCCAGGAAGGCTGAGCAGGAGCCACTTACCAAATTTGGAATAGAAGTAACACTCAGGCATCTTGGTCATGTCATACTCGTGCAGGAACTCGCACTGGTCTCCCTTTTTGCACAGTCCTCTTAGCCAGTGTTTACAAACAACTGTCTTTTCCCCACTGATGTGTCGGAACGGGCACATGCCTCCTGTGGAAGGATGGGTGCGGCAAGGAGAAGGGAAAAAAGAATGATTAAAACATGTCACACAGAGCAACAGCAACCTCTCTGCAAGAAGGGTTTCAGGAGACATCACCTATGATTTCAACCTTAAGTGATAACAGCAAAACAGGGAGTTCCAAAAGAGTCTTGTGTTACCCTCCCATGAGCTTCACAACAAAGTCTCCAGCTCTTAATCTTGGCAACTACAAACCACAGAAACTAAGAGGCAGATCCACAGCAAAGCCTGCTTGTGGTGAGTTCAAACCTTCCTTTAACAGTAGCTTTGCTTATTTACTTCCCAGCTCCCTTTAAAAAAACCCATTATTTCCCAATTGCTGCAGTTATTCCAACATCCTTCAGTTTTATCCTCTATCTAAGTTCTCCCCTCAGCTTTACCAAACAACAGCACTATAAACAGTGCTGGGAAATCTATTTTCACCCCTCCACCCTGTGACAATAATGGCCTTTTCTAATATTCCATACAACTTGCCTTTTCCACATGCCGCCTTTAAAAAAAACTCACAGACAGCTGCGCCCGATTCTGTGGAAAGAACAAGGAAACATTATTTATTTTAACAAAGCTTCATGGTAACTTTTACAGCATTTCCTGCCCTACAAAGAAAATCTGATCTCCATCATCGAGAGGAAAGCAACGTTTTGGTTTGGGGAGTTTACTTTCCTGCAGAAGTTCCTTGTAAAAGCCTGGTGCTCAAAAATATCTGTTTTCTTTTTGAGGGACACCAAGGTAAATTTGCAGAGATTTGGAGGTGCTTGTTTTGCTTTTCAACTATTTAAGTTCTCGACTGGGTTCTTCTCTGTTTTTAAGTCAGTCATATCTCAGAATACCCTGAGTTGGACAGGACCCACACGGATCATCAAAGTCCAACTCCTGAACCCTGTATTTGTAGTCATGGCACTAAAAGTCTTATATTTCTTTACCAGAACTGCCTGAAACACCCATTTGCATGTTATCCCTTTCTGATCCTGATAAAGAGGAACATTTAAGGGAGTTAAACACAAGCTTAGTAGCCCAGCCAGAAAAATTCAGCAAACTATGAGTCTCCTGAGTCTGCATCAGACTGAAGATTTAGAGAGTCTGCTACGGATATACCTAAAGATGATGACTCTTCCCATCAAAATACCTCATCTACCGAAAGGGAATGAAAAAGGAAATATAAAGTACTGTGAAGGAGAGTGATGTTTATTCACGGTAACATCTCAACTTTAGTTTTTCAGCATGGCTGGCAGTAACTATAGATTTCACTAAGTAGAAAAGAAAAATATCTGGGTTATGACAGAAACCTCACGGGGAAGCAGAAGTTGGGTGGATCTATGGATAAGACCTGAGAGAGACGCTCAGATCCCTGGAAACCTCCCAGGCACCCCAGGCCTGCCCAGCCCACCCTCGTCGGCCCCACGGCCCCGGCCCGAGCGGCCCGCGGAGGAGAGAGCCCACACGCACTGTCCATGCCAGGGAAGGGGAGCGGCTGTGCCCCCAGCTGCTGCTCCACGGCCAGCTCCAGGTCGAACGTGATGTGGTCCACGCTGGCGATGAGCTCTTGCATGGTGGCAGCTGGGGGCCGCCGACAACGGGAAGGTAGGGGCGGAATGGTGGCGGTGTTGGTAGCGGCGGGCGGGCGGGCCCGGGCGGGCCCGGCCCGGCCCGCTCCGCTCCGCGCCGGCAGCGCCTGCACTGAGGGGAGGCGGCGGCGGCAGCCCCGTGGCCGCCCCGCGCCGCCCGCCCGCGGAATGACGGGACGCACGGCGGGCACGGCCGCCCGGCGGGCAGCGCGCGCGCTCCGGCCAATCAGTGCCCGACGCTTCGCCGCCCGGCGGGCAGCGCGCGGGCACCCGCCAATCAGAGACCCCCGAGGACGCGCCCCTTCCGTGCGCGCAGGCGCCGCGGGCCCGGGGCGGGGTGAGGGGGGCGGTGCGAGCGCGGGGCCGGGTCCGCGTTCCCAGCCCGGTCCCGCGTTCCCGGCCCGGTCCCGGTCCCGCTCCGCACCCGCTCGCCTCCAGGGACAGCGGGCACGTCATGGGCTCCCTGCGGCTCCTCGTCCCCCGCTGGTGCCGCTACGCCTCCCCCGCTGTGCTGCAGGCGCGGTGCGCAGCCCCCGGGGTTAGATCCGGGCAGGTGCCGCTCCTGTCCCGGCCCCCAGGCCAGGGCCCGCTGCCGGGCTGGAGAACGTGCAGCTCCTCCCAGGCCTCCTGCAAACTGCCCGGCAGCGACCCGAAAGATATCAGTGCTGACAGCTCCGCTGGAGCTACCGAGGAACAGAAGGAAGAGGAGGATGATGATGATGAAGGTGTGGAGTTCGGGACGCTGTCTAATAAATTTTCCTCTAGAAAATATTTCCACAAAACCACAGCGCATTTTCGGGATTTAAAGCTTCGGGAAGAAGGAGAAGAAGAACCAGAAAGAAAACCTCGACGTGGCCCTAAGAACACTCCATACTGGTACTTCCTACGGTGCAAGGCCCTCATCAAAGAGGACAAGGTTTGAGGCCAGCTCTTCTCTTGTTTTTAATAGCACTGATGAAAGATGTAGCTCTGACCAGTCTCTATCACTTGGTATCTTTACAGAAAGAATTAAAATAAGAATTTCTTGTAGAATCATAATCATCCAGTTCCACCTCCTGCCATGGGCAGGGACACCTTCCACATTCCCAGGTTGCTCCAGGCTCTGTCCAGCCTGGCCTTGGACACTTCCAGGGGTGGGGCAGCCACAGCTTCTCTGGGCACTATGTGGTAATGCCTCACTTCCCTCGCAGTAAAGGATTTCTTCCCAATATATAACCTAAATCTCCCCTCTGTCAGCGTAAAGCCATCCTCCCATCCTGTTACCACATGCCCTCGTCCAAAGACCCTCTCCATCCTTCTTGTGAGGAACCCCACACTTTGTAGGACTAACCCCACACTTTGTAGGACTTGCACTGCAATCTGCCCACAGCTGCATGTATTAACATTCATTGTAGTTGATTATCCTGCTGCCTCATGATGGATTTTTTCTTGTCCTTGTAGCTGGCAGAGGCTCTGGAGCTGTTTGAGGTGCAGATGCTGAAGGAGGAGCGTGTCCAGCCAGAAGAAGGCAACTACACTGTTCTCATTGGTGGCTGTGGCAGGGTTGGCTATGTGAAAAAGGCATTCAGGCTCTACAATGATGTAGGTTTAACTTCTCCCTCAAGGCATTTTCTAAGCTAAAAGTGTTTCAAGCATTCAGTCGTGTTACTTTATCTCTAAAACGACTTTGTGTTAGTGTTGGCACCTTCTTAGCCTGAAACTCTTAAGAACGAGTTAAAAAATTCAGGCTGTCCTTTTGCAAAAAGGCCAGTTCAAATCCCTTCTTCTCTTCCTTTAGATGAAAAAACGAGGGTTAATCCCCACAGAGGCCACTTACACAGCCCTGTTCAATGCCTGTGCTGAGTCTCCCTGGAAGGACTCGGGGCTGCAGAGTGCCCTGAAACTGCGGCAGCAGCTGCAGAGCAAAAACGAGGAGCTGAACCTCATCACCTACCACGCCCTGCTGAAGGTCTGTGCCCTCTGCTCAGACCTCAGGATGTGCTTGGATGTACTCAAGGTAAATAGGTTGCTTTTCTCCTGTCAAACCTATTCTGACCTGTGGTTAAAGCTCCTGGAAGTTGTCATGCTACATCGGGTTTTAATTGCATTTCCAGCAGAGATAATTACAGATCGTGTGTTTATATTCCATTGATCCTTATTGTCAAACAGTGAAATTGTGCATACCAAACTCTAAGCTTAATTGCCTAAAAGGAGGCAGCTTTGGCTTTAAAATTGGCTTGGTGCGTCTAAAACTTGTTTTTCCCCAGAAGATGGCAGTGGAATTTGAGCTTCACCACACAGGGTAACTGAGAAGTTAAATGCTCCCTCTGCTCTTTTCAGGAAATTGTGCAGAAGGGCCACGTCCTCACAGCTGAGACCTTCAGCTTCCTCCTCATGAGCTGCATAAAAGACAGTGAAAATGGCTTCCGATTGGCCTTGCAGGTTTGTCCTGGTGTTCTGAAAGGGGGGGAAGGTGCTGCTGCATTGTAACTCATCACCTGAACACCTGGAAAGCAGCGGGGTGGTGACATGGGAAGAGTTCAGCTCCTCCTACCACAAATTCTGAAAACCAGACTTTGCTTAGGACACATCATACACTGGTAAATAACCCTGGATCATCTCAGGGCTCTCCAGCTCAAGGTCACTGTCCTTGTCATGCTGTAAATTCACTCCTTCTTCACAGATCCCATTAACAGATGTACTTACAGGCTGCTAGAGATGCTCCTGTTACTTAATATCCATCTTCCCCTCTTCAGGTTTGGCAACAAATGAATAAACTGGGAATAAAGGCCGACAGCCACACCTACAACCTGATGCTGCGCGCGGCCAGAGACTGTGGGATCGGCGATCCCGCTGTGGCCTCTAAACTCCTGCTCAGTCCCCCTGAGCCCTCACCTCAGCTAAAGCTGCCACCTGGCAGGCAGAAGAAAAAGGTGAAAAATCAGAGGAAGAAGGGATCAGAGAGTGTAGCTGTCCAGCTGGATGTGGAAGCTATGGAAAAGCAATTACTTCAGGAGAGTTCGGTGCAGCCTGAGGAACAGATCCAGCAACAAAATAAAGATGTGGCTCAGGCTAAAGCAGAGCCAGCTGCTCCTGACAGCTCCAGTGTCACTCACAGCAGGGCTGGAGCCTTGATGAGGACAGCCCAGAGTGAGGTGGAACAGCCACACCCGAGCCAGAAGCTGCCTTTCTGCACCCTGCCCAACTTGTTGGATTCCAGGATGGCCAACAAAGCCGTGGTTTCCCTGGGGACAGTGGCCACACCATCCCACAGACTGGCTCTAATGGGAGATGTGGAGGGATTCTTGAACAAAATGAAAGAGGACAATGCAGAGCCCAACATTAAAACATTTACATTACTGGCTGAGCTGGTGGAACCCCAAAGCCCCTCAGAGTCCTCTTTGCTGGCACTGCTGGATGATCATAAAGTGAAAGTAGATGTGACCTTCTTTAACACTTTAATGAGGAAGAGAAGTAAACAGGGAGACCTGGAGGGAGCAAAGGTGAGAGAAAAACCTCAGAACCAGCCCCATCACCACCTCCCTGTCTGAGGCCTCTTCTGCTGAGACCCATTTCTCTGTCCACAACAGAAACTGGGATCTCACACTGTTTCCCACAAGGTGGTGCTTGGGTTAATTTTAAGTGTTTATGGATTCTGTTCTAGCACACCCTGTCTGGAAAGCTACAGTAAGAATTTCTGGGAAGTGATGCCAACACTTGTATCTTGCAGAGTGTGCTGCCAGCTCTGGTGAAGAGGGGCATGTCACCTAACCTCCAGACATTTTGTAACTTGGCAATTGCCTGCCACAAACAGCAGGATGGACTGCAGCTGCTCTCGGATTTGAAGGTAATCAAAGAAAAATCCTCTGCTGCTTGAGGTCTGAGCTGCAGGAACAGGCGAAGTGAAGTGTTAATGCTTTTTAAAGAACTGCTGAGGTTTTTGTGGCAAGTGGTTTTGTTTTTTTCCCAAAAACATGCAGAGTAGCTGGAGCTCAGGTGGCCTGTCTTAGCTTGTGCTGGCACTGCACAAGCTGCTTCACAGGTCCTGTGATGAGAGCTGTGCTCCTTGTGTAAAAAGTGCCTCAGCCTTTTCCTTCTGCAAGTCCTGCAGATAAACTTGTTTAACTGTAGCATTTGTTCTTTCCAGAGGTCTGGAATAACTCCCAACAAGTTCATCTACAGCAGCCTCATTGCTGCTGCTGTGAGGCAGCTGGATTACAGTTACCTCACGGAGATCCTGCGGGACATGAGGAATAACCAGGTGCCTCCCAATGAAGTGATCATCCGGCAGCTGGAGTTCGCAGCACGGTACCCTCCCAAATTTGACAGGGTAAGGAGCCAGGACTGGCAGGCTGTGAAGGCATCACAAATATGATGGTTTAATGTCTGCCTGAGTGTCCTTTGGGTTTGTCTGGTCTGGCTGATGGTTATTTGATCGCTGTTTGTTATTAGATTGCTGCATCTTTGCAGCTCCCGCAGGCTGGTGCTAAAGTGAGCTCTCTCATCTAATAGAAACTTGCTCTGTTGGATTTCTCTTTGCAGTATAAGTACAAAAACCCATACCTGGAGAAGATCGATGGTTTCCGTGGCTACTACTACCGATGGTTAAAAGTTATGGCTGGAGAGGAGACCCCCCACCCCTGGGCCAAGTACAGGACAGCAAAGCCTGGGGGGCAGGACAGCGAGGCAGAGGCTGTGCAGGAAAAGGGAGCAGGATGATGAAGTTTCAAGTTCTTCCACCACAAGGAAGATGCATGACTAGCTTCTTCAAACTGGCTTGTAGTAAAGCTGCTTTGTGTATCCCCAACCCCAAGTTCTTGCAATAGTTACATAATAAAATATTTCCTTTTGTTTTAAGGAGGAGCAAATACATTTTCAGTGAATTTCGTTCAACTGGTGAGGATTGGATGAGCTGTAGTTTAGCAAACCTTGTGCAAAACAAGGAAGAAGCAAAATCAGATTTACCAGGGGTTTAGCTCAGTGCTGGTTTTGTCTGTGTCCTGTCACTTCACGTGTGACCTCTATGTCTCTAGACTGCTGGCATTCCTGAAGGGATCTGTGCATTAATTCCAGGTTACAAACCTCAGCAGAGAATTCCAGTGAAATGCAGCTTCCATCTGCATGTGGTTAGGGAAGAACTCAGACTGGACATTTGGGAACTGTATTTCCTTTCTACACAGCCTTTTAAATGGACTTAGTTGAGAAAAAAAATCCCAGAGCAGCTCACAATGTGCAGAGCAACCTTCAAGGACCCAGAACACGTCCAACAGGAGAAGAGGGGCACAGGAATGTTTCACCAGCAGATCACACCACTCTCTCAGGAAGGCAAGCTTTATTTTAAAATAAATGGCTACACAAAACCCTACTCCAAAGTACCCCGCATTTATGCACGATCCAGGTGATCATGCTGCTGCTTTAATTATATTACAGAAATATCCCATCACAGAAAATGGCTGTAATTGCACTCATAGTCCATTGAGGAGGATGTCTCTCAGAGTTTAAAAACCAACTTTGATGGCTAAAGGCTTCACCCAGAGCAGCCTCTGCATCCACAGTGAGTGCACTCAATGATTCTGCCCTGAAAAACAAACATGAGGAGAGTGTTACAGCAAAGGCACAGCCAGAGCAGCAGGCTCAGACCTTGAGGCAGGGAATGGCTCTGGGTGGGAAGGGTTTCCACAGTTTGGTGTTATTTCCCATACTTTTAACAACCTTAAATGAAAGCCAAAGCTGACAGAATCTTTAGCACCAACTGGACACCAATTCTACCAGCAAAGGCAGAGGAGATTACCAGGAGGAACAGCACTACCCCCTGTGCTGTCCCTGAGCTGGGAGAAGTCAGAACAGCTACTGCAGAGCAGGGGAACAAGCTGGAGACTCACCACTTCCAGCTTGCTTTTGGGGACCCTGCAGATGCAGTTGGTCCCAAAGTTGGTGTCCCGAGTCTGGATGCAGCGCAGGCAGCAGAGGTTCTCGTAGCCTTGCTTCTTCCACTTGGCAATCAGGTTTTTGTCAGCATAGCCCTCCTTGATGCAGTACTCATAGAGCTCTGGGGAGGAGCAGACACTGTCACAAGCCTCACTATCAGGAGTTACCAGCTGTAGTAACCAGCAGGGAAAGCCAGGCAGCTGCCAAGCCGTCCCTCCATCCTCCTTCCCCAGATCCCAGCTCAGTGGCATCCACAGGTGAACTCCTCACTCACCCCAGTTTTCCCCTGCCCTCCTCACCTCTGCTGATTGCTTTCCTCTTGTAGAAGAGATCAAAGATGTAACGTGTCTTCTGGTGGTGGATCCTGAAGATGGGCCACAGGGACTCCACTTTCCTCTTCCCTTCGTGCGGCTCCGTCTCCGCTGGGAGGGAACACAAACACCAGGTGAACAAGTGCTTCCCTCAATCACTTTGCAATCAACTGTTCCAAGAACGTTCACAACTTTAATATGTGACAAGGATAAGACTGAGTTTAATGGGAGGAGACTCAAATGAGAGGGACCTGAGAGGATATAAAGCCAGTGGTGATGGGATGACATGACCCACACTGGGATCAGGGATGACTTCATGCAGCAACAACATTGACAGGAACTACCAGTTTCTCCACACACTCATGAGCTTCATCCCTAAACCAGCTGTAACCAAAGCTCCATAACCCCAAAATTAGGGACCAGCATGGTCCACGATCAATCTGCAGCACCACTGGAGGCACAGACACAAAAAAGGTCCACCTGTATTCATGAAGCAGCTCTTGTGAGCTTGTTTTGGGGTCCCATCCCTGAGAACACCCACTCACCTTCCCTCATCTTCTGATCCAGCTCGTCCAGCGTGGGCTCGATCAGCTCCCAGCCATCCGGGGGAGGCTTCCTGCTCCTCTTCACTTTGGGCATTGCCTCGGGAAAACGAGAGGGCCAAAAGGCGAGGGGAACTACCAACACTCCCTCAGAATCACTGGAAAAAACAAAAGGAAAACAGCTGTTGGGTATATTTCTCCTAAGGTTTCTATGTCCCTTCCTGTTTTCCACTTCAAGAATAAAAATGAGCTTTACGGAGCTCGTGAAAGAGGTGAAAGCTCTGTGACTGCTGCGCGATAAGTCAGTTTTTCTCCTCAGCAAAGCGCGGCAGCCACTCCTTCTCCGAGGTGACAACTCCGGTCTGAGCCCGGTGATACAGAGGCCGCCCGGCCCGGCCCCGACAGCCCCACAACGGAACTCGGCGCTGGCGGGGTGAGAGGAGGCAGCAGGTCCTGGTTCCGATTCCTGTCCTGATCCCGATCCCGGTCCTGCCCTTGTCCCGGTCCTACTCTTATCCCAGCCCTGATCCCGGTCCCGGTTCCGCTCACCGTCCGCTCCCGTCGCGCCGCCGCCGTCACCGGGGGCCTCCTGCAGCCGCACCGCCCGTGGGCCCGCCCCCTGCGCTGCCCTGCGCGCTGCCTGAGCGAAACGCTGCCCGCCGCCCGCTCCGCCGCCCCGAGAGAGCAGAGAAAGCACCGGGGGAGAAGCGGCCCCGCTCCCCGCTGTCCCTGCGGGAGCACCGGGCGGGGCGGCACGGGCGGCGGGAGCGGCGGCGCTGAGGGCGGCCCAGCGGCGGGGCCTGCGCTGGGGGCGGTTCCGGTTCCGGGCGCCGCTCGGGCCGGGGGGGCCGCGCCGCCATCGCCGCGATGCCGAAAGGTGGTGGGGGCCGGGCCGGGCTGAGGGTCCCCCCGCGGGGAACGGCGGCGGGGGGACACGGGGGACAGAGAGGAGGGGGCTGAGGGGGTGTGTGGGCCGCCCCGGCCCCGGCGCGGACGGGGCTCGTGTTCGCCCCCGGCCGTAAAGATGCCGCGGCGGGTCCGCTCTCCCCGGCCTCGGGGGAGCCTGCGGGGGTCCCTTTCCCCCTTACCGGCGGCGGGCGGCGGTCCCCGCGCTGCCCCCGCGGCTGTATTTGGGCTCTGGGGGGGGTCTCGGGTTCTCTTTCCCCCCGCCCCGTTCTCCGGGGGCTCCTGGGGTGCCTCGCCCCCTCCCCGCCCCTCAGGAGACGGCGCGATCCCCTCGCCCCTCACGGAGCCGGGGGCCGTCCTGTGCCCCCCGAAGCGCCGCGGCATTGCCGCATCCCCGGGGGCTGTCCGGGCCTCCCGTGGGACCGCGCTGGGCTCCATGTGCTCCCGCTGGCACGGGAACCGCGGCCGGTTCCCCCGGGACGGGGCGTGGGGCTGACGGAGCCCCGGGGAGGTGGGTACAGCCCCGCCGGGGGATCCGAGCGGCCGCTCCGGGAGGGGATCCCGCCCCGGGGAGGGGGCTCAGGGGCTCCGAACGCGGCTCCTTTGATGTGGTTCCGGCAGCGCCGCGTTTTGGGTGTTCGGAGCGGGCACCGACTTGCTCCTGGCGTGATTCAGGAGCGGGGATGAGGCACTGCCGGGCTGTCAGAGCTCAGCAGGATCCACCCAGAACCTTCTCCACATGCACCATCTGCATAATTGGCTCTTGCAAACCCCGGTCACACACACGTTAAAAACCGGCCCTCCTCATTCCTCTTCCCCGCAGTTGGCTCTGCTTTGTTTCGTCAGCATTTCCCAGCCTTTAGCACCAAACTGATTCCTTGCTTAGATTTTATTTCAGCACTTCACTTTGGGTCCATTTGCACAGTGATAGGAGATGGAGCTGAAGCTTTCACATGGTTTTTGTGAAGGCAAGGAACCGTGGTGGGTTATAACCCCATTTTTCATATTTAAGTGCAATGTAACTTCAGGATTTCCTGCTTGGTGTTTCATTGTACAGATTTAGATATTTGACTCAAACCTTTTGCTTTTTGAAAGAAGAGGAGTCTGGTTTTCCCCCCAAATCAATGGGAGTTGTTGGATTGTTGGCAGAGGAGTGGATTTTGGCACTCACTGTTAATATAAAAAGGAGGGGCATTAACCAGCTACTAATAAATTTTTTACAGGATTATTTCTGATTAATTTCCTTTTCTTCCATCTAATACTTTGATTTTAAAAGGAAGAGATTCCGTCAGTATCATTCCATTCTCTTTCCTGTAAATTCCTTAATTAGGCTGTTTAAAGCTGAAGACAGATGTGTTTGAACGTGGGCCTGCCTGGGCACCACTGGGATTTGCTGCAGGTAAAACCTGCAGGTGATTCTGTTTTCAAAGTGCTTCGCAGAGGTAGAAAAGAGGCATTATCCCTGTTTTCAGATGGGAAAACTGAGGCACAGAGCTGGTCAGTGGCAGGTGTTGGACCAGCTCCCCATGTCTGATGTGAGGTTTGATCTCCCTGTGGGAGCAGAGCCCCATCCCTGCACTGTGCTGAGCTCCCATGGGCTTCATTCTTCCATTTGCTTCTTTTTAGGCTTTTAATGTAAAATAATTTCTCTTTAGTTGCTTCTCCCCCTTATCACCAATGTTTATTTGCAGTAATGAGCAGTTTGTGTTCCTTGGTCCTGAGCCCAGTGTGGAATTCTGGAGCAGCTGGGAGAGGAGCCTGGCCCAGGCTGGGCTGGGAGCACAGTTTGGTTATTTAGGGGTTGGTGTGTCACAGATGTCACTGTTGTTCCATTTGGGGTGATGTCATGTGCTGGACAGTGAGGTAATGTCTCTCCAGGAGCATTCCCATGGCAGATCTCCTTCCAGGGGGTGTCAGTGTTCCCACGTGGGATGGCTGGGAACAGACAAACAGAAAAACACCTTTCTGGCTGCCCCAAAGCTTTTGGTGGTGCTTAGGGTTTGAGAGCCCACGAGCTTCCCCAGCTGAATCCAGGGAGAAGAATTTGATCTCTGCACTTCCCCATTTCTTTTAGAAAAATACCTCAGGAGTTTCTGTGAAGCTTCACAGAAAGCTTCTGTTTTGGGACAGAGCTGAGGCGTTGTGCCGGATTGTCAGTGCTGAGACAGGAGAATTGGTCAGAAAATGTTGGATCTCTGAGGCTCCCAGTGCCTCCCAGTCCAACAGCACACAGGGAAGGGTGATGTCAATAATCCCAATTCTCTGCGTGTCCTAAAACTCTTGGGGCGTTTCACCAAGTTCAGTGGGGGATTTTGTTGTTTAGGGTCTATCAGAGGAGCAATTTGATTTGTCCTATCCACACCCAAAATGCAGAGAGTGCTGCAGGAGGGAGCAGACCTTTCTGGAGGTTACCACTAAACCATTTGTTATTTTTATCATTTTGTGCAGGTAGAAAAGGAGGCCACAAAGGCCGAGCGAGGCAGTACACGAGTCCTGAGGAGATTGATGCCCAGCTCCAAGCAGAAAAGCAAAAGGCAAGGGTATGTGTTTGCTCCTTTGTGTGCCTTCTGTCCTAATTCCTGCCTTATCCAGCCTGGTCATTCACTGTTCAGCAGCACTGGCAGCTTGGCCAAGTGCTGCAGGTCATCCCAGCAGTGATCACAGTATGGATCCCAAATATATCCGGCTGGGGAGACTCCAGGGTGTCACCCAGTCTGCTTCCTGAGGCCTGGGAGACCACCCAGGATTGCATGTGAAGGTTGAAGGATGGGGGAGCTGGTTACACAGCTCTGTCAAAGCAGCTCTGCAGATCTTTTCCCCCTCATATTTCATCATTCCAGTCTCAGCTCATTTGTTCTGCAGCTTGGCTTTGGAGAGCAAGGGCCACGTCTTGTCATGTTATTGTATGTTGAAATTACTGTATTTGCCCTCTTTCTATTGTGGATTTTTGGACCAAACTCCTTTGACTTCTTCCTGGACACATGATTTTCTTGCCCCAGCATTGGACTGTAACATCTCCCCCCACTTCCACCACGACCTGACTGCTCCCATAAAAGCCTTGGCTGCTTTTGGGGGCTCTTGCTCTCTTTATTCCCAATTTATCACAGTTCTGGTGGCACTCCACTGTTTTTCTGTGACTTTCTGGAAGTGCTGCCTCAGCCCAAAGACACAGTTCCAGCTGAGGCCTCACAGCATTGACCACAGGAGGATAATTACAGCCTGTGGAGGAAATCTTGGTGAATACCTCTGAGATGACTCTCTCAAGCTGTTCTGAGCCATAGTGTTGAGTCCTTTTTAATGTTTTGCCCAGCTGGACCTCGAGATGATTGTTTGGTTAGCTGCTTAGCCACATATTCCAGCTTTGTGTTGGATTTCTTCTTCCAAAGTGTGACTCCTCTTGGTTAGTTTCTGATTCCACCTTCTTGGTTTCATGCCATATTTCCAAATTTTGAAACCACTTATGAGTCTCATCCTGTTTTCCAAAATAATTCCAACTCCTACCAGTGTGATATCATTCACAAACTGTGCAAGTGTTCTCTGCTTCCATGTTGTTAATAAAAATACTGACTGGAGATGGAAAAGAAAAGCAGGACCCACTTGAAATGTGTGTCTTGTTTCACAGCAAACCAGAGAACTGCTCTTTGAGAAGGATTTATTTTTTGTGATAATCCATATCACATAGTGATGGTTACATCTAACACTGATTTATTAAGGAAAGCTTTAAAAAAAAACCACAATTAACAAAATTACTCCTCTTGCTGTTCCTTGCTCATCCACTTTGCTGGTTGCTTGATGAGAGATGTTGGTAGGGTAAAACAAGCTGTTCACACCCATGCTGGTTCTTCCTATGATTCAGAAATTAACTCCCAGGCTTCTGACTGGTGAAAGTTGTGCTTTCTGTACTAAAAGGGTTGCAATTCCTTGATAATAATGTTCTGGTTGTCAGTTTTCTCCTTTAGGTGTTTCTATTTATCCACACTCAGGATGGGATCCACCTCTAAGCTCTAAACCCTCTAAGTTGCCAGTCTCCGAGGTAGTGTGCACTGGAAACCCAGGCCAGAATTCTTCTGGAGAGTTTTCATTTGGGGAAAGTAAAGTGCCAGAGGTGTCTTTTACAGTAATTTTCCTGTTAGAGGGAACAGCAGAGTTGTTTGGAGGTGATGCTGTTGCTGAGGAAGAGCTCTCATTCTGTCACAGCCCCTTGGTGGCACAAGGCCACCTCAGGAACAGCAGTGCTCAGAGCTGGCTCTTACCCCTCCAAAATCCCATTTAAGAGCTGGGCTTGGGGTTTTTAGTGACATAAATTTCCTCTTGATTTTGTAGGAAGAGGAGGAGCAAGAAGAAGGAGGTGAAGGAGCAACGGGGGACCCTAAAAAGGAGAAGAAATCTTTAGATTCGGATGAGAGTGATGAAGATGATGAGGACTATCAGGTACTGCATTTTCAGGGCATTTAAGGCACCTAATGCTTGGGCTGAGGGAGAGATGCACACTCTGGGTTCTGAGCAGAGCTACCTAGAGTGGATTTTTTTCATAGAACTATTTTTAGAAGCCAAAAAAGACTCACATGGCAGCATTTTACCATCAGAGCGAAAGCTTGTGAATGCTTACAAATTAAATACAAAGGCAACAAGACCTTCTCAAACAGCTGAAGGTGCCTTGATTCACAAATGCTTTTACTGGCTAGTAGCAAAACCTTGAGTTGTGCTTTTGGGGTGCTTTGCAGTGAGTTGGGGGAGCTCTGGTACAACCAGAGCTGGGTGTGGGAGCTCCTCAACCTCCCTCTTGTTCTTGACCCGCAGCAAAAGCGCAAAGGGGTGGAGGGGTTGATAGACATAGAGAACCCCAACCGTGTCATTCAGACAACCAAAAAAGTCACTCAGCTGGACCTGGATGGACCCAAGGAGCTCTCACGACGAGAGAGGTGAGTGCAATTTCAGCCTTGCTGCTGGGAGGTGTTTCCCCTGCTCTGTGTCAGTGTTTCAGGGAGGCCCTTTAAAAGTGTGTTGCTGCCTAAAGCAGGAACTGAGCAGCAGCAAACTGGGCTCACTGTGCTTCAAAATGTGGTTCCTTAGAAACTTCATAAGAGTTGTCTGTCCTCGGGGAGCAGCTGTGGCCATCCTGGAGCCAGGCAGCCTGCCCTGATGCTCTGAGAGAAAGGGATTTAGGCATTTCCTTTCCTAAGGTTTTATGCCAAAAATCAGACCTAACTGAAACCCTGAAATCAATACTGCTGTGAAAGGGAGTTGGGCCATTCCTCTCCTGAAGTTTTATGCCAAAAATCAGAACAGAAACCCATTAACCAGGTGTCACTTTGGATCCACTTTAATCTTGCTGTGCAAGGTGCCCTGGTGACAGGTAGCAGTTTCCCAGATTCCAGATATTGTGGTGAAATTTTTTATCTGGGCAGATGAATAACCTGAAAAACCAAAGTTTAATCTTCTAGTTTCAATTAGCAATGGTAAGATTTGGATGGGAAGGTTTAATCTTTTTTATTTGGGATAGATTGCTTCAGCAGAAGGACACCTTTGAGGGTAGGGCTGTGAAAAACATATCAGAGTTCTTGTGGTGTGGGGCTGATTCATTTGACATCCTTGTGTGTCCATGTCCTTACTTAGCTGAAAGAAGGTAGAAATAATCTCTCACCTCCCCCCTGTTCAAACCCTGCAAATAGACAGAGCCTGTGCTTGAAAACTGGTAAAGGACCCCAGTTTTGGGTTTTTTTCTGGTTGGAAAGCCCCGCTCTGCCTGTTCCCCTGGGCTTACCTGATGCTCTGATGACTGGTGTGTTTCCTTTGGGCAGAGAGGAAATAGAGAAGCAAAAAGCAAAAGAAAGATACATGAAAATGCACCTAGCTGGGAAAACAGAGCAAGCCAAGGCAGACCTTGCCCGATTAGCCATCATTCGGAAGCAAAGGGAAGAAGCTGCCAGAAAGAAAGAAGAAGAAAGAAAAGGTGAGAGAATCATTAATCGTATCCTCCTACCTGTCCTTGCTGTGGCTGCACTGCCAAGAGGGCACACATCCCTCCTCTGAGCCTGTGTGGTGCTGCTGAGTGTCATCTACTCCCCTCAGCAGAGCCAGGCTCAGCTCTTTCCCTCTCATCAAGTTCTTGCTTTATAAACAAGAACTTGGACACCAGAGCAGGGAAAGAGAGAAGGGAATTGTCCTTGATATCCATCTTGTTCCCTGGCTCCAGTTTGGGGGGTTTAGCAGGCTCTTTGTGCTGGGTGATTTATCTTTTTTTTGCATGTGGGAACTGCCCAGGGGGTTCACAGTACTCCTTCCCCTCCTGGGAGGTATGAACCAGAAGTCTGAACATGGCTCCTTGGTGGCTTCCACAGAGAAATTTGGGCATCAGGGTGATTTGTGGACACCTGGAGAGAGGCCTGGGATAGAAGGGAATAATACAAGAGGAGCTGTGCCTCTTACCTCTGAGAAATTGCTGGGAAGGGTGGGATTTTTTCCATCACCCAACTGGCAGGACTCTGATCCCCTGATCTGCACCACGAAATGATGGAGCTGTCGTTTTCCTCCCCAGCAAAAGACGAAGCGGCCATGGCAGGTAAAAGACTGCAGTCACTATCCCTTAACAAGTAAAGCACAGGCCATGCAAGAGGAGGAAACACCAGGGAACTGTGCCTGGTCCTGCCGGGAGCTCTGCCGTGTCGCCTTCCACCCACGCCACGCAGGGCGTCCTGCAGCCTTGACCTCACCTCCACCTCTAAGAGACACTGACGATGTGTTTGTCCTCATCCCGGCACAGATTTCCATTTGGGGTTAGGGGCAGCTGCTCTCTGCAGTGCAGAGCCATGCTGGACAGCAATTCCCGGTAACAGTTGGGAAACGTGAATGTTTTTGCTGTTTTTAGGATCAAGAACTCGTAGAGGGTGGGAGGGTGGCAGGGTGGGAGGGAGCTGTGTGGGAGGGGATGTGCTTCAAATACTAGATTGCAAGGAAATAGATTGTGGGGTCATTTTGGGGTGGGGCGTGGGGTGGGGAACTGACTTGGTGTGAAATCCCAAAGGATAATGTATCTGAGGAATCCAGTTGGCAAAGAGCCCATCAAATTTTGCTGCAGGGCGTTGCAGTATAAGCTGGGAGCCTGACTTCATGGACATCTGGAATGCCATTCCTTCCCAGATTCATCCCTCCTTTCTTGCAGCCAGTCTCCCCTTTTCCCTCCTCTTCATTTTCTTTTTCTCCTCCTTATTAGGGATAGTGCCAGTTTTTAACCACGTCATCCTTTGTTTAAAGGAGAAAAACCAACAACATTTATTGTGTCAGATCCAGATGGGAAAAAAAAAAACCCAAAAAGCAAAAAAAAAAAAAATCCACAAAAGCAAGCAAACAAAAAAAAACTTGATCAAGTTGAAAAACCACCGAGAGAAATTGTATATTTGGCTGATTAAAATGTAAGTTATCAGAACTGCTGTGGCCTGGTGTGTGTGTGAAGGGCACAGCTGGGGGGTCCTGGGGGAGGCTCAGCTGCAGTTGGGGGCTGCTGGTTGTGGTGTGGGGTTGGGCTCTGGGTTCAGGAGCACACACAGCCTGGAGGGAAAAAGCTTCTCCTGCTGGTTCTGATGGATGTCTTGCACAATCTGTTCACCACGGTGGAGGAAACAATTACCCTCAGGCCACTGTCTGGCCTAGTCCCCTGTCAGAAGGGCGGTCACTGAACTGTCACCTCCTCTCAGATGTCTCTGGAGGGGAGATGCTCCAGCCTGCTGTGCCCCAGGGGGTCTGGGAGTCCTGCTGCCAGCCTGTTCAGGGACACCAGTGCTTCCCAAACTCGATTCCCAAAGGCTGGAGGAGATCCAGCCCCAGGGCGTGGAGCACTGGAAGTCACTGGGAGAGGGCTGGCAGCTGTGGAGATGGAGGGTGACAAATGGGATTTGCTCTGTGTCACCCTGGCCATGCCTGGCTGCAGGGACTTGGTGTGACACAGGACTGTGCCCCAGGGAATGTCACCATGAGCTGCTGACTCAAACCACAGCTCAGACCAAGCCAAGATTTGGGTTAGGAAATATCCTCAGGGAGCTGTGGAGGGTGAGCAGGTGCTGCCAGGAGAGGTGCCTGTGCTGTCAGCTCCAAGAGGGAGGAACTCATGTGGTGGGGACAGCCTGACCCGGGAAGTTTGGGTGATCCTTGGAGCACAGGGAGGTGGATGGGGCAGGACAGAGGGAGTTCTTGGGCTGATGCCTGGGATAGAGCAGGGTAAGAGCCACAGGGGAAGAGGGCTGACACTTGTGAACACATGGAAACGGGTGGAAAAATCTCTGAGTAACACCTCCCACTAACCGAGGGCTGGAGCAGAACTGGAATGTCACTGTCCCTCTGCCAGGCTGTGCTCCCTTCCCGGGCTGTGGGTGGTGTTGGGACTGAGCTGCTCCTGAGACAAGAGGCTGGAAAGGCACAGGATTAGTTGGGCAGCCCAAGGTCTCTGAGCTGGCTCCAGGTTTGGGAATTGCCCACCTGACTGGGCTTTATCAGGGAGCTCTGAGAATGGGAACCTGTGCTCCCTGGCCACTTCTGTCCTCTGCCCTCCCTTTTCCCTGACTCCAGTCCGGTTCTGAAATGGTGCTGAAGCAGGGAAGGGAAAGTCCTTGAGGGGAAAACTCCCCTTATCCCCACGATCCCAATTCCCCCTCAGCACTGGTGGCAGAAAGGACATGACCACCTGTGGTGAGCACCATCATCTGCCCTGATCCCACCTCTGTTTGCACCGAACTTCTTCTAAAAAAGTGCAAAAAAAAACCCCATTTTGATTTTTTCCGAGAAAATCCTTTATTTGCTATTTCTCCAAGCAATGTATGACCAGCATCGGGAAGGATGGTAAAAAAAAATAGTAAGAAAAATGATTTTCTTTGTCTGGAAACAGCCACCAGGGCTGGCTGGCAGCAGGGACAGGCACTGGTGGCATCGTGGCCGGGCCGTGTGGCACAGGGGGGTGGCAGAGGGCAGAGGGCAGGGGGCAGAGCAGGGGCAGCTGGAAGCTGGGATGGCTTTCCCAGATGGCTCCTTCATTTGATCTTCAGATCCTTCAGCGCCGACTCCAGGCTCTGAAATGAAACGGGAGGGTGTTCACCAGCTCGTTGCTTCCCAAAGAAACTGGAGGTGGCTTGGGAACTGCAAGGGGGGAACTGGGAGGGAAGATGGTTCAACGCTGAGGGGTCCACAGGGGTTCCTTACCTTGACATCCCAGATGCTCATGCCCCCGTCCATCCCCGTGGTGCAGAACTGGGAGCACTTGTCCTTCCCACCCGTCAGCACTGAGATCTGGCTGTGGGTGCAGAGGGAACAGGAATCAGTCCCAGTGCTGGCCCCTTGGAGCTGCCTGGCAGCCAGGGGTGGAGTGGGGCTAGACCCCTTCATCTCCTCCACAAGTGCAGGAGGCACAGGGGATACCCAGGGATGCTCCAGGACCATTCCAGCTTTTGGGACTAGACCTCTCTCTCCCTGCTTTCCATATGCAAAGGATGCTCTGGGGATACCCAGGGATGCTTGGGAAAACCCTGGGAAACTCGGGAATACCCTGGGAAACTCAGGGATACCCAGGGCGGTCCCAGCTCCTGGTGCTGGAGCCTCAGTCTCTCCCTCCCGCTTGCAGGGATGCTCAGGGACATTCTGGGGATATCCAAGGATGATCCAGGGCTGGACAGCAGCACACCCAGGGGATGCTCAGGGATCATCACCCCCAAGCAGCCCCTGAGGTGACCCCAAGCCTGTCCCTGCCTGCCCCACACCTGATGCTGTTCTTGTGCAGGGTGTCCAGGGTGGCGTTGGCCGTGTCCGAGCTCGCTTTCTTGTCCAGGTTCTGGAAGCGCTCGCGGGCGGTGAGGCCGCGCTGGGAGCTCTGCTTGGGGACATCCAGCTTCCCCCCGAAGGTCAGGACACCCTGGCTGTCCTCGTAGGTGAACAGCATCGGGCAGCAGTCGTGGCCCTGGGGAAGAAAACCTGCCCTGCTCAGCACCCCCCGGTCGGCTCCCGCCGGCTCCTCCCACCCCGTGCCCCCGCCCCGACTCACCGCGGCCACCAGGCTGTTCTCGGTGATGAAGGTGACAGCCAGCAGGGGCAGGGTCTCGGTGCACAGGGAGGCAACACTGCGAGGCGTCAACAACGAGCTGAGCTTCAGCCTCAGTGCTGAGACTGGCACAGCTCGTCACCCGGGTGGAGCCCACAAGGGGAGACACCACCTCCTCCACCCGGGGCGATCTGGGGATGTCCCAGGGGTGTCCCAGGTCCCGGGGCTGAGCCCTCCATGTCCCACACCCATGTACAGGGACGCTCAGGGGATACCCAGGGATGGTCAGAGATACTCAGAGAGATACTCCAGGGATACCCAGGGCTGCTCCAGGTCTATCCCAGCTCCTGAGGCTGAACCCCTCTACCTCCCCCACGCCAGTACAGAGATGCTCAGGGAGGCTCCAGGGCTAACCCCGCTCATGAGGCTGAACCCTTCCATCTCCCCCACCCACATACAGGGACACTCTGGGATTGCTCTTGGCCCGACCCAACCCAGACACCTCCACCCCCGTGTTGGTTTGGGGGGTCAACCCCTTCTGCCAGCCCCAGCACAGCCTCCCCCAGTCCCCCCAAGCCCCCTCGTGTCCCCAGCCCTGCTTACGCCATCTTCTTGCCGGCGTCGGCGAGGCACAGGGTGCTGTCGTGGCTCACCCAGGCCACGCGGGAGCCGCTGGCTGAGAAGCAGATGCTGTGCACCCACCCACAGCTGCTGCTCGACTCAAACATCAGCTCCCCAAAGGGCATCTTGGAGCCCCAGGGCGTGGGGCTGGGCCGCTCCTCCACCTCCTTGATGTAGGCTGAGAAGATCCTGGGAAGGGGAGAACCTTGCCGTGTGTCCCTGGATGCAGGATCTGTGCCACCTCCATCCCTGCCCCTTGCCTCAGTTGTGTGACAGTTTCCGTGGTAGAGCCTGTGGGGTGCCCCCTCACCTCCCACAGGTGTTGTTTCCCTGGGATGGTCTCCAGACCTCCCTGCATCTCCCCTGTGCTCCATTCCCTGCTCCAGACAGCACCTGGGATGAAGCCTGCCCCCCAACCCATTCTTGGGGCTCCCCCCACATCAGGCCCCCCAGTCACCCAAGCCCTGCTCCTCACCTGCACTTGAAGTCACAGGAGCCAGCAGCCAGGAGGACGTTGTTGGGGTGCCAGTCGAGGCTGAGCACGGTCGAGCGAATGGGCTTCTTGATGTGCTTGCAAACCCACCTGTGTGGAGAGGGGGTGGCAGCAGAGGGGCAGCACCACCATCCCCAGAGCCCCCCTGGGATTTTGGGGAGCCGGCTGATGTTGGTCAGGGCTCCAAGAGCCCCAGGAGCTGCCCTGGGCCACGGTCCTGCAGTAGCAGCTTGGGCATGAGGAGTCCATCCCTCTGTTTTCCCATCTGTCTCCACCTCCTCAAGTCTCATATTTCCACATCCATCTATCCATCCATCCATCCATCCATCCATCCATCCATCCATCCATCCATCCATCCATCCATCCCCCCTCTTCTTCCCTCAGGACAGACCCACCGGGGCCGTGCCAGAGCCTCACCAGTCGTTCTCCTGCTCGAAGTAGCAGATGGAGATGAGGCGGGAGCCGCTGCCCACAGCGAACTTGTTCTCCTTGGGGGACCACTTGACGCAGCGGGCGGCGCGGTTGATGCGCAGGATGACCAGGGTGGGCTTCCAGACATTGCCCTTGAGGGTCCACACGTAGGCGTTGCGGTCGGTCCCACACGTCACCAGCCGGTTGCTCTCCGGGGCCCAGTCGATGCCTGGAAGGCAGAGAGGGATGATGGTGGAATGGGAATGGGGAGGTGGCACTCAGGGCTGGGGGTGGCTGAAGGTGTGGTGGCTCTGGGTGGTCGCTGCCCCACAGTTCCTCTTTACCCCACACCGTCCTTTCCCATCCCTCCCACCTCAAAGCGTTCCATGTCAGCCCGTCCCACCCCATCTCTCTCATCCATCCATCCATCTCATCCCATCCCATGCCTCCCACACTGTTCCATCCCAATCCATCTCTCCCATATATGTCCATCATCCATCCATCCCTCATTCCACCCTACCCCATCCCTTCCCTTCCCTTCCCATCCATCCCACACCATCCCGATCTATCTCACCCCATTTCTTCCATCCATCCATGTCCCTTCCCATCCCTCCCTCCCTCCTTCCCATCCCTCCCTCCCTCCTTCCCATCCCTCTCCATCTCACCCATCTCATCCCATCCATCCCACCCCTGGGTGCCTTCAGCTGGACACAACCCGCCTCATTCTCCTCCATCCCTGCACAACCCCCATCCGCTGGGTGCCAGTGCCATGAGCAGGGCTGGGAGCACCACCTGTGTCCCTGTCCCCTCTGCCAGCCAGGATTTACCTGTCACCTGCCCATTGTGCTCCTTCAGCTCGTGGATTTTGCTCCACTTGGCCCCATCCTTGCGGTAGATGTGAACCTCGTGGTTGTTGGGGCACAGGGCGATCTCTGGGGGTGACAGAGGCTGGGGTAAAGCCCTCCCCTGGGTCACAGGTTCCACAGGGCCATCCAGCACCCACCTGCCCCTTCCTGGGCTCCAGGTCCCCACTGAGCCCCAGCTGCCTGGGGGGGTCCCACCAAGCCCCCCCAGCCCCGGTCCTGCCCTGCCCTGATGCTGCGAATTGTCCCTGTGGGGAGGGAGAACCCCGCACCCCACAGCTCAGTGTCCTCCGTTCCTTACAGTGTGATCCCATGGGGCTGGTGGGATGAGACAGGACACGATGGGATAGGATGGGATGGAACAGGCCGGCTGCGGGTGCACAGTTCCCAAATCCAGCCCCATCCCGCCCCGCCTGCCCGGCGCTCCAGCAGAGAAAGCGCTTTTTGTTCTCCCACATCCCCCGGGCCGCGGTCGGGAAATGCCATCGGCCGTGAATCACCCGGCTCTGCTCCGCGTCCATCCCTCCCCTGCCGCTGCCTCCGGGCCGGACGCTGCGCTGGCACCTCTGTGCCAGGCTCTGTCCCCTCTGTGCCAGGCTCTGTCCCGGCGGTGGGACCGGGGGACACAGGGGAATGTGCTGTCCCAGCCCCCAAGGATCTACTTCCCCGAACCCAGCCCCACCCCAGCTCTGCCCCGCCCCAGAGCATCGCCCACCGCGGGGATGTTCAGCCAGGACAGTGCCTGGGGACATCCTCGGGAATTTCGGGGTGCCCCAGGCGTACTCACGGGTGCGGTCCTTGTTCCAGGCGTGGCAGCTGATGGGCTCCAGCAGGAAGCTGTGGTAGGCCATGGCTCACGGGCTGGGGACAGGGAGAGACCCCCAGGCTGTCAGGACACGCTGCTGCAGCCACAGGGACAAGATCCCAGCTCCCAACCCCACAGAATGATCCTTCCCATAGATATCAGTCCTGTGCTGCAGCCCACCATGTCTCTCCTCTGCCGGGGAGAGGGTTTTCCTGAGGATTTCAAAGCTCAGAAACTGTCCATTTCCAGAAACTTCTAAACCCTGCTGTCATCCTGCTCCAGCTGGCTGGAATTTGCCGGGCAGGAGCTGTCTGGGCACACAGGGACCCTGGTGCCAGCAATGCCACGTGCACCCCTGGACTCCCATCAGGGACAGCACCTCCTCTCTCCACCCCAACAGGGCCAGATCCACTCACTCCTTCCACACCTCTCATTTAGGAAAAGCCAAAGCCCCGTGGAGGCACTTCCATCCCATCAGTGCTCAGCCCTCAGGACTAATCCCTCTCCTGGCTGAACTCCCACCATTCCTGGTGGCCCCTAAACATCGTGGGATGGAGCAGTTTGCCCCAAAGGCCCCTCCAGGTGCCACAGGACCAGGAAAGGCTCCGAGCAGCGTCCCAGCCCCTTGGCCATCCACAGCCCTGGCCGAGGGAGCGCAGGGATGTAGGGAAACACCTCGCCAGGGCGTGGCAGACAGGAATTACTCACAGCCTGCTCTCAGCTATTTTGGGAACTCCCTGAACACGTCCCGTTTTCTTTGGCAGTTAAAAATGTTACAAGGGAAGGAAAAAAGTCCCTCTTAGCAAAGCCCCATCCCTGGGCTGGGGAAAAGAAAATCTGAGGAGCTCCTTCACCTGCCTTCTGCATGTGGAGGAGTTCCAGTGCTGATTCCAGCAGGGCACAAGCCTTGCTGTCACACAGCCCCTGGCCAAGGACATGGGCATGGATGAGGAGGCAGCTGCCCTTTCCAGCCCCACCGATCCCCCCGGGATGCAGCACAGGGTGTCCCAAGGAGGGTACAAAGCTGCTGCCACCAGGAGCCTCTCCCTCGAGCCCTGCAGATGGAGCAGCAGCACAAGGGACAGACAAAATCATCCGCGACAGGGACACTGCTGTCAGCATTGCAAGAGGTCAGGAGAGAGAAAATGTGTGAAAAAGGGATTTGGCTGAAATGGGCCCTCGGCTGGAAGGGCTCCCTGGAGGAGGGATGAGAGGCAGGAAACACCGAGGTGCTTTCTGGCTTCGACATTAAGAAAACAGCAATACTTTTTCTTTTTCCAGGTGGAAACCAGCCAGTTCCCTGCTGGTGCCCCGCTGGCTGGGTTCTGCTCCCGCCCTGGAGGGACCCACGGGGGCTCGGCAGCCCCTTCCCCAGCTGGGAAGAGCATCAGAGGAGCTGTGGCTACATCCCCACCCCCTCAACCCAGGGGCTCTTGAGGGAGGAAAATGGAAATTTTCCGAAGGCCAGACAGGGCGGGATTGGGAGCTGGAGCAGCTCCGTTATCTTCCCGGCCAGTCCAAGCAGCTCGGAAACATCCTCGGAGGAGATAACCAAACCTTGGCAGAGCCGATTGCCGGGGGCTCCTCCCAGTCCCGGGAGGAAGCCAGACACCAGAGGAACTGGAGTTTGGGTTTTTGGCGGGGTGGCGGGAGGAGGGTTTGTACCCAGTGAGAATCCTGCTGGAAGCTGGGACCCCCTGAGGCTCTCCCCAGATGCTGTGGTGGACCCCTGCACCACCAAGACCCCAACAGCGACCCCCGGGAGCCCCTCTGCTCCCTGCGGCAGCTGAAGGTGTCACCCACCCCCCGTGCTCCTGCCAGCCAGGCTGGGGACAGCTGTCCTCAGACCCCAGTGTTGGTGGGGGATACCCCAGGAGCCAGCCCGGCCCTGAGGGGACACCCCCGTCCCAGGGCGGCTCCGACCCTCCTCTTCCTCACACCGGGCAAAGCGGGAGCAGCTGATTCCCGAGGAGGAGAGGGCAGATTGCGGCAGCTCTGCCTGTGCCGGCACCAACCCCGACGGGACCCCCATGGGAGAACTCTTTCCAACCCCCCAGAGCTGTCAGACCGCCGGCAAAAGAAAAAAAAAAAACCCTCAAACTTGCTGACAAAGCTGGGAGAAAACTCCAAAACATCGGAAACGCAACGACAGCGAAACTCACAGGGAGCAAAAGGGCTGCCTGCACCCCCCTGACCCCAGCCCGGGGGGACCCCCCTGAACCCTCGGCAGGGTGTGAACGCCAGGAGCGGTGACAGCCGCAGCCCCAGGGGACAGCCGCAGGTCCTGGCAGGGTGGCAGAGCTGCCTGCCCGTCCTTACCTTGCCGGGCAGCGCGGGCTGGGCTCGGTTCCGGCGCGGCGGGGCTCGTTCATGGACTCTGGGCAGTCGACACGAACGGAGCCCGGAGCGAGCGGCTGGAGCTGTGCCTGCCCCGCCGAGGCAGCCCGACTTCCCTTTTCCTCTCCGAGAAATGCAACCACTTCCTTACGTGGGCGTTGGGGGAGCGCAAGGCAGCTCTGCGGCCGCCCTGCCCCTGTGCCTGCGGGCCAGGCCGCTCCGGCACCGCCGCACGTGGACGGGCCCCGGCCCCGGGATGCTCCCGGCCGCTCCGTGCGACGTGGGCAGCTCGCCCTGGGTGCTCCAGGGAAGGATACAGCCGGGAGAACAGAAGGGAAGGATCCCCGCTGTCTCTCTGTTGTTCACCCCCGGCCCCCGATGCCTGTGCTGGCCCCCACCCGACGAACAGCCGTGCCTGGAGCCCACCCGGGGGTGAGACCCCCCTCAGCATCACCTCCCACGGTCGGGGAGATCCGCAGGACCCCGCGGCGCCTGGATCCGGCCGTCCTCGGCAGCAGCTGCTGCTCCTTCCTGCAGCCCACAGGGCCCAGTGGGACCCAGTCCCAGGCTGGCTGCCTGTATCCCCACGCACCAGACATTCAGCCCTCTGCTTTTATCACCTCCTGCTTCAGAGCAACTAATTTTTATCTCATTCCTGCCTGGATGCATTCACCCCCTTCCCTCCCTGAGTGATGCTGCAGCACTGGCACAGCAGCATGCTGGGATCCCGTGCAGAATTTGGATACATTAACCTGGAATTCAGGGATACAAGAACCTGGTACTGGCTGAGCTGCAGAATGGATCCCCATGTAAGGGGGGCACAGAGAGGGCAGCTCCTCACTGATCCTCATCCACAGCTGGGCTTCATTCCCTGTGTGTTACCAGGATCCCTGCAGACACAGGGAGATCCTGAGATGTCCTCCAGGCAGGGAGGGGAATGAACTGTGGGTCAGTTTTCACATGTCCAGGAGGCTTTGGGGTATGTTACTAAAGGGAGAGGACAGTGTGACCCCTGGTCCTCACCTGCCATCCCCTTTCCTCACTGCTCCCATCTCCAGCTGCTCCTGCTCCAGCCTGACTGCCAGGAACTGCCTCCACGGCTTCTGAACACTGCCTGGGGCTCTCCAAGGCTCGATTGCCCACGGGGAGGAAAAGTCTGGCACTGTGGAACTCAGGGATGGAGGCTCAGCCCTGCGGGGCCTCTGCCAGACCCGGTTCATGTTTGCCCAAACCCTTTACTTGCTTTTCCTTCTGTTTCTGAAGTGGGAAGATCCTCCTGCCCCCACAGTCACATCCTCAAAAAGGCTGTGGAGGAACTGTCCCACTGCACAGACACTTGGGGTCAAGGGGACACTTCTGGTGGGGTTTTCTCTGGGGTTGGGGCAGTGCAGATGATGAGCAGCAGCAATTCTGTTTGGGGAGTGTTGCAGGCAGGCTCCAGTGAGTATTCCCTGCTTCCAGCCCACCCATCCCAGCCATGGCCCCCCCATGGCCCCTGACTACAAGAAATTAAACACTCATTATTTTATGTTTAGAAGGGAAAGGAAATTGCAAAGCCAAGCCTGATTCCCAGGAGAGAAGGTGGGAGACACCAGGAGACCAGAGATCCAGCTCTGATGGAGAGCAGTGGCTGCCACTCAGACCTGATCTTCCACCCTCCCCTTTCAGCCCCACCCCGAGGTGAGAAACAGAGCAGGGTATGAAGCAACTCTGGTTTCAGAGGAAGTGGTAAATTTAGTCATTGGGGTTTTTTTTTAAGACACTTCTGCATTTTCTGCAGAAATGACAAGCTTTGTAAAGCAACGCCTGGAGCCAGTTAATCCCCTCGGAGCACAGCAAGGCAGCAACACGGAGGAGGAACTACACCCTGTGAATAAAGTTAACTTGTGTGCAAATGCCTCCATGAGCTCCTGAGGCTCAGAGCTGAACTGCAAAAGTACCTGGGGACAAAGGATCAGCACAGAAGCCACACCACGCTGACACCTCTGGTTGGAGCCTCATCTGCCCACCTGTCGTTATAAATACAGAATTTTACGGGTTGAGAGCTCAGCTCTAACAGGACACAGAATCCCAGTCCCACTGAGGGTGGGGAAAAACCCTCCAAGTTCATCAAGTCCAACCTGTGACCAATCCCCACCTTGCCAACCAGCTCAGAGCACTGAGTGCCACATCCAGTCGTTCCCTGAACACCTCCAGGGGTGGCGATTCCCCAGCCTTGAAGTTTCATAGACTTACCAGGTGATTTGCTTTTAATTTGTCTTCCCCAGACGAGGCTCAGCAGATTTTTGTCTCACTTTCCACACAGAGCTTTCCATCCTGTCCTCCAGGCACTGCCCTGGGAGCAGGCTTGGGACCAATCCCAAAGGCTACTACAAATAATTCTGGTCACTCACCTTTGGAAAAAAGTGACCCACTGAGTGGACAACAAAAAAAAACATTCAGGTTAGTTTCCTGTTGCTATGGATTAAATGTAAGGAAGACAGAGTGAAAAGAAGTAGGATGAAATCATTTGTCCTCCAAAATGATCACCTCAAGGGAAGAATTCCCCTGGAAGAAGCTCACCTGAATCTTCACACCCAGATCATCAGAACTCCAGGTGTGTTAACTTTAGAACCTTTCAGTTAAGATGAACTTCTCCTGTTTTAAGGCCACAAAATATGAGTGCAGGGTTTTCCCCACTCTATCTCTCTCCCTTAACATCCCTTTTTAAGTCAATAAGGATCAAACAAAGAATCAGTTTTTCTCTTTTTTATTATTATTATTATTTCTAGCAGACAATTTACATAAAATTCCCCTTTTAAGTTAGTGATTCATAACTTCCTGCAATAAACTACTTAAGGAGCAGCTTTGGTAAAGAATGGAATGAAACAACCAACCGAAAAAAAAAAAAAGAACAATCACAGCTGATTTTGAAACCAACACAATTCACCAAATTTAGATTCAAAAGAAAATCTGCCAAGCTGTATTTTCTCAGTGTTTCCAAACATTTCACCATCCTCCTCCTCCCTTTTCAGGTTTGTGCAGATGTGGGAGCTGCGTTCTGTCAAGCAGTTTGTCCTGCTAGATCACGGAAATCCATCTCTACATGATTCGTAGCCCTTGGATAGAGGACTCTAAAGTCTTGAAGGAGACAAAAAAATCTTAATTACAATCTGCTGCAGTAGCTTGGGTTAAATAATTCAGCATAAATGCTAACAAAACAACATAAAAAACATGAATATTTGAAATTAGACTCAGTCACAGAATCCCAGAATGGTTTGGGTTGGAAGGGACCTTAAAGATCATCCAGTTCCAGCCCCTGCCACGGCCAGGGACACCTTCCACCTTCCCAGGTAGCTGCAAGTCCCATCCAGCCTGGCCTTGGACACTTCCAGGGATCCAGGGGCAGCCACAGCTTCTCTGGGCAATCTGTGCCAGGGCTCCCCACTCTCACAGGGAAGAACCTCTTTAAGTAAAGGATTTCTTCCTAATGCAAGAGCCAGAGACCACAGCAGTCATTCCTTTTAAGCTCAGGCATGTACAGGCCAATGATACAGACCTGAAAGTGCACTAAGGCAGCTCAGGGATCACCTCAACTTCTTGTTTGACTCCTGTCCCCACCACAGAACACAATTTCCCTGAATCAGAGCCCACATCCCAGTTTTGGGAAGACCAACAGGGACCTCTGTTGGCCACGGCTGAGCAAAGCAAGCATGGACATTAACACATCCTTTTAGGATTTTCAATATTGTATTTTCCAGCTGTTAGAGACAACTGCTTGCTCCTTGGGTAAGTTAATTCTGAGAGGACAGGATCATGTTCTGCAGCAGGACAATGAACAGAGTTACATGGGATGGGAGAAGGAAGAGGCAGAGTTGTACGATTTGTATAAATTGTTCCAGCCCAACTGTGGCTGAGGCTGGAGAATAAAAGAATTAAGGGAAATGATTCCTACAGGGACATTAAGTAACTCTATTAAAAAAAATAAATCTGTATTAGCACCATCTGCTTAACAAACTGCATCTGCATTTATGCAGATTCCTGGATCAGTTTCTCTTATGGCCTTTACTAATGGTTTTGAATATTTCAGTCTGGATTTCCTGCTGCTACTAAAACCTGGCTTGGGGCTGAGCCCCAGGAATTGATACTAGAGATAAAAAAAAGGCAAACCAAAACGACCATCCCAGCTAGTTCACATAAACATGGTAGTAAAAGCACATTTTTACCTTAAAATCCCAGATGGTCATTGCTCCATCGATGCCGGTGGTGCAGAATTTCCGACAATCCCGTTTGTCTATCTCATAAATAGACACTTGGCTGCAAACAGAGAGTGAGAGCTCCAACACCCATTCCAGAGAGCCAGAAAACTGGGAAATTTGGGTTGAATTCTACTCCTACTCTTTCAGATGGAGACATGACTATACCAGAGCCTACACTAGATTCTTGGTAGAATGCCTCAGAAAAATAAGCCAAGAAAAAGATGCTGAAAGCACTTTAATGGCTTAGTGAGACGAAATGTTTTCCCTGAAGGAAGAGAAATTGCTCAACATCTTCTGGGATCACATGATTTTTTTTTTAATGCAAGATATTTTACCCAATTAATCTGAATGAATCCTTTTGATTAACAGAATGGTGGAATGGTTTGGGGTGGAAGGAACCTTAAAGCTCATCCAGTCCCACTCCTGCTATGGGCAGGGACACTTTCCACTATCCCAGGTTGCTCCAACCTGGTCCTGAAAGCTTCCAGGGATGGGGCAGCCACAGCTTCTCTGGGCAACCTGTGCCAGGGCCTCATAGGGAAGGATTTTTCTATATATTTAACCTAAATTTCCCCTCTCACAGTTTGAAAAGAGTGATACATAACAAATAAGTACACAAGGCAGTAACATCTGAAATAGGAAGCTGGCACGTGAATTTCAGGTGGATTTTGCTGACTGGATTTTGCACAGTGCCACCAGCCTCTTGGGAACTACCCACATATTTGATAAGATAAGCTGTGTCCAAGGTACACAACACATCAAGCACGAGGCAAACAGCTGCAGCCACGTCAATGATTAACTCCACCAGCGCCCACGAAAATCCCAGAAACAGAGAGCTGCTGGGGAAACACCGCGAGGGAAAAGGGACACCAACCACACCCCACTGCTACAGCAAAGCTGAGGGTTTGCAGAGCACCCACTGGGCATGGAGAACATTCCCTGCCTGGCCCTGGCAGCAGGACACTCACGTTATACTGTTTTGGTGCAGCGTCTCCAGGGTGGTGTTACGGTCTTCCGTGGTGGCTCTTTTATCCATGTTGCGGAAGCGCTCCATGGCCGAGATGTTGCGCTGGATGCTCTGTTTGGGAATGTCTAGTTTGGAAACGAAGCTCAGCAAGCCACGCTCGTCACAGTTGAAGAGCATCGGGCAGCAGTCGTGGCCCTGCAACCAAACACCCGTCAGGGAACACCACCTCAGCATTCCCACCCTGTCCTTCCCACATGCAAACACTGACTCCAGGGCAGAGCTCGTTTATCATTATTAGTGACTGTCTAAAACACTACGAGGAGGAATTAGCAGACACTTACAGCTGCCACCACGCTGTTCTCAGAGACAAAGGACACGCTCAGGAGTGGGAGGAACTCTGTTTTCAGCTGCGAAACCCTGAGCACAAGGACATTTGTTAGAGGGATTCACTGAAACCTCTCCTTTTAGGCTCTTAACAAAAAACAGGCACCGTTCCCACACAAGGATTGTTGGAAAAGTCAGGGTAGCTTGGCTGTCCTGTGGTGATAACAGAAGGTTGTGATTTGTAATAAAAAGTTTCACCCTAATGAAAGTGTGCTGGAAGATTTATAACTAAACCAAGTATTCCAGGTGAAAGGCTAATGTTACCAAAATGGTTTGTAAACAGGGGGAAGAGTTTAAAAGGAATACCCCCAAAAATACCTGTATTGATGAAGATATTAATTTCATTTGAATATAAGAAACACTTGAAGCTTTGATGCTTGACATCTTTGCACAGGGAAAAAGCCTTGATGTTCACTTAAGTCAACTTTTGCGATTTAATGACAAATAAAGAGAATTCTTAAACACTTTCTAGGGAATGATATTCCCTGCCAGGTACTTATACAACTGTAGTGATCAGAACCACAATTCAAAATGAATCCCAGCAACGCCTGGATGACCCCAGAGACTTCTGCTACCAAAACATACAGAAAATCTCATTCTTCCTGGTTGGAAAGCCAAGGATACTGCAAAGTTATGCAGATCAAGAGGATCAGTAGAAGGAACAATTATTAGTAAAATATTTTGCTGGATTGGAAGGTGCAAGTTGAAACCTTGCATCAGCAGCATCTTAAGGGCAGAGCTTGAAATCAATATTTCGTGAACTTATTTTCCAGATTCTGGTTGGGGATGGGGGTCTTAGTTCTGCAGTGAGCATGTTTCTGGATTCTCTTTGAATTGGGAATATTGTCTGAATATCTTTTGGTATATTTTGTACTGCAAATATTGTTTCTCTGGTTACTTAGCGAAATATACCTTTTTCCCCCAAAAGCCTCATTTCCCCCCCCCCAAAATAAATTTGCTATACCCTCACCGAAGGATTCTTACAAAGAATTTAAATTATATCATCTGAAATTCACAGAAACAATCTTATTGACAGTTTATATTTATATAAGCCTCAAAGAGACTCCTGGAATCTACAGTAAAAGAGGCAACAGAGGCGCGAGCTTGCAAGCCCAATATTCCACGTAGAATCACGGAATCATTAAGGTTGGGAAAAGACCTTTAGGATCATCAGGCTCATAATACCAGCAAGGGGGATACTCACATCATGTTTTTGGAGGCGTCAGCCACTGACACGGTGCTGTCATGACTGACCCAGGCCAGGCGGTTGCCGCTGGCGGAGAAGCTGACGCTGTGCACCCACCCTCCGCTGCCTGCGCCCCCGAATTCCGACATCAGCTGCCCAAAAGGCATCTTGGAGCCCCAGGGTGTGCTGGCTGGCTTTTCATCCACTTCCTTAATGTAAGCAGAGAACACCCTGCAAATAAAAATATTTTGGTGTGAACAAAGAGAGAAAACAAAGCTCCTGGCAGCATGGGGATGCGTTTCATGCTGGAAGCGGAGAGATGTGTCCTGATTGTCCCAGAAGGAAATATTTTGGTGTCTTTAAACGAGCCTGGGAGCAGCAGTGTGCAGAGAGAAAGCAGCAGTACAGAGGGTGTAAAGCACACAGGTTTCTCATAAAAGCTGTCCTTGTAGCCCTCTCCTTTTTTTCCAGAAGATGGCACAAAAATACACGTTGTCAGTGCATTTTCCCCCGTGCCAAGATTTCCCTTTCATCCCTTCGCGGTGCTAACAGCTCTCTGGAGTCAATCCTTCAGTTAGAGAAAACCCAGGAATGGCACTGTATAATTAGAAGCTAATACAAACACCTACAAAATTACCCACTTTTTAAGAACATTCCTGTTTTAGCAGGATTTCAAAGAATGAAATGTGATGTTCTAATGCCAGCAAAGGAGCTCTGAGCCACCTTGTTCCGGCTCATTATTGCAAAAATGCCTTGAAAACCTGAAATACCTCAATGTTTTTGCAGGTTTTTTTTCCTTCCCCCAGCACTACAATTTTCAAGATATGTTTAAATAGAAAGCCTCCCCCTTTCATCAAATTCCTTCTGCATGATTCAGACGTGCCACAATATGGTATTCTTGACTGTTACCATGGAATTTAATGGGACGTCACAACCATAGGATTTGAGTCCATTGAACATGAGGAGCAAGGCAGCTACTACCAGAGGGAAAAAAAAATCAGTATAAATGAAAAACTATGATCAAATATTCATGGTTGCAGTCACACACAAACAGGAATTACTTTATAGTGTGTTTAAGGAAATGTAGCTCCCCCTTCACTGTTTCTTGTATCTTTTGTATGTGTGGGGTAAGCACTTCCAAAGGTACCTATATTCACCTTATTTTCCATAAAGCTGCTCATTTGGAATGTGAAGGGTTTAACTGCAGCTATATTAGGTAGAGATTTTCAGGGAATTAAGTATGGATATATACTTGGCTCTATCAGTTTAAATATAATCTAATGATAATCCTTTAAAAAAAAGGAATTTTATAGAGCCACCTAAAAGGATGGTCTCTTAATGTATGGAAGTAGGACAAGATGTTTAAAGCAACAGCCTTTGACACAAGGCAGGAAAATCATACCTAAGTAGGGAAGACCTTGAATTTAACTGTTAGTTAAAAATATAAGAAGTCTTTTCCCTTATTAGAGTGTCCCTGTCTTTTAAAACCAAAATCACCTCAGCTTGAAGACCCCAGCCTTCAAAGAATGTTGGAAAATTACTTTCATTCCTTCAGCAAGAACATAAAATCATACTTATGTGGTGCTCATAGCTACAGGTACATATATATATTTCAGATAAATATAAGGGGAGCTCATTTATCTTGGCCAAGCACCAAAAAACTCTGCTGAATACCCAGCAATTTGCAGCCTCCTGCTCTCCATTCTTCCTCCCAAAATGTTTCCCACTTAGCTGCTTATTACATGGCAGTGGCTCTGGCAGATCCTAATTTCCTAATTTCCATCAGAACAGGTGCACACTTCAGGTATCTTTATTTTTTTTAATATGGAACTGAAGGGAGAAGTGGAATTCTAGAGATCTGTACTAATCATTTACAAAAGAGAATAGTTTTTCATGGTTTTGGGGAAGAAACAGGATCCTAGAATCCCAGAATGATTTGGGCTGGACACACACACACACATTTCAGGTGACCTATGTCAAAGTCCTGAGGCCTTTTATGAAACCAAATTTAAAAAATTCCACATGTGAAAAGTAGCTGCTTCTGTTTCACACCACCTAATTTGTGACAGGAAGTGAATACATACAGTTTATCTAATTAAAACTGCAAATAAGGCAGGAAAGGGGAGACAAGTCACCCCTCTTTCCCAGCTTCCATTTAACATCTCTCCTCACATGAAAAGGTATCAAAGGATGAGGTTTAGATGCAAGGGCTTCATTCTGAAATAAGTCAGTCCCACCTCCCCCTCCCACTCCTCCTTAGTCATTTTTAGTACACACTTTGAAGCTTGAAAATTGCCCTATTACATAAAGAATTTAAGAAAAGAAGCTTTCATTATCATTCAAGGTACAAGTGATTAAGTCAATGTGGATTCAAGTCAGGCCCTGCAGACTCCCCGTGCAGACTCCCCTGCAGTGACCCCAATCACTCAGCACAGAGCAGTTTGCAGGCCCCATCCCTCACTCTCTAATTTCACAATCAGTTGCAAAGTCTCCCCCATCCATCACTCACACCAATCTGCCTTTAACAGCCTTTTTTTTTTTAAAATGGTCTTCAAAAAAATTTCTTCTATTGTGTTGAGTTGCAGGTGGATCAATTCCTTGACTGTGCTCCCCACAGGCAAAGGGGAGGAAAGAAGGAACTCAGGGAACAAAAAGATGGGATAACACCTTTGGAAATGGCCAGTTAGTCTGAATTTTGGAACTGCACCATTAGGATATTTCTTTTTAAACTCTAACTAGCAGTGTTGGTGACAAGATGTAATGCTGGGAAGGAACCCACCAATCCCCCAAATTCAGGTGTGTCCCTCAGCAGATCCACACTGGCTGTCCAAAGTCAGGACACAGCAGCACCAACGTTTCTCAAGCTGGATATTTTATTTTGGTACCACCGACAGTACACAATGAGCCACCTTTTATTCTAATAGCAAGTTCAAACACCTGATCACATGCTCAGGCCACTGATTTGATCCAGTGACCCAAACTGTAGATAGTTGTTTTAGTTTCTCTCACCTGCACTTGAAGTCACAGGATCCTGCAGCCAGCAGGACATTGTTGGGGTGCCAGTCCAGGCTGAGGACAGTGGAACGAATGGGCTTTTTAATGTGTTTGCTCACCCACCTAAAGTAAAAACAAACCAAAATAAGACATGAAATTTATAGAACATCTTTTACCTGATTCCCACAAATCCACGAAGCACTCTCAAAAAGATCACTCCTCGTCAATGACTAAACACATCAGTTTTGGAAAAAACTTCCTGCCCAAATCTTTCACATTCTCTTGTGCAATCTGTGAACTTCATGGTTAGCTTAATTAAACTTTCAAATATTATGAACAAACTCATTAAATATGTATCTCCTCGGCTAAATCTTATTCCCCTTCAAACTAATTTTTATAATCAGATCAGATGGAGCTCCTTGATGTGAACTTTGCACAGGAACTGCCAGGTCTCTTCCCCTCAGTGAACAGGAGGTCAGCTGTGACTGTGACACTGAGCTAAGCAGCACTATTTTCATGGATCACCAAGTACAAGTCCTTCTCCAGTCCTTCCAACATGTTTTATAGTCACATCTCTTGCCTATTGACTTTTCTACTGTTCAAAAATACAACAACTATAAAACACAACAAGAAAACGAGGGGACTGCCAATGACCCAACCAGTGCATCCATCTCAATTATCTGCAGTGCAGTGCAAAGTGGTCCTGCTGCTGAATGCATCAATAGTGGCCTAAATATGTCTCAGCAGATTTGGTTTATCTGAACTATTTACAAACTAGTAATGAAATCTGTTATTCACTTGACAGCCTTTGGGATGATGGTGCTTTTTCTTTGATTTTACTTCCACCAGGAAGTTTTTAAGGCTCAGAATTTAAAAATTGTATTTCTTTAGCATAAGGAGTCTTGATTCCTTTGCAGACAAGTGAGGCAGAGAAAAAAATATTGATAAGTGAATATGTTGGAAAGCAGAAAAGTCCAAAACCATCTTTAAAATGTATTTTGCAGATGGTGTCATTGTTTTTCATCTCCACATGGCAGACTGCACACAAGACACCTGTGTTTTTGTGCCTGTTTATGCAACCCAAAGTAAGAGACACCCCAAACACTGATTGCAGCTACAGGTGCTACAGCAAATGTAGCTCCAACACGTGCAGCTACAAAGGGAGGAGACCAGAAGCATTAAGTTGAGATGCTAAAATGAGAAACATGTTAACAGTGGAAATATCTTTGTGATATTCCTATGTCAAATCTATAAACTGTGACAGAAGTACATGAGAAAATGCAGAACAGGTCGGTGATCAGCTCAAACATCCTCTAACAGACCACCCTGCAGAGGTGACAAACTCAAACCTCTGATGACAAGAAATGGCCCCAAATAACACATAAAGAAAGCCTCAAGTGAAGATTTCTCCATTCATTCTGGCATGAAGGGAAGGAAATATTTATCTTTTTTCAACCACGTAGTTGTAGTAATGAAATCTTTAGTCTGCAGAAATTCTTGCACTTTTAGAAACGCAACATATGTTTATGGCAGTCAGGCAGAACACATCCACGCCAACTTACACTGTCTGAAAACAGGCAAAGGCCTTTAGGTGCTACAGCAGAGCGAGGAAGAGAGAGAACCTTCTTCCCCAAACATTGAAGTCCACAAAAAAACTGATGAACCCGTCCCTCCACACTTCCTGAATATTTTAGGAATTAGTAAAACAGTAACCCAGTCACCAGCATTAAACAGTTTCACCTTTCCCACGCAGACCTTCAAGATGTAAAACCTCACCAGTCATTTTCAGACTCGAAGTAGCACACGGAAATGAGCCGAGCTCCACTCCCCACAGCGAATTTGTTCTCCAGGGGAGACCACTTGACGAAGGTGGCGGCGCGGTTGATCCTGAGGATGACCAGGGTGGGTTTCCACACGCCGTCCTTCTGGCTCCACACGTAGGCGTTGCGGTCGGCGCCGCACGTCACGATCCGGTCGCTTTTGGGAGCCCAGTCAATACCTGCAAGGGAAGAGCTCACAGGAATTAATCTTCCCCCTGTGCTGTTTGCTTTATGTTAAGGCAAAACGAAGATCACCTCACAGTCCTCTGTTACAGAATCCCAGAATGGTTTGGGGTGGAAAGGACTGTAAAGATCATCCAGTTCCAACTCTGTGCCAACTCCCATGCACTGCCCCAAGTTGCTCCAAGCCCCATCCAACCTGGCCTTGGACACTTCCAGGGATCCAGGGGCAGCCTCAGCTTCTCTGGGCAATCGGAGCCAGGGCCTCCCCACCCTCACAGGGAAGAATTTTCCCATGTATCTAAGCTAAATTTCCCCTCTTTCAGTCTGAAGTCATTCTTTCTTGCGCTGTCACAGCAGTTCCTGACGAACTGATCACTGAGACAGTTATTACTATTACATCATTCCTCTTCATCTTATTCTCCAGGAGCTATTTCAAGCTGTTAGGGAAACTTGTTTCTCCCTCTAGCTTTCTTTCATCAAAACTGCAGATCCCGAATTCCCAGATCCTAGGGATTTGCTGGCTGAGGAAGCTCCGAGGGCTGGCCAACAGGTGGAGCCAAGGCCTGTCCACCAGCTCCCTCCAAAGCTCTGACTTCTGCAAGATCCCTCTCAACAGCTGAAACTCAGCAATTCTAAAACTGCACAACGTCTAGCAACATTTTCTGCTTGCTGCCAGACTGCAGCCATGATTCAAAGTTTAGATAACAGGGGTTTTTTTTGGTTAGACGTTATCAATCTTTATGTACTGACACCACCCTTACATTTTTTCCATGCCTATCTAAGCTTTGCCACAAGAAAGGTTTACCAAGAAAAAAAGAACAAATTCAAAGAATAAAATAAAACCTTTGATAAGGCTGCCACTGCTTCTTTCCCCTCCTAGGCACTGAAGGATGTTCCCAACTGGAAAGTCTTATGGGAACATTATTTTTCATGTTTTCTCTAGCATCCTTTGGGATGCAGTCCTCAACTCTCCTGCCACAAAAATTATATGTCAGTGGTTTTCCATTACTGCATTCGGTATTAAAAATATCTCTTAAGCTCACAAACTAAAAGTGGGATTAAAGCTGCAGAAAGAATTTCTACTAATGTTACCATATTCTTCATACATTGTTTACTTCAAAATAGGTTTATGCTTAACAAGTGAAGAGCTTGGTAGTGTGAAACCACAGTTACAGGAGTTCTAGCACTGCCTTTGCAAGAGGGACCATCCTGCCCCTCTTTCCTTCTCCTGCCCACCACCTCCTCTCACCAGCCCTTGTGCTGTTCTGACTTATGCCAAATTCGGATTTTTAGCTTAGCAGAAAACTAAGCCAAGAGAGTGAAAAAAGCTCTTCCTGTGAGTGAGCAGAGGCAGCTCATCACAAACCTGAGACAGGAGAAGGACCTTGTCCCCTGTGATCAGGAGCTGGGTGGCAGCAGCTGACTCACTCCTGTCAGGGGTTATAAGCAGTTTGATCAGTGGCTCCCCTGTGTGTAAGCACAGCTTAACTCCACTCTTTACAACCCCACAGCGTTTCCTATTCCAAAGGTTCACACTCTGCAGGAAAGCAGGGAGAGCTCTTTTCCCAAGTCATGAATATTTGGCTTCTAACACCAAGAGGTGCAAGAAAAACGTCTTGGGAGGACACACCTAATTTGTAAATGCAGCCCAAGCAACTCTTCACAAAGAAGCAGGGACAATTGTGCTCTTGGACAGCAAGAACTGGAAAAATTGAATAAAGTTCCTGCAAAATGCTGTTGGACTGATACTTCTGCCCATTAGTGAGCTGAGAACAGAATTTGCTGCTTTGGGCAAGTGCTTGTATTGATTATGTTGCTTCCTTAAGAGAATAAAGCCCTTTTAAAAATATCACCATGGAAAAAAAAACAAAAAACAACCCAGTAATAAAAAGACTGCCACAGGATAATCACCTTCTTTAAAATAACACCTTGTGACTCAATGTGGCAACTCTTCTTAATTTTCATTGTGGACATACAGATACTCTGGGCCTGCAATAAATGTGTTCACTGATGGTCTAAGTCCAGAACTGACCACTTCAAATGTTTATACAGTCCCTAAAAAGGGTATTTGTTGTTGTTGGAAACCACAAAGCAATGCTACGGTCGTATACTTGATGAAGTTTTAGTACTAGCACTTGAAAGGGAGCAGCATGCATCACTGTGACACAACCAGATTACTTCAGCAGACTGAAAATGTGTTCTCATTATGTCATTAGGGATGAAAAATAAGCCATAGATAAGAAAAAATGGCTCAGTAACTCCACTGAAATGTCTGGAAATGAGATAGGGCTTTTCTTCCTAACATTCCCTGCATGCAGTTCAGAAAACTGCTGCAAGACTCTCTCTAAGTGGGAATGCCAACCTATAAAAAGATCTATTTACTCAACACTTGCAGATTTCCTGTTCAGAATCTCAACTGGGGAAAAGAGAAGGGGTTGGAAAACTTCATGTCTGGCTCAGCACAATCTCACCTGTAATGTGCCCATTGTGTTCCTTCAGCTCGTGAGCCTTCACCCACTGGTTCCCACTTTTCTTGTAGATGTGCACTTCATGGTTATTTGGGCTAATGGCAATCTCTTGAAAGAAGAAATAAAACAATCCAGTTATACAGAAGGCTTTTTAATAGCAAATGCTGTATTTGGAAAGACTTTTCACATTTAAAACATCTACTCACAAATTTGAGAGCATTACAAGGGCTTTGTAAAGGGCAAAAATCTCTGGAAAATCTCAAATAATTATGGATAGAGAATCATGGAATGGTTTGGGTTGGAAGGGACCTTAAAGATCATCCAGTTCCAACTCCCTGCCATGGGCAGGGGCACCTTCCACTATCCCAGGTTGCTCCAAGCACCATCCAACCTGGCCTTGGACACTTCCAGGGATCCAGGGGCAGCCACAGCTTCCCTGGGCAACCTGTGCCAGGGCCTGCCCACCCTCACAGGGAGGAATTTCTTCCCAAAATCCAATCTAACCCTGACCTCTTGCAGTTTGGTACTGGTACACATACCATGGTCATGAGTACTCTGCACAGCAGGATAACACATTTGGAACACAACAATCCACATTATACAGAAAATTTGGCCAAGAGGCAAAGCTTTGTGGAACACCAGGAAGACTCAATTACCTCCTGTTCCAGAGTTCCAGCAACAGTTTAGAAAAGCTCAGATCTGGAAGATATGTGCTGCTTTCTGGACAGAACATTTAACATGTAAAACAATGTATCTGACCACACCTTCCCTAAATGCGACCCAGAACATCACAAGATCAAAAACTGACAGCAGAAAGAAAATAACAATTGAAAAAAAAAAACCCAAAAAACCTAAAAATGAAAATGAACTTATAACTTACGAGTACGGTCTCTGTTCCAGGCATGGCAGGTGATTGGCTCCAGCAGGAACTGATGTAGAGACATTCCGAGTTAAAGGGATTCCTATGTTGTAAAAAGTGCAAAGGCTGAAAGGTGTAAAATTGAGAACAAAACTCTTCAAAATGAGAGAATTAATAAAACGAAGTTAACCTTCAACATCTACCAAGCATCTTTCAGTGCAGTGTGACAATTTATTTACAGATCACAGCTTAATAAATACAATAAGGCCGTGTCACACCCCCAGATATTTTAAGCAGGATGATGGATTTTCCTTGTCCTGCTTGCATTAGATAATTGCAATTGCCCTAAAAGCCAGACATACTTGCTTCTTTGTGTATCCTCACAGACAATAGAGCAGGGCTTCAAGAAATCTAATAAACCTATTAATTTTACTATGGAAATAGAATAATTAAAAAACCAAATATCTAGGACAAAGCTCAGTGAACTGACTCTAAAGCCTGATTTGTATCCAGGCTCACAGGCAGCACTACAACAAAATCGTTTTTTCAGGAAGTCAAACTGATGCATAACTGTGATCTGCTGATATATTGTTTGATAAAACCATTGATATGTATCCCAGGGCAAAAATTACTAAGATTAGTAATTAACTAATTAGCAATTTCTTCAAATTAATTCTAGCACTGTTTGATAATCAGGCTTCTGCCCCATGAAACTCCAACATTAAAACAAACTGAATCATTGCAGTCTGTGAGTATTTTGTTTAAAAAAGGCTAAAAACCTACTCTTTTCTTTTAACTTATGGCTGTTACAAGAGACTGTGCTGAAAACCTGCAGTTGGAGGCACATCCATCAGCAGACACAAAGTTGTTTAAAATGTTTTTATTGTATTATCTTCCATCCATTTATGCTGCCTTTGGTTACTACAGGACATGGAAATATTGAAAAACATTGAAAAAACATTGAAAAATTTTGAAATCAAAATATTATAGACATTAAAATAGTTTAGGTATTAAAATATAGTGTTCTGTGAGCTGTATTAACCAGAGCAGCATAAACGGATGCAAGATAACACCACAAAAACTCAAGGTCACCTGTAATAATAAAAACGTGCAGAGTTCAATACATCCAACTTGGATTTGTCAATTCCTTTCGCACATTCCACCAATTCTCACAGCAATTTATCACTGATGGATCAAAGCATTTTTACCCCCACATATCCATCTTAAAAGAACTATCTCCGTGATGTCATTCCAAGACATCCACACCCATTACAGCCTGGAATTACAACATAGCCAAGTATGGCCATGTTAGCAGAGGGTGGAGACTTCAGGCCAAGGTAGGAATTTGGAAGCAAACAGGAAATGAATGGCAATCCAACAGAAACTTAGGAGTGAAAGAAGGATGAGTACACCCTTACGGAGCCTCAGGAATTACTATCTCACCATCAGTTTAACAAATACCTTGAAAGTGCTGGATCTTGGAGCAGAGAGGTGAGACAGTATTTCATCAATGTGAGTAACTGGAGAGACTTCCTATTTTATTTAGTTTTTTGTTTAAGGAAATCGAGCACTGTTATTCTAAAAGTATGCAAATTATGGGTGTATTTCAAATGTATTTGAAATGCAACTTTTAACAATATGAGCTTTTAGTCTGGCTCACAATTTTAACCAGCATCATTGTCACGGTTCTTATAATAATCACATTCTGCTGATCAAATGAAGTATTAAATACAAACAATCCCAGGTTAAAAAAAAAAATTAATTATTTTTTTGTTAATGTGAAAGTGTTGCCATAATCTGGGTTACCTCTGCCCTTGGACATCCATCATTTGACATCCCACGTGTGAATATAAGCAAAACACAACTGCAAAGTGCTTTTTCCAGGATCTTGCTCCAGCTCCTGCCAACATTCAGTAGCAGCACATTTCCATATACAGGAAAAGTTCAAGAGCTGTTCCACCAACAAGGAACGCTCAGCCTTTGCTACTCTTTCCGAAATAAAATGTAAAAATATCCAGTCTCCTCTCCCCAGGGAATGCAGCTATTTTGAAATGCTTTCTAATACAACTGTAGTATTTTATTCACAGGTTGTCATTACATATGAAATATGTCCCACCCTAACCCCGGGTTCAGGTATTTGAACTCAGCTGTTCCCAAAACCTACCCAAAGTTGTATGATCCATTCCTTCCCATTGACTGAGTTACTTGAGCTCCATAACTGGCAACAAGAGACCTTTTTCCATTTAGGTTTGGTCACAAACCCATAAAACACAACAATGATGATAACCTCAAAAACCAGTGCTACTTCTGTCTCCTGAGAGTTACAGTGATATTTTCTTTGAGAAGATAAATCTTAACGAAGTCTTCCAGTTATTTCCATCCCTTACTAATACACAAGCAAACTCATACTTCACTAGGAAAAATGCTGCTGGCTTTATGATCCTTGACAAATAAACAACCTCAATGCCTTCCTGTCATCCAACCTCAAAATCTCACATGGGCAAGATACTGGTATGATTTTGTTACCAAGTATTTAATGCTGTTCTCCCTGAGTTTTATTTCAAATGGAAAGCAACTGACTTTTGAGTTTCAATAAAATATTTTAAAATGAAAAAAAAAAAAAAAAGGGAACTCTTGCACCTTTGTAGAGGAGTTCTTTCAGTACCAGGCCTGAAAAAGGATCGAGGTTGGGATGTACAGGACTCAGCCGCTGTCACCTCTCAGTGGGGTGAGAAGTATGTGGTGAAAGCCCTTCCCTGGACAAACAACCAGCCAGGACACGGACTCGGAAGTGGAGATGGAAATGTGTGTGTGATAGTGAGAAAGGGATCTTTTTAATCCCTGCCTATTCTGGGAGCACCTACATCACTCCCAAACACCTGGAAGCCAAGCGCCGGCGATGAAGGACAGCCTCCCACCACTGTCACTCCCTCCCGAGTCACTCAGCGCGGATTTCCCAGGGGGGTGACTCCTCCCGGGCACCTCCTGACAGGAGACACCGTTAGCAGGATAAAGCCGCCGGGATGGGGATGGATTGTGGGCTGCGGCCCTGCCAGCCCAGGGGCACGGCGGGGGGTACAGCGGGGGATATGGGAGGGCACAGCGGGGGAAATGGGGGGCACCTCCTCGGCCCCGCCTGTCCCCGGCCCCTCAGGGCGAAGGGCTGAGCGGTGCCCACCGCCTCACCCTCGGCAGGGCGTCCGCAGCCCCTCGGGGCAGCGATGCTGCGGTGCCTCTCCCCCCGCCCTCCCTTCACGCCGGCGGGCCCGCAGGCTCCCCCACGCCCGCCGCCCATCGCTGCCGCGGCCGGGACTCACCTGAGGCGGCGGGGGCGGAGCGGGACTCGCGGACTCTGGGCAGTCAACGCGACTCCGCTCCGGCGGCGGGAGAGGCCGAGCGGGCCCGGCTCTGACACGGGCGGCAGGAAACGCGCTCCGCGCCTGCGCCGCCGGCCCTCCCCACACAAAGGGCGGAGCGGCGCCTGCGCGACCCCTCAGGGCGGGGCGGCACCGGCCGGGAGTTAAGGAATTGACCAGGTAAGGAGGGAGCTTTCAGGTGATAAAATCCGGCTGCCGATCCGCCCCCGCCGCTGTGGGTCCTAAAGCGCATCGCCCAAGTGCTTCTTAAACGCCTCCAGGGGTGGTGAGTCCGCCGCTTACCTGGGTAGGCTGTTCTAATGTCTGACCACCCAAACAATGAAAAAAAAATGTAACATCTAACCTGATTGTCCAGTGCCTCAACTTAAGGCCATTTCCTCTCGTCCTCTCACTGCAGACATGGTAGAAGAGCCTGGATCCTACCTCATTACACCCTCCTTTCAGATCTACTGCTATAGTCAGCCTGGAGGACAAGGAAAGAAAACAGGGAAAAAGGAGGAAGGTGTTTCCTCTCACCTGGTTGTTTTTCTCTGAGGAGAAAAAAAATCAAAGACATGATTATTAATTGTTCCCAGTAGATGACTCCCAAAATACAGAGGTGCCACAATGCTGGACACATACATGAGGTTGGAGTCCCAAACAGCAACACTCACAACTCATCCTACAGAATACATCACAGAGAATCTATACTGCAAGTGAGGTATCACCAGTATAATGAGACAAAATGCCACAAATATGAGAAGAAATAAATCCACATATACTCTCTTTGAGACTAACCAAACCCAGTTCCTTCAGCCATGGCTTATGAAGTTTTCTGGACCTTTTGTGAGCATTTTGCCCTCCTCTGGACACCCTCCAGCACCTCAATGTCCTTTTTGAAATGAGAGACCCAAAGCTGAACACAGCATTCAGGGTGTGGTGTCACCAATGCCGTGTACAGGGGGACAATCTTCCCTGGTCCTGCTGGCCACACGATCCCTGATACAGGGAAAGATGGCATTGGAGGGGACAGGGCTGCTCTGGAGCCAGGCTGGGAGAGGTGCGGATGTTCAGCCTGGAGAAGATCTAGGGAGACCTGAGAGACCCTTCCAGGACCTAAAGAAGCTCCAAGAGAGCTGGAAAGGGACTTTGGGCAAGGACCTGGAGGGACAGGACAAGGGACTTTCAAACTGAAAGAGGGCAAGGTTAGATGGGATATTGGGAAGAAATTCTTCCCTGTGAGGGTGGGGAGGCCCTGGCACAGATTCCCAGAGCTGCTGTGGCTGCCCCTGAATCCCTGGAAGTGTCAAAGACCAGGCTGGACAGGGCTTGGAGCAATCTGGGGTAGTGGAAGGTGTCCCTGTCCATGGCAGAGGGATGGAACTGGATGATCTTTAAGGTCCTTTCCAACCAAAACCATTCCATGATTCTATGATTGAGGGCTGGAGTATCAAAATAAGTTCACGAGCAATAATTTGCCCTACTCTTAATCCCCTTGAGGAATTGCCTCCTCTTTGGGTTTTCATGGTTTGTCTCCTTCAAACTCGTGAGATTTTGTGAGCTCAAGTACAACAAACACAACGAACAAAAAAGTCTGGCAGAATGGGGAGAGATAAGTGACTCCCAGATATACTGAGGAGCAATGGAGTAGTGAGTTTAATTTCGAGTCTGAGAGAAAATAAACAATTTATAAGCATCTCAAAGGAAAAAAAAGAAGGTGAATGCTGGCCAGTATGGCTTTGTCAGGAATGAATTGAGCCAATCTAATTTCCTCTTCTGGCAGCGTAACAAGGATTGCAGATAAGGGCAAAGCAATGTATGTCGTATATCTTGATTTTTAGTAGAGTTTCTGACACTGGCTTGCAGGATATTCTAATAATAAACTGGGAAACCAGTCTAGATGATATTGCACTGAAGGAGTTGAAAAACTGGTTGAGGGAAGAAGTACTTAATATCGGTGCTTGTACAGGGAATTACCTGTGCATTACTCATCTGTGATGCAATAATGCAATTACCGCATCTGAAGCTGAGATCAAGCTCAGAATAAACACAGTGGCAGAACCAGGATGCAAAATGGGAGCTGTGTGGTAAAAATGGGATGTGGTTGAGCAGCAGGTGCACTGCTGTTCACTTCAATGCCATCAGCTTCGGATTTACACCGCTGGGAATGGGGCAGGCAGCTGTGCTGCAGGGAAGGGTGGAGGGGCTGCTGAGGGCCAAAAGCTGAACAGGAACAAAGAAAATCTTTTTGCAGATGAGGTAAACACCACCCGTGTGGGTAAGAAAACCCAAATAACACACGCAGAGGAATCCTGCTCTGCTGAGCTGCATTCTGCATCCTTCTGCAGAAGAGGATTAGAGTCCTGTGGACCAGAGAAATGTGGATGATTTGGAGAAAAAGGTGACAATAATGATCAGGGTCTTTGAAAACATGACTTCAGCTGAGCCAGTTGAGAGGACAGAAAACTGAGGGAAGATGTGCGTAGTCTTTGGATAGATGAAAGGCTGCTGCTCTGAGGAAAGGAACAATTTGTTCTCTTATGTTCACAGGGTAGGGCGAGAAGTCATAAGCTAAGATGACAACAAGGCAGGTCTGGGTAAAAAATCGCCAGCGACTACTTTGAAGTCGTGAAGCCCTGTGTTAGGAGCTGATTTGACAGGATGTAGGGCTGCTCTTAGAAGTTTTTAAGAATGGATGAAATGGACAAATGATGTATTTGTCAGGATGGCAGAAGTGCAATACAAGCTCTTGCATTCAGGAAGGAGGTGAGAGTCGATGGCCTCTGTCAGTGGTCCTGTGGCTCTGTGGCTGCGAGATGTGGAATCAGTGCAGCCCTTGTTGGTTTAACAATAAAACTGCCTCAGCTGCAGGGATTAAAGACACACAACTAGGCCAAGTGGAGTTACGTAACAGCAACAAAATTACATTTTAAGTACGGTTTTATGTTTACAAAATGACTTACACCAGATGAAGGGAGAGCATCTAAATGAGGAGCTCTGCAGAGGTTTTAAGCATTAAAAGCTAAGAGCTTGTCTCCCATGAAGCTTCCTGAAGAATTTTCCACCACTGCTCCTGTGTAGTGCTGATACAATTGCACTGTGCTAATCCAGGAAGGATGCTGATGTTTTTGAGATTAAAGCCTCGCAAGCAAGGCTGAACTGATTTTAGTGAAAGTGATTTCGATGCAATCTGACCTTAAGGTATATATGAAAAAAGATTTAAGCTGGGACATCCTCATTCAGCTACAGGGTAGCAGCTAGTCAAAAAGAGGTCTTCTGGAAGCAGGCTGTTAGATACACAAACAGGTAATTGGTGAGGAAAAGTCACGCTTTGAGTGCATTCTAGGTGTGCATTGCCACAGGAGCCGTTTTTGCCTCTCAGCTCATTTGAATTTGCTCTTTCTGTGCTCTCTACCCTCCTGTTGCAATGCCTCACATCTTGAGTTTGAGTGGAATACGTTCTGCTTTCTCACTGGGAACAAATTCAAGCTTTCCCCCATACAATAAACCTTAATAAGACTATGAATAAAGGCTATTGATGAGAGGAATTATTTGCAAGAGATGACCTGGATCACATCTCCCCATCCTTGACTTGAAAAATCTTAAATCTCTGTTAGCACAGATCCTTCACATAGTGTTGGATGTGTTCCATCATTCCAGATATAGCAGGGATGTATTATTTGCAAGGTTTTGAGTCTGACACACAGATAATTCTTTTGTCTGCAGATTCCTTCACACTTTTTTCTGGGTTCTATTCTATTCCTTTAGGAAAAGATTTAGCCCTTACTGTGCGTCCATTTGGGGAGTAGAAGGGTGCTGCTCCTTTTCCCTTTCTGTTTTACCATTAGTGAAAACATCTGTACTGTCCATTAGCTGTTCCAGGAGTACCTCTGTGCCTGGAGAGACTTGTGGAATATCCGTGTTCCCTTTCACAGGGAGCTGCATGAGTCAGCTGGTGTTGAGAACACACCTATGTTTTCCTCATCTCCATCCCACACCCTTTTCTGCTCTAATAAATTCATGGCAGGTGGATTCAAACACGAGCTCCGGCTTCCCTGAGCCACTGGCACAGAGGAAGAGGATTGAGGCCTTGGATAACCTCCCCAGGAAACAAAGTCTGAGACACAGAGCCTGGTGTGCAGTTTGTTTAGAGCCAACAGAGCCATCCCATCTCCCTCTCCTCCACATCTTCCACTTCCTGTGTGGACTTCCTTTAGCAGGCCAGGCTCTGTTCCAGTTCCTTCATCTGAAGAGGAGCAGAAGGACAATCGATGTGCCATTTTGGGGGTCAGAAATTGGACGATGGTATCTAGCCCAGGAATTTGAAGTTACTCGTGCTCTAGAGTTTCCTTGCAGTTGGAAAATAAAAGTCATGCTGCTGATGACAGCACACCTCCCAAATCCTCCTTTGTGGGTGTAGATCAGCTGCTGAGACCAGTGGCTTGTTACTGCTGCATTCAGGCACCATAAAGATTCTGATGGATGAGTTCTGCACGGGGTGCAAAGTGCTGAAATTCCCTTGCGCTCCAGTGGGTTCGGAGTATCCCGCATGCAGCTTTTCTGCCTAGCCTGGATTTCCTTGAATTAGTGCATTCCCTTTGGGACATCTTGGTTGTTAAATGAAAATTTTCTGGTATTTGTGCTGAATGTGGAAGCTCAGGTGCAGGAAAGAGTTTCATAGCTGCTCTGTTGGAATAATCTTTCTAATATATCTGTACTTGTTTTTCTTACCCTGGAGTTTCATAATGGTGGGGTTTTCCCCCCTCCTCTCAGGGCTAACTGTTCTGCCTCTTCCATCTTGACTTACAGGTCTTTTATTGCAATTTAATAGTTGTTCTTAATCTTTTCCAGGTGCACGTAATGATCCTGCTCCTGACACAGATCTTTTGCCACACAGGAAGGTATGAACCAGATTGAGAGCACAGCTATTTATACAGCTCATGGAAAGCTAGGATATGTAGATTTGAAATCTGTGTGTTAGTTTCTCAGAAATTTTGCCATCTCTTTAATTTTATTGTATATCACAGGCTGCCTTTCTGAAGGCTGGATCCAGAGTTCACTGAAATCATTGGAAGTAATCCCTGACATTTTGGACGACTCTAGATCAGAGTGGTGAAGTGCTTGTTTTGAACCACTGGACTAGTCAAAATCGTTATGCCCACCTGTTATAAAATCAATAGTTTTGATTCTAATGACACTTCAGGCTTTCATTTCCACCCTCCAGTGGAAAGAAGGTGGCTGAGCGTGTGCTGTAGGTGGAGGGTGAAGACAATGTCTGAGCATGCAGTAGCAGAAAGCACAAAGGTGGCAGAAGGCTCAGTGTCAGTCTGGGAGGAAATGCTGTGCATTAAATCCCCAGCTAGCTGTGATATTTGGGAAGTGCCAGTTGTCAGCACAGTGCCAAAGGAGCAATCTGCTCAGTGCTGGCAGCTCTGCTCCACTCTGCCAATTCCAAATGCCACTGACTCGCTGGAGAGGGAGCCCAGCCCACTCTTTGTTGGAGGGCTTGATAGGTGTGAGGAGTGGAGTTGTGTAATAAGTGAAAGAAAGGACAAATCAAGAGGAAATGGAGGAATTCCTCAGGGTGCCATCTGTGATGCAGATTACCAGGGAGGCAGAGTGAAAGTGAATTTCTTCTTTTGTGGATTAATTCTGCCAGGCTGCAATCAGTGAGCTAACATGCATCCTGCCTTTCAGGATCATAAAAACCAGTGCAAGTGCTGACATCTATTATTAACACTGCTTTCAAATCAGCACTGGAGAGAAATAATGGAATTTATACCTGAAAGTTTCCAGCTACCACCATAAAGGGCAGAAAGGTGAGGAGGTGACTTACATCAGCCACAACTTTCTTTGCTCCCTCATCACCTCCTCAGTGCTCACTGATGATTTCCTTGTGCTCATTAGTAATGTGTTGAAGGTCAGGCCCCAGCTTTCATTTACTAGTAAACAAACTGATTTTAGAGGGCAGAAGGAAGTCTTAGAGACCCAAAACATCATTCTTATCTGCTCCTCTCTTCCATTCAACTGCCAGAGATGATTTGTGAATGATACAATGATACACCTCTGAGGCAGAAACAGACGCTGTTGTTTACCAAGGCCTGAAGTCCACATCCATTTTTCTGAATTTCTGTTGGATTTGAGTTTATACGCCAATATTATTTATTTCAAAGCTCTGCTGCAGCAGCAGCAGCTGGCTTTAGACCTGACTGAAGCTGTGTTTGATTGCTTTCTCAACAAACACAGTCTCTGCTCCACAGTTTATGATATGGATGTGTCTTTTTATCTCATGGAAAATATGAGCCCCACAGTTCATTTAGTGCTTACTGTTTACTGATACGAATCATTGGAGGACTGTTGTTGTTGCTGCTGTAAAAATAATAATAATAATAATAAAAACACTCTATGGAGGGAGAGCTCCAAAGGCTTTAATAGAAAAATTGCATCCTGGTAACAAAGGCTGCTCTTCAGCAAAACAACATATGTAAATGTGCCACAGTGTCCCAGAATGCTGCACAAGTTCAGTGCTATGTGGGTTTTATTTAACAAATAAGTTTTAAACCCCCCATTTAGTGTGGAGATTGCAGCTCACCTGCTTAAAATGTATCCTTTTATTATCGGTCAATTGGAGGGGAAAGTATTGGTTGTATTTTTCATCCTATTTGAATAAAAGCCACATTTACGACTCAGTTTTTATAACCAATGTCCCATAATTGCAGCTGTGAAGTGCTTCTTGGATTATCAGTCCTTTCCAGAAGTTACACTCTTCTCCTTGGAAATGTTATCATGGGTGGTCTTGATGGAAAAGCGCTGCAGACTGTAATGGTGAATGTTAAAGTGGCTTCATAAATCTGTGCACAAACTGAAGTGGCAGGTATGTTATTTCATTCTGCAGTCTGTAATGCAAAGAGGCTTCAAATTTCACTGCAATGGATCTCACTGGGGGCTACAGTCCATGGAAGAAATCTGAGCACCATGGAAACAACTGTAAAACTGGTTTCAGTGGAGGCACAATTTTATGCTGTCCATTTTAGGGTGGCTTTTCTCTCAGCAGTGTCTTAACTGTTCCACCAAATTTGTCAAAAGTCTCTTCATAAGCCTTGCTAGGAGTAAAGCTGGGCCAAGATGGTGCTTTTGTGAACATCCTGCTATCAGTGTAATATTTTTAAAAACTGAGCTCCTCATGTCCCATGGAGTTATCAGACTTGCCTTATAGACCACTGATACTTACCCATTATTTGCCTAATCCTGCATTTCTTACCCAGAGTTAAGATTTAATGTTAAACCACACACACACAAACTCTCTGACGAGGTAGCTGTGGCATGAATAGCTGTATTTCCTCTGTGTGTGGACGCTGAGTTCATCATGTCTCCTCCACGACCTCTGCCTGCTCCTGCAGTTTTCCAGAGTGCTCACTGCCCTCCAGGTCAGCCTGCACTTCTTCCAGTTCTCTCTGAGGTGGGCAGAGGCAGCATTTACAGCTCCTGCAGGTCCTCATTCTGCTGAGCATCCTCATCCCTTTGGACCCAAAGGTCCTGAAAGCAGGTGAAAGATTAATGTAAATAATGCAGGGAGAGGATGCTGAAAGTTGTTGGAGGTCTCTCTGCAAGGCTGTTCTTTAAGGTGATGCCAGATTTTTATTTTTTTTTTTTTAAATAGCAAAACTTAAAACCAAACCCCATGAAAACCCCAGCTCTCAGCTGTTTGCCCCTCATTGTAGCCACACTGACTTTAAGAGGGTTGTTTCTGATCAAGGCTGATGTAATAACTGAGGACAAGTTATGTTTGAGTGTGTGTATGTGTATAGATGTGTATAGGGAGATAGGATCTTTGTAGTTAGTCTTTAAGTTACTAGAATTGGATTTTTGGCAGCAGCTGTATTACTTCAGTTCAACAAAGAGACAGCTTTTTACTAATTTGCTTTCTTAGTTTTATTTTAGCAATGAAGAGCTGAGGGAAGCTCTCTAGTTTGACATCTCTGTTAGTTTCCAGTCCATTTCTTGGCTATCCTGTTTAAACAGCAATCACAACTTCTCTTAAACACAGAACTTTTTTGGTTTAATTGCATATAAATAGTTCTTGGGTTTTCAGTTTGACAAAAGCTGATAGTAATGCTTGTCTTGTATAAGATTTGTTGAAACTACTGCAGATTGAAATTAGTGTGAGTGGGAGAACCAGGGCTTTTGAACATAAATTCTCAGTGTGTTCAAGATTTCTGTCTAAACAAGACCACATAATCTACTGCTCTGTTGCTTAGGTATAAAATAAAACACAACTGGACTTGTTTTCCATTCAGGAGCTGCCTCCAGCCTCTCCAGTTTACCTGGCCATGCTGTTGCAGTTTATTCAGGTCTGGACAAGCTCACTGTTGTTCCTGCTTTCACAATCTAGCAGCATTTCCATTCTGGTCAGCTCAGTGTCCATAATTTCCAGGCAGAGATCTTCAGCACTCCCCTTCACTTCAGTCTCCAGACTCGCCTGCAGAGACTCAATTGCATGCTGGTGAGTGTTTCTGTGGACTCCAGTGAAGCATATGGTACAGCAGTCTGTTATCTTGAGTCTGATCCAGCCCTTGTATCAAATTATTGCCCACCAAGTAATAAAAATATCGTAACTTTTCAAATCTGTTAAAACTGAGATACCAGGACTTTGTACCAAGCCTTTTTTTAAAACAGGGCTGGAGAGATTTCAAGAGGTCATCCTAAAAATGTACTGCCTAAAATCTGGATCACCTCCTGTCCTGCCAAACCAGTCCCACTTGATGTGAGACCAGACTGCATTTAACTTCCAGTAACAGAGACTGTAACCTCCAGGCAATCTGGTCCAAGCAGTAATTCCCCTTAATGATTATCAAACTTCCCTAATGTCTAACTTAAAACCTCCTTGCTGCAGCTTTATTATGTGCATAATGTAATTATGGTCTACGTGATTATACATACAAAATCCATCCAGTTATACATGCAAAATCCATCTGGTGGTATGTGGGCAGCAGGCAGCAGGCTGGCAGGGATCTCTCACATCTGCAGCATTGATACCTCCAAGGAAGACTCTGCTTCCTCCAGGGCCACTTGCAGTTTGTCCTTCTCAATCTCCAGCCTCAGCGTTTGCAGCTCCTCAGTGTTTTTCCCTCCCTTCCTCAGCTGATTGATTAGATCCTTCATTTCCTCTAGGGAAGAAAGCAGATATTTCATATGATATGTTTATTTCAGGACTATGAACTTTATGGAGTTCACCAGACAGATTCTTTGACTGGAAAGAGCATGAAATGGTTTCAGTCACTTTATGTCAGCTGCCCTTTTCTTTCATTGCTAAACATTTTCCTGGATTTCTGAATGAGCCCTGTTAGCTGAGTGTGTTCACAGAGATGGAAGATTGAAGCCCACTAAATAAAGAGAATTTTTTCCCAGTTTTTATCCAGCCTTCCCCTTTCTCCCTTTCAGATGGTTGCTTTCACAAAATGGGAACAGGACACCACATCATCTCCCTGCAGCAGAGAGGGGCTCTCTGCTAGCTGATGGAGGCTGGAGCAGAGGGCTGAGGGAAATGCTGGGTGTGTGCCAGGGTGTGTCCATCACTGTTTTCTCTTGGCCACGAGGACAGCAGCCTGTAGCAGCTTCTAAGTGTCATCTTCCAGCCTCCTGTAAGAGATCAATTTTTGTAATTTACAGAAGTGTAAAAAAAAAAAGAGAGGGAGGAACTGGTATCACTGAACAGCCAATAGGGAGAAGGGGTGCAAAGAAGGAGATTGAGAGGAGTCGGACTGACTTGCTCTGAACTGATTGCTGGAGATGCTGAATCCTCTCCACAGAGGTTAAAGGGAATGTCATCTTTCCAGGGTGAAGCTGGCTGTTGTTAACAGCCCCCCAAGTGAATTGCTCAGAATTAGAGGATGCTGGTAGCCAGAACTGGCACTGCAGCCTCTCTTTTATGGCACCAAATTAATGTCCTCAGAGACTGAAAGCACTGCTAGGAATAAGGAAAGTGGAATTAGTGCTGGAAGACACCCCAAGAGATCATTCAGTAGAAATCAAGGGGCTTATGATGTGCAGAATTTTTGTACATCAAACCAGTGTTTAACCTTAAGGGCCTTGTTCTCTTTCTTCATAGATTCCAGGTGCTCCAAAGATTCTTCATAGGCAGCCTTAAGCTCTACATTTTCAGTTGTGTACATTCCTTTTGTGAATTTACTTCAACCTGCAGCTCTTTGCCCTTTTTTTACTATTCCTTTAGCATCTTACCAAAGGCTCTGTGCCTCTTGTCCAGAGCAGCACAAGCAGCATTGGCCTGGAAAAATAAAGCCAAGCATTCAGTGGACACAAGTTTTCTTCACACTTCACTTCTCTGCGTGTCCTGCCAGCCAGTCACAGTAAAATTGGCAGCCATTCTAAAGGCTGGCAGCATTTCTCATGGTCACTCTGAATGGATGATTAAAATGTTTATGAGGCTGTCGTTCCTCACCATTAGGAATTTAACAAGATCACCCAGTTCCCATCAGTGTGATAGTCATCCTTGCTCCTGTGGTTATAATGATGCTGCTGTGGAGCAAATGTTTTCCACTTCAGATATTCCTTGTGCAGATGTGCTGTTGGTAATTGCCTGGGTTGATCAGTGTGACTTTTTCTATTTCAAAGCAGATTCAGTTACAAACAAGACGTTATTCAAGACTATTTTAGATTGTTTAACTGCTTGTGATGAAGGGAAAGAGTAAAGGTACATTTTTCTTTCCTAGGAGCTTTTAATCACAAATATTCTACATATCTTTATGATCCACACATGTGTTCAGATACCATGGTGACAAGCACACCACAGGGACCATAGAATAAAGAGCTGCTTCATTAAAAAAAGGGATGGGGAAACAGATTTTTTCAGCCCAGTAATGCAATGCTGTATGTGAGATTTTCGGCTCTTGGGATCTGTTCTAAAGCCAACTGCAGGCATTGGCAGGTGCCCAAGGACTTCAGTGGATTTGGAGCAGCCTTTGTGCCTATTTTAAGTAACACTTTTATTCAAATATCCCACAGTTGCACTACTATTCATGCTCTTACACTAACATGAGCAAGAGTAGAAATACTAATTTAGTGAAGGAGCTGGTGTTTAAACTGTGTTGTTTAGGTCTGCCTTGGGTTTGGTGGTTAATAACCAGTGGCCAACCCACCAGTACTGCAACACTGAAAAGTTCAAAGCAGGATATCATTATCCTTTAAAGGAAGATGAATACCTTGCCTTGCAGTAAAGGAGGGATTTTGCTTTAGCTGTACTCTTGTTTCTGGAAGTCAGCTAATGAGCTTATGAGAAGCATGCTGTGTGCTCCCAGGAATTAGCTGTGGCTCTCATCTGGGTTTTCTCTTGATGTGAGAAGTCTTAGCCTTGCTCCTCACAGCCATACAGATTGCTTGACGTTTAACAGAGAGACCTCAAGAAATAAAGGACTGGATCAAAGCCGACCTGAGTTAACAGAAAGACTCCCAGAGCCTCTGGTACCAGGTCTTAGATCTTGGTGGTCAGGCTGAGTACACTCCTGGATTTCTGGGCTTCTCAAGTCAACAGTGAGTTCCTCCACTTCATTCAGAAGCCTCTGCTTAGTTTTCTCCATGTTGGCAGAACTTGGACTGATCCCACTCTCTCCTCTGCTTCTGGAACCTCACAGCCAACTTTATCCTGAAGGAAAGATGGCAGAAATATCCTGGTGAGTAGTTCATGGAGCTGAAGAGTGGTGGAATCAGCAGCCCTCACCTACTGAACACCATCACTGTTTTCACCAGGGAAGAGATGGTAACTTGGCAGCAGTCTCAGAAAACAGATTGTAAAAACTTTGGTGTTTGATTTATCCTTAGGAAATTATAGCAGCTTTTGTAGGGCTAATGGAAGAGTAAAGGCCTGTTGAAATTGAAAAAGGCTACACAAATTCAAGCCTTAATCAGAAAGGTTTGTTTTCTGTTGTCAGTGTACCAATGTTAGGTCTCAATAGTCTCTGTTATTACAAGTATTATTTTCCTTCTCTTGGCTTTCTCTCTCTCTTACCAAATTACATCCCAACAGATCACATCCATAAGCTGTGACTCAGCTGCCAAAATAAATAATGAGGCTGCCCTAAGCTCCAGACTCTGTGAAAGCTGAGTGCTTACTTGGTTTCCTCCAGGTTTTGCTTTTATCAATGGCATCAATCCTCTATTTGGCCCTCCAGACCAAACAACACTTCAGTGTTGAGTTTAGAGAGCTGAACTGCAGTTCCGCTTTGCTTTTCTCCTCTTCCTCCAGCTGCTCTTTCATCAGGTCCAAATCTTGCTCGGTGTTGTCTGGGCTCCCACAGCAGCCGTGCAGGACTCAAGGTAGCACAAGTTGCACTTGAACCACTCAGTTCTGGACCATCTAGAAACATCTCAGCCTTCAAAATATCTTCCTGTTCAGGAGCCAAGTTTTGTTTTTTTTTTCCTGACCCGTTTTTTGCTGTATTGCGGTGAATTGAATTGAGCTCATACAACTGAAAACAGAACTTGGCTTGTCACCATCACTGTTTGCTCTCAGTGTTTCAAAGAATTATGACAGTAAACCCATTTGGTGATTGTTCTGAACACAGAATCCTTGCCAGACTGGTGATATACAGGTGCAGCACTAGAATTACTCTTTGGAGAAAAGCAGAAATTTCCAACATACAGGTGTCAGACAGGGAGATGAAATCTTGATATATTTTGAGCCAGACTTTTGTGATCTCTGAAAATAAACTGCTGCACAATCCACTGAATGGACAGTGGACTGAAAATCAGGAGGCTCTCTGTGTTCTGTTCTGCTGCCAGCTCATGGGACACTCCATATCTTATTTCCATATCCATACAAGGTTCATGTCCCCCACACCCCCTCCAAGACCAGCTGGTGACAAGCCCAGACATTAACTTGGATAAGAAGGTTCTCCTTAGTGAGGGCTACCACAACAGATTTGTTACTCTGAAGTGGACAAGGTTCAGAGCAGCAGGCAGTGTATGACCCATGACAGCAGCAGCCTCTGCAGGCAGCTGGTGTTCCCCAGCACCTTGGACTCCTCATCCATCTGCCTCCTCAGGTCACCTGCGTGCAAGGTGAGAGAAATCTTGAGTGGACAGTCTGGTTAAGCCTGCTCAGAGCTTCCTGGAGCTCCCAACTCAGCTAGCTGGTTTTGGCTGTGCAACAAACAACTGTATAAAGAAGCAGGAGAGGAACTAATTCAGTGTGACTGGAGAGAGAGAGAAGGATTGGGCAGATCTGCAAAAGGAGACAGGGCAGGGCTGCCAGACCTGCATGAAACGTAGGGGAAGAGAAGGATCCGAGGGAGGTAACATTGCACAAAGCTGTCAAGGAATTTACCTTGGAGCCTGATGGCTTTATTTTCAGCTTGGCTCTCCTCCACTGCAGCAGCTGGGCATTGGCCTCAGCCAGGTTGTCTTCCAGCCAGTGAACATGAGCATGGGAGCTCATCTGGAAGAGAGAGAGGTCAGTCATATGATGCTGAGTAAGGCTTCAAGGGCCAAGATATCCTCCCTCCCTGGCAAACTCAGTTTATTCCAGTTGGTAATTGCACTGGGATGACTGTAGTAGCCCGGGGGAGGGCAGAGTGTCCGGGCCTTTGTGAGGGGGATGCCTGCTGCATCAGCCAGGATGGGCAGTGCTCAGCATCTGCTGCCAGCAGCTGCTTCCTGGCATCAGCAGCTCCCACTGGAGAGCTGGATTCTGCTTTGCACTCATGCCTTCACCTGTGGCTGCATTGGTTTGGTGAGGAATCCCCTGCTGGTCTCTGCCCCTGGATTTCTGCAGGGATGCCATGCTTACACTGAGCTTATCCATTTCTGCCTTCATGAGCTGTTTGTCCATCTCCAGCTTTGCTTTCACTCTGGGGCATCTCCATGAGCTCTGCTATCCCAGCCATGGCAGCTGTGTTCTTCCTGTGGCCCTGCCCTGCCTGACCTGACCTTGCTGCTTTCTGTGCCACTGGACAAGCTCCTCTGTTTTCCCCCTTGCAAGGTGTCTGACAACGTGGACCTATCTCCTGATATGGATGAGAATTAATCAGCTCACATTTCTAAAGTAAATTGAAATGGAAATGTTTCTTATTATTGATGCTATCGATTTGTATTAGTCATTAGAACATGTTCAGAGCATTCTATTCAAATATAGTCTCAGCTTCCAGGTCTTCTTCCAGCTCTTCCCTGTCTGGGGTGACTGGAGTACACATATGAACACAGCAGCATCTGTGAGCAGGAGATGTGAGAGAAATTTGTGGGAATATGAACACGAATCTTAATTTCTTCACTCTCTTCTCAATATGTTTGTCAGCTCAACTGAATTTTATTTCCTGGAAGAGATCTATGGCTGGGAATACTGAGCCAAGAAAAGCAGGAATGCCTGGCCAGGTGTCTCAGCAGACAGCTGATGTTATCTGCAGCATGGTTGGCTTCCTGTATGATGTTGGAATTTGGCCTTCAGGAATATAATCAAGCTGAATTGGTTACTTGAGGGAAATAGAGGCTCGTTCGTAGAAATAGCTGCAATCTAGGTCTGTGTGTCATGTTTTTGTCGAAATGCTGAGTGTTTAGTTAAATATTTGAGCACTGAAATACTTGGATGAAATAAATATTTGAATTCACAATGGTAAAGCTGCACATCCTGTGAACTGTGGCCTCATTTCTTGTTTGATTTACCACCTTTCCTTCCAGGGTGAGAGGGACAGTGCCCTGGAGGGCAGTAGAGTCTATGGGAAGGTCTATCAGACATCTTTGCTGACTGCCTGAGGGGGATCCTGGAGCACATCACCTTTCTCCTGGTCAGAGCAGCATGGCAGGAGATCTGCAGTGAGCACACAGTTCCCCAGACTTCACAGAGAAGTTTTCAGTGAGTGGATAATACACAAGACAAGCTGGATGCAGAGTTGGCTGAACTGTTCAGTCACTGGAAACTAAAAGGCAAATGTTTCCAAGCCCAGGGGTTTCACGAGCTCATAGAGAAGTCAGAATCTGCTGTAGAAAAATCATCAGCATCTGCCTGGGGGAAAATAAATATTAGATCTCAGCTGGTTCTCTTATTTAAGGGTTTAAAGAGTCCATTTTAACTGGGTAGGTTTAAAGGGCTGTATTAATCTTTTATGTCAATGCAATCTTATCAAAAAGTCAAAGCTGCACAAGCTGCCTGTTGTGGGGTGGGAAAGGTAGAATGTTACAGCAAATGAATTAAGCCAATTGAGTGTTTCTGCTCTGTAGTGAACAGCTGAGATTCAGTGTCCTGTCTCCTTAGTGAGACTGGCAGGGCACTTGAGTCCCTTTTTCCTTTGTGGAATCTCCTCTTATGCCATCGTTGACTGGTCTACACAAAAAGGGTCAAGCAGCCTGGGAAGCTGAGCCTGTTTGCAGCTCTGAAGGACTAAAATACTTAATTTTTCTTCTGTCACTTAAGTGTTCTGGTGGCCTTGCTCTGAAGCAGAAGGATCTTGTACTCCCTGTGGAGAATTTGAATTAGCAAAGCCTGCAGTATGTATTAATGATTGTACACATTGCCTTTGCTACTTAGCTCATTAACTAGGTAAATTAGTGGTTTGGATAATATAGAGTTGGATATTTGTATTCCAGGAAGTTAATTTCTAAGGGGAGGTTTCTCAGAGCAGCGCTGGCAGACCCATCACTGAAGTAGTCAATAGTGACACTAAAATAAAGTTCTAATTTGTGATAATATTTTGCAATTCTAAAACAGTTTTTGTCTGAGGATCAGAAGGCCTTACATAAACATGAATCATTTAAGCCTCATAACTTCCCGGTGATTATACACATTTTATATGTGGGTGAGTGTGGAAGATGAATTACAAATATCAGACAATGAGTCAGAGAAAGACTTAGGAAACAAAATCTTGTATTTCTGATTCTGCCTGCCTGAATTACTGAACTGTACTCGTGCTTGTCATTGGGTTAATGCTGAAGAGATCTGGGACGACTGTGGATTTTCCTAGTGAATTTATGGTCAAGGGACTTTTCAGTTGTAGCTGATGCTGTCAGAGCTGTGACGTAGCACAGCTGCACCCAGTAGGATTTTGTACCTGGGGAAATTCCACTCCAACTGACACACTAAGCCATGAAAATTCCTTAGAACATCTTCCAAGTTTTGCTCATTTCATCTCATTGAGGTTGGCAGTTGTCGTTTTGAGGTCACACTCTGCTTTACGATAAACCTTTTTCATCTTGCCCTGGATTTTCTTTTCTTCTTCAGAGTTGTCCTCCAGCTAGTTGAAAAAGGGGGAATAAGTGTGAAAAAAGACTTTGTAACAAGCATAAAATCATAGGATCATGGAATGATTGGATTGGAAGAGACATAAAGATCATCCCATTCCACCCCCCTGCCATGGTTAGAGACAACTTCCACTATCCCAGGTTGCTTCAAGCCCTGTCCAAACTGGCCTTGAACATTCCAAGGATGGGGCAGCCACAGCAAACAAATAGATGATGTTGATCAGGAGGACCCAAAATGTTGAAACCAGACCAAAGAGGGTCATCTAAAATAAAGACCGTGGCAACTGCACCTCACCTCAGCTATCCGAGTGGCAGATTGGCTGCCGTTCTCGGGCAGGTGGTTCACCTTGTTCTCCTTGCCTTGTTCTCTTCACCCTGCAGCTTTCCAAGAAGGGAGAGGCCAAGACTAGTGCACAGTGTTGGGTGAGAAGCTAAACCCTGCCCTGGCAACAGACTGAAAACCCAAAGAATTCATCCGAGGTGCTTCCGGAGAGCAGCCTGAGCTCCGTGTGTGGTTTTCAATGGGCCCACGGGAGCTCGGCCCAGCAGTGACTCTTCCCAAGGCGTCCTGCTCACCCTCAGAATTCACACAGCTCTTTTGGGCAGTGGCACAAGTTGGCAACACTTCAGTGTGCTGCCATGAGTTAATACCTAGATAAACACGGCCCCTTCCTGTTTGTGCAGCGTGCTGGAGTCTCATAGAATTGAATCAAATAGACAATGGGTTGTTTTTTTTTCCTTTCCCCAGACTGGGAGAATGAGAATGGGAGAGACTGAAGAAAAATGAAACGGTTATTTCTGCCTGGTGAGCTCCCTCCAAAGCCCTCTTCTCCTTTTGGCATTTAGTGACTGAGTCATTCTGAGCAGAGAGATCTAAGTTTGAACCCTGTGGTCTAATGCCTGCAGACAGGAAAAGGTTTTTGTGGATCACACAAGCCGTTAGCAGCAGCAGGACAAAATGTCACTGGAAACTTGTGCTTCTTTAGAAGGCATCTGAGATTCAGTTAATAAATTCTGAGGCATATGAGGCATCTGCGAGTTTAACATCCTGTGGAAGTTAACACTGACTTCAGAAGAAGCAGCAGACAGCCACATGGCTGCTCTGGTGCAGATTTAAAACTTCTCCAATTATATTAAATAAAAAACCAATTCAGGTGCAGGAGAGGGAGAAGCATTCCCCAAGGCTGGGTGGAAAGGAGCTACATGGCTGCAGAGGGAGACATGTTATAAGCAGAGGCCTAACAGCATCATTATGTAAAAGTGGGTCTAATTAATAAAGAATGTCAAGGAAATACAATGCCTTTATGCAGAGAGATCCCTAAAAATTCCTGTGAAATGACTATTGCTATCAGGTGGGAGGGTGAAGTGAATAATTAAATCCATCCCAGATTGTATGAGATGCTGGAAGACAATATAAGAAACCGTGGGGGAGATGAGCTGAGTAAATCTGAGCATCCCAAAAGGTGCTCTGAGTGGAAGAGCTGTAATGGTTGGGTTCATTTCCCTGAAGAATGAGGCAGAAAAACCCCTCTTGTTATCCTTCATACCCACTTCTCCTTCTCGGTTTTAGCCAGGGTATTCTCCAGCCCTTCCAAGTGCCATTCCAAATGGCTGAGCTAATCCTCCAGAATCCACTTGCTGGCCCTCCTGTCATCTCCTTCACGTCCAGGAGCTGCCTCAGGAGGCCCATCCTTCATTTCATCATTTGGGCCAGGCAATCCTCTGCATCCAACAAGTTCCCTTGTTCCTAATGAAGGACTGGGGTGGGAAATCAGTGTTCATCCTATGAAAGGCCACTAATAACATTCTTTTAACATACCCAATGTTACAGTTGATCTCTGTGATTCAAGCTGCAGCTTCTTAAAGTTAAGCATCAAAAAATCTGTTTGTACACACACAGGTTCCTAAAGAAGATTTTGCACTTCAGAAAGATGCCACTCCAACTTGCTGTGGCTCATACTGAATATCAGTGGTGGGCCAGGGACAGAACTTGGTTGGGACTTGTGACAGCAGCTCCTTTGCTTTGACCAGGAGGGTTCTCAGTCTCCTTTATTATCTAAGGACTTTATTTGAGTTACAGTCAGGCTGCCTGTGAAGCTCTTGCATCATCCCCGTGTGCTCTTTATTCATTCCATATTCTGAAAAGGAGCCTCTTATGAGTCACCTGAGGGAGCAGATGCCCTGCCTTGGTGAATCCTGAGCCTTTAACCATTCCCTATGGATAAGAGCTGCAGTGGGATGGGGAGGTCATCCTTCTCCTGGCTGAGGGTGGCTTGTCAGCTCCTCTGCTCTTTTGTGTGTTCTCTGAGCTCCCAAGTCTTTGACATGATTCTTCTCACCTCCCATTCCTTCAGTTACATTTCCTCCTCCTGCTGGGCCACATTCAGCAGCAGCTTCACCTGGAATTAGGGAGTTCAAGCAGTGAGGTTCCCAAAACAAGCCATTTCTACTATAGTGGTTCCTGAATGCCCTGAGGTGGTCATTTTATTATCAGATCCTAGAGGTTTTGCATACCAGTGGGAGGCCTGGTGTTTCCTGAAATGCCTGTTTAGTGCAGTTTCCTATCTCTGGTGTGAGTAATACAGCTCCTAGAAAAGGTTGTTATGGAGCACAGGAGTAGATCTGTGTGCCAGCACAGAAGTGAGGACTGTATGCCAAATTCTGAACTGATATAAATGCAGAATGATTCTTACCATGATCTAGATTCACACCAGTTCAAATGGGAGCAGAACCCTTTGAAGGCTTTTACTTTCTAAGGCTGTAGCTTAGCCTCATTTGCCTCACATGAGCTGGGAAGGTGTGTACCCACATAAAAAGGCAGATTTTGGTTCAATCATATGTGGAAGATTGGCTTTAAAATTTTTTGTTTCACTTAAACTTATATATCTTGGTCAGCACTTTCTTTCCCCTCTTACCAGAAACCCAACTGATTTGTCCATCCTGGGCCTAAGTGAAGACACTCTGAGCTGGAACTGCCCCTTTGTGTTGGCTGTGTGGTCCTGCTTAAGAGAAGTGAACCAAACATCTTGTTTCGACTTTTAAATGTTAATGATTAGTGAAATCTTGTATTCCCATGCTCATACTCTCATCCCTCCACGCTGTGCTGGTTTGAGAAGTGGGAAATCCGGGCCTTGAATTTTGAAGACATTCTCTTTCCACTCCTTAGAGGCAGCAGGCATAGACTCAGATTTCAGGATTTTCTCCATTTACTAACTTTTCTGGCATTGATTTGGAAAGAAATTATTCAGGCCCCTTGCCCTATCAATAATTAACAAGAAAGTCACCGACTTTCTCAGTGTCTCTAAGTGAACATGGCTGTTATTTTTTCTCCCAGCCCTTATCTTTCTTGCCCAGACATCCCAAGGTTCTCAGTGCCTGTAATTGTCACTGTTTAATTCTGCAGAACAGGACAACCTCAGTTTATTTTCCTCACTCTAATGTTTAATTTCTTCCAGAAAAGCAGCTGCAGAAACTTGTGGCCATTCTTCTGAATTGCTATCAGGCCAAGCCTGTGGCAAACAGAACATGTGGGGCTTAGAAACAACTGTAGGGGGTGGAAGTTTTGTCCTTGATAAAGCCAAAATACACCTTGTGCCATCCTGGGACAGGAAATGCACTAAATAGTTTTAGTAGTAATGAAAAATAATAGTAGTAATCTTGCAGCTGTTGGCTTTAAGGTAATACTTGAGGCAGTGATCTCCATCCATAAGTTGAACTCTAAGGATAGAGTCGATTGGAGGAGTGATGACTATTGTGTAATTATTATAAAAGTTGGGAAATGCAGATTTTAGGTTCTTGGAAAGAACAGAATGCTCCCTTCTGCGTGACTGTTACAATAGCTACTTTCATTATGTTATGACAAAAACATATGTGCAAAATTAATGATGCATGCTGCTAATATTAGATGACTACAACAATCTCTCTACATTTTACTTTCCAGTCTTAAATGGGATAAATGATCAGTTAGTAGGATTTTTGCCTGACTAAGGAATAGTAAAGAGCAAGTGAGATTTATCACATAGCTGAAGGTGCACTTCATTTGCATTTTATTAACTCAACTGTCTGATTAAAAGTCAGTTTCAGGAGCGTGTGTAAGAGAGAATATTGTATGCATGAGGAAGTGGGTTGCTGTAGAAACTCAAACTCTGCAGCTCTCTCTACACCAAAGGCATCCTGAGTCATAACTGCCATCAGTTTAGTCAGCCCAGTTTGTTTGGAGTAAATGGTACCCTTTTATATCCAATTCCTTTTCCCCCAGGTCAGGAGAGCCAAGCAGCAACTCTGCTGCCTTCTTATTGTCCACAAACCCTGGAGAGATCAAGCTGGGATTCAGGTGTTGGTATCTAACATGGGAAGACAGGTATAATGATGGAAGAACTCAGGAGCAGTGCAGAATCCTCATCACTGCCTAAGATCTTCTCTGGTCTATCTTCCCAGCCCCATGGGAACTGAAATATTGCTGTAAGGAAGCCTGTGGATATTCCTACCTGTGAAAGTTCTTGGAAGAAGCAGAAGCAATGGGAGCAGTCATTTCTAGCCACTCCCTCTGTGATTCCCCATCAGGGACAGGATCCCTGCACAGGATGCAGACCTCTGACATCTGCAAGTGGAAGATGTACATTCAGTAATGGTGTTGGAATTCAAACAGCACAAGCAACTGCCTATTCACAGCACATTTGTTTGCTGTTCACTGCTTTCCATTACTTGCCCTTCCACTTTGTTATATATGTCATAGGTGAAAACTCATGTTGCTCTTCCCTCTCTGCAACTCCCTGTTTCTGTGGTTATCCTAAAAAAAAAAAAAAAAAGGGTCAATACAGCCCAATAAAAAATGGTGCCAATTTGTCTAGTTCCAGGTCGTGTATTTCCTAATTCTTTGTGCTTCTCTCACAAAATGAGAGGTTTATTAGACATCCTGTCTCTGGCCCTGGTGCTTGGAAGAGTCTCTCAGCCTGACATTCCCTGGGGCACGAGACAACCTGTGAAGGGATGACCCAAACTCTTTCATTGCTGAATGAGGATCTGCTCAGCCAGCCCCAGCTTGTGCAGAGGGCACTGTGTGCTTTGCCTGAGGATTGCTGTACCAGACTCTTCAAATCCATTTGGAGCAATGCAGTGGGTGAAATGCAGGGATGTGCTGTGCAAAGAGCCCTCAGTTAGTCCAGCTGCTCCTGGAATGAGACAAAGAAGAGTGGAGTGAAAGAAAACAGGAGTTACTAAGGCCGGAGAGAGAAAACCTTCAGGTTTATAAAGTCATTTGCATTTCCCAACTGGAATCATAGCCCCATATCAATTGGGATTAGCTTTGGATACACAGAAAAGTAACACAAGCCTTCCCCTGTAACGTATTTCCCATCTTCATTTGTGACTTTCAAGGCAAAATACTGACAGGATTCTTTGGAGCTTTCCTGTCCTGTTTCTGGCACTCCTGAGAGTTACTGGAAGCGCTGTGACAGCAGCCTCAGAAAGAAACATCACATCCTCCGGGTGCTGGACTGCATCTCAAGAGTCAGTCTCCCCTTTTATGCTGCTTTATCAGTTTAGCAAAGCCCAAGATGGAATTCCACAAGCAGGGAGTAGATGTAAGGTGCAACCCTGTCCATTTGACACCTCAAAATCTGAAAAGCAGTTTCCCCATCTCTCCCATTCACCTCTCAGCAGCAAAGTGCTGGGCTGAGCTGATGACAGTCCTGGTAGGCAGCGGGTTTTTCTGGTTGATCGAAACCTGACATTTGTCTGGGCAGCAGAAGGCCACTGACTGCCAGGGGGAGATTATGTAGCCTGTCATTAATCCAGGGCTGCACTCACGCTTCCATCTGTGCAGGAATGTTCCTGGAGCAGCGCTCGTGGTGCCTTCCCGGAGCGCCCGGACGCGGCGGCGGCGGCGCGCACCGTCTGCCTCTCGTGCTGGAGGGGCAGAAATTTCAAGGTCAGAGCAAGATTGTCTTTCAGCACGGAAGAGAAGGACACAGGGCCAGACACGGGGGCAGACACAGACTGTTACCTGCATGAAGGCAGTGTTACAGTGACAGGCTTTATCCTTTCCACAAAAGAACGATGGGGAAGCGCTGGACACCAGAATCGGTGACATTTGCCTGCTGACACATCGAGCTGACAGGATTGATTGGACCCTGATGTTCGCTTTACCTGCAGCCTCCTCTGCTTTAAGGAGGATCCAGAGCAGGACATGCTGGATTTCTGAACAAATCCACCACTGCTTGATGGGCTCCTTGTTCTTCTGTTACCACCCTGTGATGCTGTGTCACACCGGGAAAGGAGCAGGGGAGGAAAGGCATGACCAGTTCAGATGCAGCAAGAGAACAGCCTGGTAGTGCATGAGAAAGCAGATTTATGATTGCTAACCTGTGCAGAGAGAGGGAGAAATCCTCCCTGTGGGTACAGGGAGAGGCAATGAGCTAATGCTGGCATGAGAATAGCATTAAAGCAATCCTTAGAGTCTCAGTCCTCACAGGGGGTCCTTTCCATGGAAAACCCATTTGCCCTGAATAAACGATTCTGCAGCACTGCCAAAGGAAAGCATGTGGTGGAGAGATTATATTTTTACCTTTCGGGCTCATACTTTGATACACTGACAGAGAGGACAATGTGGCTTATAGGCTGCTATAACCAAGCACAATCAGAACATATTTTGGCACAGTCAAATGTCACTTTCAAAAACCTGCTTGGTGGCAAAGAAAGGAAATAGTTGCTGAGTGTAAAAAAGATAGACCAAAGGGCCTGTGATTCATGCTCTGATCGTGTTCTGTCAGTGTGTCTGTGCAGTGGAGTATATGAATAACTGGTGGAGTTTGATAATATGCTTAAATACTGTTCCTGCTGCTAAGCATTAGCATGGCTGTGTGACAGCACAGCAGAGAGGCGAGGCACAGCCACCAGGAAAGGCAAGACAGGCTGCAGTGAGCTGCAGGGCTCTGGCTCTTCAGCAGCACGCAAGCAAGGGAAGCAAAAATTGATTTAATCTTTGGTTGATGTGCCTTTTAGGTAGGTTTCCTATAGCTCTGTGTTACTAGAAATAAGCCATGAATTTTTGGGGGTTTGTTCCTTTTCAGAATTTCTGTAAGGATTATATTTTTAATCAAAGCCAGTGGCAACATGTTGGGGAGTCACGGAACAGCCTGGCTGTTCTTTGTGTGCTAAAATGAACAACTGTGGCGTCACAGGTCAGACACTTGCATAATCAGAGTTTTCAGCTAATTGTCACTGGAAATGATTTCTGAGATGCATATTTCTGTATGTCAGAGCCACCTCTGCCTTTATGGCAACAGGCACACGTTAATTTGGGACAAGCTTGTACTTTTCCCAGTATCGCTGTACGTGAAAAATCCGTGGAAGTTTGGGGTGGTCTATTCATGCAAAGGGCTTGGACTCAGCCCTGACTTTGCTAAGAGCATGTTCCAGCTTACACAGGGTGAGAGAAGGGGCATGGCAGGAACAGAACTGCTCTGCACTGGCTGTGCTGGTGCTCCCCTTCTCCTCCCTTGGGCGTGAGGAGGTTGGGTGATTTGCCCAGCAAATGAGATGCTGTTACAGTGGCAGCCTTTGATGGCCATCAGTGACCTGCTGGCCAAATCCTCCATCCTGGCACTATGATACTGAGAGGATGCTTTTCCACTCCAGCTTGTTCCCTGCCTGTCCCCTGGGCCTGGTGGTGACCCCACTGGAACTCTCCAGACTGTAGTTAAGTAACTTTGTCAGCCACTGTTGGAGGGAAGGTGAATATGTTAATCTAAATACCAGGGAGGAAATCCCTCAATGTCCCCATTCCCTTGCTGCATACTCAGCAAAACAGTTGCAGACCAGCCCTGCTGGGAACAAACTGGGAAGGACAGAAGGGAGGCAGCTCTCAGCTCCATCCCTTCACACACACACGCTGTTCAGCAGGGCAGGCTGCCTGGAGCAGAGCATTAATATACACCTCAAACAAGGTGCTGCTGCCCCTGGGCTCCTGTAAGCTCTGGAGGGTCTGTGCCTGTGGCTCCAAACTCACCGGCAAGGCAGGGCTGTTGGACAAAGCAGGATCAAGTCCTTAGCTGACAGCTCAGCCATCTGCTAGGCCTGCTGCCCTGTGGCAGCTGTGGATGCCAGCTCTGACTCTCAGTAGCACATCTGTTAATATTAAAAAAAAAAATCAGTGTGTTTAAGGTCATTCTATATTCCACAGAAACAAGAGTCTGGTTTTAGCAGCTTTTCCAATCTCAGTGAGCTGGCTGAGCTCGTAGCACACTGGCTTTGTCCTGATTTGTGTCACCAAGCATGAGATCTCAACCCAGGTCCCTGTTGTCCACCTCTGCCTGCTCCTCCTTGGCTTCTGCTTGAATTTCTCCATGACATCCTGAGTCAGAAATCTCTTCTTCTGGACCAGAGCCCAGGACATCAAAGGACAGAAGGGACACAGACCCTCACAAGGGAATTCTTAATCTGCACCATAAGCTGGAAGCCAGGCCATGGTGTCAAACATCTAAAATAATTTTCCATCTCACTGAGATTTGAGCAGCCAGGTCCCATCAGACTAGCACTGTGCTTTGCTCTCCCATCCTGCCCAGAGCAGGGAGAGTGCACAGCTCAAACACACCAGAGAATCTTGCAGTGTGTTACTTGTGAGCCATGATTTGGGACTGCCTGTCTTTATGGCCTAGGAAAATCATATCTGCTATGTACAAAAGGCTTGTTTGCAAGGTATAAATCCTGGGAGCTGTAAAATATCAACAGCTGCTGGAAAGGGCACCGGAAGTTCAGCAGCTGGAGACTGTTTGATCTCTCTGTAGCTCAAGTCCTGCTTATAATAATAGTCTCAGAAGCCAGCAGATATTCCCAATAAGCTCTGCTCAGCAACAGATACTCTTCAAAATGGTATTAAAAAGGAAAATATGTGTCAAAACTAGACAAAGGGTCAAGTCTTCTCCTCACAAAAGCTGCTCCTTGAGATTACACATGTATGCGAAATGAGCAGGTTTTAACCTGTGGTGTCTGTCACAGCTTTCAGATCTGTCAGTTTTCAGGCTTCAAACAAACCCTGTTGCAGCTCGTCTGAAGTCCTGCAAACCCTGGGCCACTGAATGTTAACCAGACACTCCTACATCACGCTCGTTTGCTCTGGAGCAGATATTTTATCTTCAGGCTTCAGCTCACAGACAGTTGAACAAATCTTCAGGCTGTTCCAGCTGCTTCTCAGTCGCTTATTTATCCTCAGGTTGAAGAAGCTGAATTTTATTCCTACAGGAAGCTCAGGCCAGGAGGGGAGCATCCTGTTTGTTGTATTTCCAGTTTCACTGATGTTCCTCCAGGCTTCCAGTGAGTGGTGGCTCTTCCCCACCATCTGTGTTTCTTTGCTGGGATCACACCTTGATGCACCCAGTGCTAAAAATTAGGATTGAGCCCAAGCAGAAGCTTCTGCAGCAAGAGGCCAGACCAAGGGGTAATTACACAATTGCCATCAGTCCAAACAAGGCACCACAAGCAGGTTTTGGACTGGAGACTGAATGTTCTTCTAGGTTTCAGTTCCTGAGCATGTTATGAGTGTTTCACAAAAAAAAAAAAAAGCCCCTAGTGGCATGAGTTGATGAGGCTGCCCAGGAGATTTTGACAGAGCAGCCACATCGAAGTAAGTGAGATGGAACACCCAAACCTTTTCAAGAGTATTGAAAAGCTTGTCCTGGCTGTCTACCCTGTCCTGAAGAGATTCTAGCAATTAGCATGAAGCAGTTCAACACTTCACTTTAAAAATGATCATTTTTACCTTTGTGGCAGCCCTGCCAGATCAAGGGGGACCTCGCCATGCATTGATCAAGATAAGGGAAGACAGCTTTCCTTTCTCACTCTGGCCTGCCTAAGGAAAAGTCACTTGCAATCCTCTTCTTCCTGGATAATTAGTAACAACCCCCCACTGCAGAGAACCGATTTCAATCTCTGACCAAGCACAGTTCTGGCGAGTAGGATTTTTATCCTAGAAACAGAGGATTGAGCAGGGATGTGAGCATTAAAGGCAGTGAATAACACACACAAAGTGCTGTACTGGTGAGTTCAAGGAAGAAATAATAATATCTCTTGGTTCATTCCTGAGAAATGACACGTGACTTTTCCAGACATGGAACACAGAGGGGAACATATCCAGATATATCCAGCAGACAGAGATTGAAAAGTCACAGCCCTATGGATGTCAGTGAAAGCAGTATTTCACCAATATCCTTTGGAAGTCCTGCGAGTGCAGCAAGGATCACAGCATCCTTCAGGGATGCTCCCAGAACATGCCTTTAACCTTCACGATGTTCCCACTGACACAAGTTTTAGTACAGATATTTTAGCAGCATGTGAAAGAGAGGCAGAAAATGCCATTTCTGGTCCACTTATGTCATTGTTGGGTTCAGGAACATCTTTCCAGAATAACTCATCCTGCTTCTGAGCATCCTCGGAATTGCCAGTGCATGGTTATTCAGGTTGTCCTGTGAATTGTGTCCTTACACTGTCCTTTGTTTCAGTGAAGAGCTCTGGAGAAGGTGGTTTGTACCCTGTAATCACTCTGTCCATGACTTCTGCCAGGCCTTTTGGTCTCCACAAAGCCCATCCTCCTCTAGAATGCACTGCATCAATTCACTCCAAAATTCCCAAAGGGAGACCTAATCACCAGGAGGCCCTGCCTGGGCATTTTCATCCTTCCCTCTCAAGTGGAGTCTTCTGTCCACATAAGTCTGCTGTGAGCTACATCACGTGAGTTCTTCAGGTGACTTTAGGTTGACTCAAATCACCTTTATTGCCAATTTTGGTTAGTCCAAGTGACTTTGGGGAGGACTGTCAATCCCTCCTGCCCAGAGAGCTCCAGGCAAGGTACAGGAAGAGCTTGGCCAGTGCTGCTGCCTGCCCAGCAAAGCTCTGGCCATGCCAGGCAGGAGGAGGCTGAAACCTGCCAGGAAACAACCTCGACTTGCCTTGGCCTTGAACTGTCCACAGAGGCAAATCCAACATATGGTTGCTGGGTGTGATGCAAATCTGGGATGAGTTGAAAGTCAGAGGGATGCAGACAATCCCACATTAAAGAATGACTGGTCCATATGTTTCCTCTCTCCTTTTTCTGTGTGTTGAAGGGCTTTAGTCAGGAAACATGGTGGGGTCTTTTCACCTTGAGAGCTGAGATTTGTGGCTCTCAGTGTAGTGTTGGGTGCACGTGTGCAAGCACAGAACAATGCACCTTCCCTGCAGAGCTATTTTTAGGGTCTTGGTTACAAGACAATTACAGTGTTGTGCTGATGAGTGTTAGTAATGGTTGCAATATAATCGTGGAGTGAAAAATGTACAGCTTTGGGGGAGGCATTGTGTCCTTTTTGTGTGCACAAAGTCTCACAGGCAAGCAAAGAAAGAGGAAATAAATTTGTCATCATCTAAAACATGTAACTTCACTGTAGAAGAAGAGACAGAGTTTGGTTTCATTTACAGCACTGCAGATCCCTCCAGTTCACCGAATTCATTTCAGATTTGCTCGTGTCTGATTTAATCAAAGCAGAGTCCATTCAACACAGGAAAAAATCCAAAGCGAAGTTAATATGGAGAATTATCTGCTTACTTACAACTCCCAGTGTTCGCCCCAGCCAGCCTCCCTGTGCCACCACAGTGAATTCAGATAAATTTGCCCTGGATGAGAAAATAAAAGATGAGTCTGTTAATCAAGATTGCAATATCTGTAGGAAAACAGAAAGTAGCTGAGAGGTTCTGAGTGTTCATCAGGGACAGACAGCGTTGCCTGTAGGGGCAAATTTGCAAGTCAGTGAGAGGAAATTTAATCTTTTCAAAGATCAGATCTATAAAAAACCCTCTTTCTTCTTGGATTCTGTATTAGAGCTTAAAGAAATCCTCCTTTCTCTGCAGCATATGGCAGAAGTATGTAGCACACAGAAACAGGATGAGGCTTCAGTTGAAACTCCCAGTGTTTTACATGTTCACTGAGAACTCCAAAATTAAAAATAAACTGCAGAAAATCTACAAAATAATCTGAAAAAATCTGTAAAATTAAAAATAATTTGCATTTTGAGTCTTTGCAGCAGTGATCAGTTAAAAGGGCGTTGATTTGAGGGGTCGTTCAAAACTATTTTTTATTAAACATATAAAAAATTTTACATCTAAAAATAGGAAGGCAAAATGAAAGTGACAAACTCAGTTCAAGAAAATCGGAACCAATAATTCTCAGTGGGAATTGTTAGTAAATAGAAATTAACTTTAATGCTTGAGGAATCATTTTAAGATAGTTTTGGGTTTATTTTTTTCTGAGGGAAGACATTTGCATGATCTACAGTGACCTTCCAGCGAAGAGGTGCTACTAACAAATGGAAGGAATGGTTCTTCCTCCTATTTTTCACATTATTAAGGGTCTCCAGAAAAGGATTCATCTGGATGACTTGATCTTCCAGGGATTCCTGCAAAAACCAGCAGGATGCTCAATGCAGAAGCCTTGGGCTTTGAGCACAACGACCCCTCACCATCCAAACCAACCCGGGGAATAGATTTTCTGTCAGTCAGCTCCCCGGCCAGGCTGAATTACCGCTGTGAGCAGGAATTCCATTCGGCTTCAGCCCTGCCAGAGGCTCTCCACAGGGGTCCAGCCCTGTGGATTCGGGGCAGGAGTCTGGCTAATCCCAGCTCCAAGAAGGAACACCAAATGCAAAGTGCGCAGCGGGGTTTGGTACCTCGGTGCTCTAAGGAACAGGGTTTGGGGGATTCCGAGGTTGAGACACCCACAGGGAATGGTCGGGCAACGCCGGGATCTGCGGGCAGAAAGCTGGGGAAAAGGAACGAGACGAGGTTTGTTGCTGAGAGTATGAAATGAGGTTTGTTGCTTGGAGTAGGAGAAAGGTTATTCCAAGGATAGAGGGCAGCATAAGACAGGCTAGGAATGCGTGTGGGATAGGGAGAGCCTGGGGGGAGAAATTGTGGAGGAGGAAACAGGCACGCGGGGACAAGCTGCGACTTGACAATCCAGAGGTCTGGCGGTGAGGAAGCTGGAAGAAGGAATAGGAAACCACCGAAGGAATCCCACAAGGCTTGAATAACAGGATTTCTGCTGCATGGCCAAATGTAGCTGCTATTCACGTCTTTAAATTCAGAATTGTTTTACTGACCCCCACAGCAGAGTCTGAGGGGAGATGAGAAAGAAAAAGAAGAACAAAGAAAGAGGAAAGAAAGAGGAAAGAAGAAAATGGAAATGGAAATGGAAATGGAAAGAGGAGAGGAGAGGAGAGGAATTTTTTCTAGTTGATGCCAAACAACTTTTCTCATTACTATAATGACAAAAAAAGACTCCCTCCCTGATTATTGATGCTTATGTGTCCTTCATTATTTGGATAACCTGCTCTTCACGGTATTTTACCCAGATAAAACACTTTTTACTATTCTTTGGTTGTGCAGGTGGCAGGAAATAAAGTGCTGGGAAATCCCACCTGGCTGAGAATCCCCGAGGCTGCTCTCCAGTACCGTTCTCTCAGGAATCTCCATGCTCTCTGCAAACACTGCGATTATTCCTCCCACTGCTGTTTATTCCCATTTCCAGACCACCTGGGAGCCCCCAGAGCTGTGTATGAGGGTGGATTCATTGGAGCCACAGACCAAGATCCCCCCCCTGTTTTATGAATGGGCAGAAAGAAGTGCAGGGAATTAATTTGTAGAGAGGGCAAAGGAACGCAGAGAACTCAAACATTCTGGTGTTTTACCATTTGCTTTTAACAAGGAAACCCTTTCTCTTCACCCAGAAGGAAAAATCTGTCCCAGGGCTTGTTCATGGCCTCGGGTTTCTCTTTCTGAGGCAGAGCCAGGAGCTGCATGGGGTCAGTGTCATCCACACCTTCTTCCTTGTAACCATCAGTCATTTTGCCTTCTCTTTTGGGTAGAAGGAAAAGAGAAGGACAGCAGTGTTTCCCACATCGTTGAGAAGCAGATTTAAGAAACCTGGAATTTCCTGTGGTGGTGTCCTCTTCACACCAGTGATACCTTCCAGTTCAGTAGGAACCTGCAGCTGAAGGAAGATCCCAAATATGAGTGGTAGCTCCTAAGAGGGGTCAGGAAACAAGAGATTGACTGGGAAAAAATAGGGAGAATTTTCCCACTTTCTCTTTGGCCTTCCTCACTATCCAGTGCCAGGCCACTGGGAATCTCCCTATGGCTGAGAGCAGGAGGCTTTTCTTCCATCTTCTTTTTCCTGAAAACTGTGAGACCGTCTCTGGAGAGAGCAATTTTTGGATGGGGGTTCAGAGGGAACTGAAAGGGAGGACCCAGTTCATCAGCTCCTGCCCTCAGCCATCAAAAGCTACCAGGAGAGTCCACAGCACATCCATTTCCAGTGGCCCGTGGTGGTTTTCACTCCTGTCACAACCTGAGACGTGGCAAAGCCATTCCAGAGGAGGGAGCAGGGGAATTCAAGGGCGTGACTCATGTCCCAGAGCTTTGCATTTTTAGGGACCTGTTCTGTGCTGGGAGCAGACTGTGTCCCACACTCCAGGCAGTTTTCCTTCCCCCTCCCACACATCTGCACTGGCTTTAAAGCTGCCAAGGCAACAGCTGATGGTGAGGGCTGTGTCTGTGTCCAGCACCCAAAGATGTGCCCCAGGGGACCAGCCCTACCTGCTCAGCTCGCTGCTCCCTGCAGTGGCGAAGCTGATTTCAACATTCCTATGATTAAAGGGAGCAAGGGCTGTGCTGTGGCTTTCTTTGGCAGCAGGGACACACTGCCCAGGCCCAGGGCTGCTCTCCATCCCACCTCTGCAGCCCCAAGCCATGCTGGGCGCCAGCCTGGTGACTCAGCCGGCTCAGGAGTCACCACGGGCACAGTGGGAGAAGCCCCTGGGCTGGGGAGGGGAATTCTGGCCACCAGGGGCTGGGTTTAGAGGCCACTCCGTGGGCTGTGGTCAGGACAGCCTGGCACTGGTCGGAGGCAGCAATGGCCCTGGCTGTCCTGGTGATCTCATTTCCCCATCATCCTCCTGAAACCTTGATGGGCTAAAAATATATGTGTGCAAGGACTCCAAGGCAGCAGGGCTGCGCCCTTGGAAACCAGTTTCCTGGCTCCAAAAGATCCTGGTGTGACACCCTCAGCTGCAATCTGCTGCTCTGGGGTGAATTTCACCCGCAAAGCAGGAAGGAGAAATTTCCTCCGTCCGTTTCCGCTTTGATCAGGTAGAGATAAGGAATGTAACAGCTCAGCAATCATTTCCCCTCTCAGTCTCCACAGCTAAATCCATAGGCTGGCTCGGTTGAGATGCCTGGATTTGCGATGTATATTTGAGCCCTGGCTCAGGTCTGCACTTAATCCATCACCTCCTTGAAACACAGGGACTAACGTGGTCCCTGAAACAGATCAATGAAATGTTAAACCCAACGCCTACAGAAAAGAAGTGTATGACACAAAATAGCTCAGAAGTGGATGACACAAAATAGCTCATACAAAGAGGGTTTCTTGGGTGTGGGGCTCAGACTCTGCTGGAACTTTAAATTTTTTATACCTCATCATCCTTTCATAGCTAGGGAAATGGAGGCAGAACATGACAACTTCAGAGTTGTCCACCCAGTGTCAGCCCATGTTTTGGCAGACAATCTACCTACAAAAAGTCTATTTTGTTCTGACCTCTCAGTCTGAAGCCAGGAGTGACCTTTTTAAAAGCTTAGGTGTAAATGTAGACCCAAAAGTCAAGGAAGGGGTAAAGCCATGCCAACAGCTGGGGGTGAGTTAAAACTCTGAGATTTCATTTCCTCGAGATCACATGGAATTTAATAAACTTATGGTTAAAATACCTGTGAATTCATGTCTACCTGATATAAAACAGTGAGTATAAATCCAGGTGGGCTCCACACACACCTGCAGGCATCATTGTTTTCTCTCCCTGCCTCTGCCTCCCACTGCTGCCACATGGCCCTTCCTGCTCTCCATCCCACACCTCTTCCCACCCACCACACACAGCAGGTACCTACCAGGTTAGAGCCAAGGTCCTGGAAGATGTGTGCTTGCAAAGGCTGGCCAGGCTCTTTTAGATCTGTCCAAAGGGTCTGAACCAGCAATTACATTTTAAAAGGGACAACACATTCCTTATCCATATGTCCAGGGAGGTAGTAATGCTGGAAGCCTGATTGGGAAGCTTTAATCCCTCAGGAAACATCAAATAATGCTTTGTTTTGTGGCAATTTCTTCTTGTAGGGTGTTCTATAAACTCAGCTGCTGGGGGTAGGGGACAAGAGGTTAAAATTGAAAAACCATCTAAAGAAGCTCCCATGCAAAATCACATCCTTGGCCACATTTTCTTGCCAAGGTGGAACAGCAGATTTTATCAGACCTGATCTTTGGCAGGCAGACCTCAGGCTGAACCCTTGGCAGGAACAGCCACACTGGTGATGGAACTGTAGTTTCATTTTAAAATCATTTCTGTGCCCCATGTTTATGATGAATAAACCCTGTGTGTTTGCTGCAGGCAGAGAGGATAAAGCTGTTGTTGTGTTGCCATCCTGCATGTTTCAGTCACTCAGTGGGTATGAACTGCCCTGAAAGACATGAGAGACAACAGCTCCTGTATCAGCCCAAAGTATTTCTCTGCTATATTTGCCTCAGCTGGAGCATTTGGGATGTGGTTACCCTGCCAGGATTGCCACTGTGGGTGTTGTGGGTGAACACGCTTGGGATTGAGTTTCCAAGCAGGAAGATTCAGATAAACAACTGCTTTGAGGTGAAAATTAGAGAGTTCATGTTACACCCACCTCTTGAATTTGTAACTGACTATTCACTCTGAAAATCTGATTCTAGGAACTCAGCATGTCCCGTCAGGAGCAGAATAATACCACAGAAACCATGGCCAGCCAGAGTCCTGAACGCTGAGAACTGTGATTAACTCCTCAGGAATCCCTCTGGAGCAAGTCATATTTTCTGGGCTTTTTTAGGTAATTATTTCGAACCTTGAATCTGTGAATGGAGATTGTAAACAGTTCTCAGCCCAACATCTTAGAGAAGGATGTGAAATGCATCAAATAAATAACGGGTTCTGACCTGTTTGCTCATGTGTAACGAGAAAAAAATAAATGTTTTAACCACACAGGAGGAGAGAGCTGCAAAGGCAGCAATTGGATCTCTCCATGCAGTGATCCTGAATTAGCTGCTGGCCCACTCAGCTCATAGACACACCAACAAGGACCAGGACTCAGCCAAGCTGCTTTTTGCTTCCAAGGGTGCCTCTTGCTGAGTTGAATGACGTGCTGTAGCTGTGTCCATAGTCCAGGCCCTGTCCTGTGTCTCGCTGGCCACGCTGTGCTCCAGCACATCACCACACTCCAAACCTGCTGGGACAGCCTGGGCTGGGCTGCAGCTGCTTCACCCAGCCACGTCCCTTATGATTGCATTATCTGGGAAAGGGGTTGGAAGGTTCCCTCAGAGAATAGAGGAGAGATTGTGGAGTGACGTGTCCCCATGGCCGTGCACAGCAAGCCCTGCAGACCATGGATTGAGGAGGGAGTTGTCTGCTAAGCAGGATGTTTGCCTTTGGTGTGGGCTCAGTTTCTTGCCCTGACACAGATTCCTTCATCATATTAAAGTGAGGCCGAGAGTCCAGCCCTCTTGCCTGAAGGGATGTGGAGCATAATTCTGTTTCAGGTTGGAAAATGGCCTTCAGATAAAGGCAGGTCAGCCCATGTAGGAGCTCAGGATGGTTTGGGTTGGAAGGACCTTAAAGCTCATCTTGTTCCACCGCCTGCCATGAGCAGGGACACCTTCCACTACCCCAGGTTGCTCCAAACACCATCCAGCCTGGCCTTGGACACTTCCAGGGATCCAGGGGCAGCCACAGCTTCTCTGGGCAACCTGTGGACAACCTCACTTCCCTCCCAGGGAAGAATTTCCTGCATATATCTTACCTGCATTCCACCCATCCACTACAGACCACACCTAAGAAAGGCTCTTGTCTCTTCCTCAGTGTTACCAGGGATCCCAGGCTAACCACAGCAGCCCAGGAGTGCCTAGTGACATTCCCAATGAAAAAGGAGTGTCAATGGAGGAGGACAAGGTGAGGAACGGGGAGTGCAAAACCATTTATGACTGCTTGTTACAGAGCCTCGGCCTTCGTGCTGTTGTGACAAGCCTTGGACAAGGAACTCAGTTTGGATGCTGCATTTTGGGGTTGCATTTCAGCAGCAGAAGCAAACTGATCTCTGGTGGTTCGGGGAGGAATGGAATCCGGATCGGAAAGCCCTGCTGAAGGATCAGGATTATATAAAGATCTGCCTCAGGAGACTGCAAGATGCTTTTGCATTTATTAGTCATTTAGAAAATAATGAAAGCTGCAACCTCATTCTCAGCTGTTGTCTGTGCTTGCTTGGGGAGGATCAGTGTATTCCTGTGAGGGCTGCAGGGATGTTGTCTCTATGGAGACACGACCAGGCTCTAACCAAACAAGGGCAGCTCGCTGCTCGTGGGGCACAGGGGGTCTGATGGGGACAATGCCAAGGCCTTTCAAATCCCACCAGGTGCTCAGTGAGTCACAGATCCTGCAGGAGACAGGCTGTGCATTGTGATCAAAAGCTTCAGGGAAGAGTACACACAGGAAAGCAAAGTTCAAATCTGTCTTCTTGGTATCCAACTTTTCAGTGTTACATTTTCAAGTGTAGCACTCAATGCTTGGAATTATAGAATCAGAGAATCATGGAATGGTTTGGTTGGAAGGAGACCTAAAGCTCATGTCATTCCAGCCCCCTGCCATGGGCAGGGACACCTTCCACTATCCCAGGTTGCTCCAAGCCCCATCCAACTTGGCCTTGGACACTTCCATCCAGGGATGGGGCATTCACAGCATCTCTGGGAAACCTGTGCCAGGGCCTCTCCACCCTCACAGGGAAAAATTCCTTCCCAATATCCCAAGTAACCCTGCCCTCTGTCAGTGGGAAGACATTTCCTCTTGTCCTGTCCCTCCATCCTGTGTCCAAAGTCCCTCTCCAGCTCTCCTGGAGCCCTTTCAGGCACTGGAAGGGGCTTTAGGGTCTCCCTGGAATCTTCTTTCCAGGTGAATACCCCCAGCTTTCCCAGCCTGGCTCCAGAGCAGCCCTTGGAGCATCTCCGTGGAATTCTCTGGGCTCACTCCAGCAGCTCCTCATCCTTGTGATGATGGGAGCCCCAGAGCTGGCTGTACTGTCCCAAGTGGGGTCTCACAAAGTGAAGCTGAGGTGCAGAATCCTCTTCTCTGCTGCCCACGCTCTGGGATCAGCCCAGGACATGGTGGGTCCTGCAGAATTTGACTTACATTTTTACACACAATTTGTTACACTGTCACATTTCCAGGACAGAAGGAGGTGGCAAAAGGAGATGGAATTACCGGGGGGGGGCTCCCCAAAAGCTCATTCCCAAATCAGTGTGTGTGAGATGTGAAGCAGTTGCCACAGAGAAGAACATCACCTCTGGGCTTAGCAAAAATTATCTGCAGCTCTTGCATCAGGTGAAATATGCATGTCCAATCCTCTTTTTAGCATTTCCTAAGCATGGCTTTCAAAGGAAGGCCCCTAAATACACATTTTAAACAAAGACACTAATTTCTGTTGAAATGCTGTCCTGAGCTGGGGTAATCGGAGGCGCTGGAGCAAGGTGAGCAGCGTCTGGCAGCAGGAAAGCTCATCCCCTCCTCTAATTAAGCTGCACATGGACTCCCTGACAGCAAAGAGGCATCCAGAGGCTCAAGACCCCGTGATTTATACGGATTTCCTGGTGTTTTCCTGGAGTTTCTCTTCCCTGCATGATTTACAAGGCAGTCCCCCCCCTTTAGAAAGCGCTTTAGCCTTTCTCCTGGTAGGTGATGTGGAGCAAGGCTGTGCACGATTTATACAAAATTATGTGGGGTTTTGATTAATTCCAAGGTCTCTTCATCACTCCATTGTGCCTCATCCCCAAAAGCACTATAGATTTCTCTGTTTCAGTTCCTTGAGTTACAGAGTCAGGGACTAAAGGAATAATTATTGCTGGGCCCTGCTAAGGAAAAAAAAAAAGTAATCTTTTGGCCATAGGTGATTATAGTTTCTGCAGCTGAATCAGTGTCCCATAACTGACAGAGGCTAATGGATTTAATAAATAACTCTGATTAAGTCTGATGTTATTTTTAAATAATTTCAAAAAACTGTTACTCTAATCCCTCTGTGGCTGGCAGAAAGGAGGATGCTCAGAAGTTAAAATTAGTTCCTTAATGTTCAGCCTGGTGTGGAGTTACAGGAGCTCCAGGGCTGTCCTGGTTTTTTGGGGCATTCACTTACAGTGGAGCTGAATGGACACAAGCAGGTGCCTTTGGAAAGTGGGAATGAGCTCCCACAACTCGCCCAGCCCTGCTGCTGTTCTCCTTGCCAATGCTCTGATAGCTCAGCAGGAGCTCCCAGCCCAGCTGATGGGATGATCAGTCGGTGTTACACTCCACAAGCTGTCTTCCTGCACACAAATTCCCTTTCTCTTGATTCCCAGGGAATTCCCAACTCTCCCAGGCCTCTCTATCAATAAATATAGATCTCTTCTGTATAATGTCAATATGATTCCTTTGCTTTTTGTTTTTCAGCGCCTACGTTTCGGAGTGATCCCGTTTCTTGGCTGGAAAAAGGACCTGAAGAACATTTTGCCTTGAAAAGCAGCACAGAATCCCACAGCCACAGCAGGAGCAGTTTCAACTGAAATGATGGAACACCATATTTCTTTCCTCCTCCTCCTCTTTTTCCTCCTCCTCCTTTTCTCTCCCATGGAGATGGGCTGACAGAGCTGTTCAGCCTGGAGGAGATAAAACTCCAGGGAAACCTGAGAGACCCTTCCTGTGCCTAAAGGGGCTCCAAGAGAGCTGGACAGGGACTGGGGACAAGAGCCTGGAGGGACAGGACAAGAGGAAATGGCTTCTCACTGACAGAGGGCAGGGTTAGATGGGATGTTGGGAAGATATTTTCCCCACCTGTGAGGGTGGGGAGGCCCTGGCACAGGGTACCCAGAGAAGCTGTGGCTACCCCTGGATCCCTGGAAGTGTCCAAGGCCAGGTTGGATGGGGCTTGGAGCAACCTGGGATAGTGGAAGTTGTCCCTGCCCGTGGTAAGGGGTTAGAATGGGATGAGCTTTAAGGTCCTTTCCAAACCAAACAATTTCATGATTCTCTGAACTGACACATCCCCACGGCTCCCTGGCTGCAGAGGAACAGGGGCAGAAAAGCAGGACCCCATTTTTGAGGCTGTTCCACTGAATTAAAGGAAACCACAAACTGAACCTTCGGCCTCAGAAAATCCAGCTGCAGTGCTTGGCTTTGCCTCTGGCTCAGCAGTAAGGCAGAGATAACAATAAATCCCTTCTCCCACCTTCTGCATGTCCTGATTAGACAGACTGCAGCAGATGGGGGCTGTCATTATTCCGTGCCTGCTCCGTGCCTGGCACAAAGCAGCGGCTCCGATCCCGCCTCCCGCCCGTGGTGGCTGCCCCGACAATAGCTCTGACAAGGAGCTGGTGGCTGCTGCTGGGGACGTCACAAGCTGCCCAACCTCTGCCACCCCAGGAGGGACCAGTGCAGCCTGTGGAGTTAGAACTGCCTCCCCTCGCAGGTTGTGTGGCAGGAGGATGGATCCCAAGTGAAAAAGGGGGAATTTCCAGGCTCCATCCCTGCCACACTTAGGAATGTCCCACATCCATGAAGGCATGAAGCTGTGTCAGGAAGATTTAGGCTGGATATCAGGAAAGGTTCTTCCCCCAGAGGGTGGTTGGGTACTGACCAGGCTTCCCAGGGAATGGGCACAGCCCCAAGGCTGCCAGAGCTCCAGGAGCGTTTGGACACCGCTCCCTGCACAGGGTGATTTGTTGGGGTAGCCTGGGCAGGGCCAGGAGTTGGACTCTGATCCTTGTGTGTCCCTTCCAGTTCAGGACACATTATGATTCTATAATCCACCAGCAGTTACACCATCAGCTGTTTCGGGAACCCACATGGATATTTCCTTGGTGTTGGTGTAACTAATAAATAAAATTGTTGATGTTCATTTAATGGAACTAGGCTGTTGCTGACAGAGAGGGTGCTGTGTGAGAGCTGCCATTCAGGGGCTGGCAGGGACCCCTCCCTCTGCTCCCCTTCCACCAGCTGAGGCTCTTCTCTCACAGAGGGGCTGCTCCAACCAGCTGCTGTGCCCGTGCAGCACCCCAGGATGGATCCCAGGGTGTTCCTGCCTCCTCTGTCCCTGCCACAGAGATGCCACACGCTGACACCTCCCCTGACCGGCACCTTTCTCCGCATGCAGTGAAGGTAAATCCGTGCAAGAAACATGAAAAAAAACACAGGAGAGGAAATCAGGGCTTTTCTCCCAGGGCTTAAAATGAGTGTTTTCAAATCTACTCCAGTCAGAGCCTCACTGAGGTGCAGTAGTGGGGTGAAGGGTGGCAGAGTGGGGGAGAACAACCTCAAAAAAAACCCTACACTGGAACCACAGCTTCTCATACCTGTCACAATGTGGATTTTCAGCTTGAGCACACAAGGCTGAGCTCAGGGGACACTGTCATGTAGATTTAGGGTTTTATCTCCTTTCCTCTCCATTAGCTGTGATACCTCCTTATTATGCTGAAACCCAAAACTTTTCTTTCCTCCAGTGGTTTTTCCCTTCCCCGTTTGGCAAATATCGATCTCTCCGTGTCCTCAGCACGGGTTCAAATCCACCTCAGCCTGCTCCTGGGGTCGATTGCATGGCAGTGCCACCTCTCATGACATCAGGGACCAGAGTGAAGGCCAAGGAGAGGGATGTTCATCCATTACACGTGTTTTTCCCTCCCCATCCTCTCCCTCTGTGCTCTGGAAGTGACAGAGAACTGAACAGGATGGGGCTGATTGTGCTTGGCAGGTGGAGAGGGAATGGAAGGAGCAGGGAGAAAAAGAGCAGCCCAGGATAACCATGAACTTCTCCCAGCCTTGTTTCACATTCACACCCTGCAGCACCTTGGGCAAGAGCTCTCCAGGCAGGGGACCAAAAGCTGGGGGCTGGCCTGTGCAGGAGGCTGCCCCCACTTACCTTGGGGTGTGATTTAAAGCCAATTTAATTAAATTGCTTGGCAAGGTTGCGAGGACTCATCTATTTCAGCTTGAGCCAGGCCTGTTTTGATTCAGTGTTGGCTGATTAGGAATTAGTGGAAACAAACCGCTCAGAAAACAAAATTAGAGGGTGCACGCTAACTTTTGCACCAGATTAAGTTGAATTAAAAAGCAATTGAAATGTAATTTTCCTGTCTCAAGCAGCCAAGAAACAAGATAATGCAACCAGTGGCACTTGAAGCTTAAAATCACAGCAGCCAGGATTAGCACAACTGGCTTTTTAATGCCTACAAACAACAGATTTATCTGAAGGTCTTTTCTCAAACCTCCCCTATCACCTTCCACATAAAGCTGTGTACAACTCATTTTATTTGCCTCAAAATGCAGGATTGGTGTGACCCCACGACTTGAATCCAGGACTTAGAGCAGCCAGGGTGTTGCACAGCATGTCTCCATAGGTATTTCCATGCTGGCCAATACTAGTTGTTCCCTGAATTCCTATAATTTGGATTGGAATGGCTCTGTGTGCACGGCTGGAAGGTGCAGAGGCCCAGGGGTGTGAAGGGTGCAGACCCCAGTGGTGGCTGCTGTTCCCTTCTCCATCCCAGGATCACCTTCCAGCTCTGACTGACTTTGTTTCCCCATCTCCCTCATAGAAAAAGATGCCAAGTAGTTTAAAGTCAGGTTTTGATTAAATATTTCAATTACTGTTTTCCCTACCCGTTTGGGAAACACTGCTCCTCCCTTCCCCATCGGCTGGACCCCTGCACACACCAAGAGGGTTTTATGGGGCTTTTCTAAAAAGGGTGATGGTGTGGAGGGACTGCCAAGCCAGGGTGTCTTCAGCACCTCAGAGTCCCCAGCAGTGCCCACAGCCTGCAGCCAAGCCCTGCTGCAGTGGTTATTTGGGGGTCAGGGAGCTGCTGTCCCTGTTGGCCAGAACAGCAAGAAGAGGACTGGGGAAGGGCTCCATAAATGAAAATATCTCTTGACTGATGGAGACTGTCTTGGGCACAAAACTCAGCAGTTTGTGAACTGCCCAGCAGCTCCTGGCCAAAAGCTAAAGGACCCATGGAGATAATGGTTTCCTGCTGGGTTTCTCTCCTTGCCACCTCCCTCCTGTGCCAGCCAGCAGCTCAGTGCCTGATGATGCTCCAAGTTGCTTAATCCTGTCTTGGCTCACTTGCAACTTCTGTGCAGCTGATTCTGCCTGGCTCCCTGGTCCTGGGTTAGGAGGAGGTGCTCTCCTGGCCTGCAGCACCACACACAAGCTCCCCAGACAAAAAAAGGGACACCCCAGACTGTCTGTGTCCTGTACAGTAACGGGGTGGCAGAGCCCAAACCGTCCCCACAGCCCAGGACACTGCACAGGTACAGGCTGGCATCACACACAAAGGGTCTTGGCCAAAGCTGGCAAAGCATAAATGTGTGGAGGAGATCTGGGGGTCGAGGGGTGGCCCGGACAGGAAGACAGCCACCACCATCCATCCTGCTCCAGGTGAAGGAGCAGCTGCAGATAACAGGGGGCTGTCCTGGGAAGAGCCAATCCTGGAGGGGAACCGGGGGTACGTGGCCCCATGGGGGAAATAAAAGAGGCAGCTGAGGGTAGTGGGGCATACAGCAGGGTTGGGGTAAGTGGGTTTGAGTCTGCTTTGGGGTGCTGGGTGGCTGTTTATTTTCTTATACTCCACTATGAGGTTTCTGGCTGGGCTCTCCTGGATGTTTGGGGCTTGGCTGGAGTCAAGTGGTGGGTTGTGGTCCTCCTCCTGCTGGGATGGAGTGGAGAAAGCTCCCCCAAAAGAAGAGGCTTTCTGAGGTGTTTGGCTTTGTTGGGGGAACAGAGGAGGGGAGGTGGGAGCAGACCTTGAGGTTTGAATGTCAGAATTAAGGCTGTGGGGGATGTTGGATTGAGCCAAAGGGTGGCTCAGCCTGACCCTTCTAGAAACCGGAGAAGGGCTGCAGCTGCATACGTGGGGTAAGAGCTGATGCCTGGCCTTGGTTACTGGGACAGGAAACAGGGAGAGAGAGCATGAGAAAACCACCATAACCTTGAACTTAAAAGGATGGTGTGAGGGAGCCCTTGGAAGCTGCTCTGAGCTGCAGGTGTTGGCTGTAAGCCTGGGGGGGAGGAGAGGAGGCACCATCTGTGTGGGATCAGCTCCTGGGTGTGTTGATGCACAACCTGGGTTTAGGGGTCCTGTGATGGTGTCTGCTCTGAAAACATCTCCCTTAATGCTGGCTGGAAGCCTTGTTTTCCTCACAAAAGCTGTCTGAAGGCCAGGTCTTGGTTTATTTGTGTGTGTTAAATCTCTGGCTTTTGCTAGGAGGTGCTTAGAAATTATTTTTACCTCTCCCTACTTCTTGATGTTCACCTGGCAGCCTGTACTAGTTTTTGGGTTTCTAGAACTCTTTTTTTATCAGCTGAACTTGGTCACTTCATGTCCCTGCATGTGACTGTGGGTCTTTCCTAGTTGGGGGTGGAGGAAGCCAGGATGGGCTCTGTGGTGGAGTGAGAGAGGCTTGGATGTGGCTGTGTGTCCTTAAATCAAACCTTGAGCTGCTCCTTTTGGAGGCAAGAGGCCTTGCCAGGCTTGGGTTGTGCGTCAAAGGAAATGTAAAAGCCCCAGGATGAGGGCTGGAGGAAGGGGGTGTTCCTGTCACCAGGGGGTGTCTGTGTCTGGCTTCCTCCTGGGGTTGCAGTGGCTGTAATTTTTGTACCCTGATATTAAGTGGTATTTTGTGCTCGTATTTAGTTCAGTGGCTCAGCTGCAGTGTGTGAAGATCCTTCCACGCCCTGCTCGGGGCAGGGGATCTCCAGTGTCTCCCTTGCTGGGAGTGTGGGGTGGAAATGTGTGGCCCAGGCTGCTGGTGGGAGTGGAGGGTCCCAGCCCCTTCAGTGGCTGGCAGAGGATGTTTCTGGGCAGCTGTGACCTGACCCTGCTCTGTGCTGACCCCCAGGAGCACCTGAGGGTGTCCAGCACCTCTCTCAACTCTGCCAAGATGCCAGTCAGGAAGCACAGTGAGCACATGAAGTTGTTCAAGAACAAGGGCAAGGATGAAACTGTGAGTACCCACCTGCCTGTGCCAGCATTTTGGACCCCAGCAGAGCCCACTGTTGGCAGGAGCTGATGGAGAGGCTTCTCAAGGTCCAAACCTCCCTGTGTGAGGGAGCAGGGGAATGGCTCTGGGTACCTTCAGCTGGGATGTTTGTGTGGCTTTTGGGATGTGGTGTGGGCCTGGCTGGGCTGTAAGGAGCGTGGTGGCACAGGCAAGGGGGATGTGAGTTTTGGGTGTGTGGCTGTGGGCTGGGGAAGGGAGATGGCTCAGCCCCAGCCTGCTGAGCTCTCTACAGCAGTTATCCCTGCAGAGCTGGGGCTGGTATGGGATGTCAGATGTAGGATCTGTCAGCTTGATTTAAGCCAGTAGAGGAGATGAGGGTTTGCCTTTCAGGTTCAGAAAATCTATTTTTAAAAACATCCACTGGTCGCTGGTTCATCCAGCAGCCCTTGGGAGGCACTGAGGGAGAGGCTTCCTCTGCCCCATCTCCTACATCACCCTCCAGGCCATAGTGAGGAGATTCTGGCTCTGCACTCCTCCTGTGGGAGATGTGGGGCAGAGGGCTGCAGGGATGAGCTCCCTGGGGAATGGGGCAATGCAGATATCAGTGGGATGGTGTTGTTCTTCCCCCCAGACCCTGCGGAGGCAGAGGGTGGAGGTGAGCATTGAGCTGAGGAAGGCCAAGAAGGATGAGCAGATCCTGAAGCGCAGAAACATTTCTGTTCATTTGGAGGAGAATCCCTCTCTGGGAGAAGACAGAGCAGATGTGCTGGTGAGTGCTTAGTGCTCTGCACCTGGGCAGGATCAGTGCAACAGGAATCATCCCCTACTTGGGCCACTACCAGCTCCAGCTGGGGTGACCTGGGTTAAGCAGCTGGTGCCATTCCTGATCCCCATGCCCAGTGCTGGGGAGTGTTTCAGACTGCCTGGCCTTCATCCGTGCAATTTTTCGTGGTGATGATGTCCTGCTGGCCTCCCTTGATGGCAGGTAGAACAGGCTGGTGCTCTGGCTGGCTGGGAGCTGCTCCTGTCTGCCTCTCTGCACGGCCGGGGGTAATTACTGAGCTCGCAGCCCATTATGGTGTCAGTGACTCTTTCACTGCTTGATTACAAGCATTAGTTGCCTTGAAGGCTTTTGTGGATTCTCTTCCTCTGCCTCATCTCGAAACTGTGTTGCATAAAGAATAGACACTGCTTAGATATGAAGTGGTGACTGAGCCGGGTCTAGACGGCTGATTGACTGCCGAGATTAAACCGGAGGGAGTCCCGGCTGACTCTGAATCACTCCCTGTGACAGATTATTCAGCCGTCCTTGGAGAAGATCGTGGAAGCTGTGAATGGGGACGACACCCAGCTGCAGCTGCTCGCAGCCCAGGCCACCAGGTAGGAGCACAGCTTGCTGGAGCTGCTCTGGGGACAAAAGGCTGCAAGTTCCTGTTTGAGGAGCTCTCTAGAGAGATGGCAAAGGGAGAAGGAGCCTGGTAACCCAAACTGCCCATAGGAATCTCAACTGGTGCCTGTTCTGTGGCCTGTGTGCTGTGCTTGGCTCACAGTCCTTTGTGAACCCAACCAAGGGGTTGGCTGTGCTGCCCCTTCCTGTGCTGTGCCAGGGATTATGTTGGATCACACAAGAAATCGAGTACCAGATGCTTGGGAAGGACAAGGACTGGAGAGGTGGGCTCTGTCAAGGGTCAGTGTTGAGCAGGGCTGTCCCCATGAGGGTGGGGACACAAAGGACCACTGGGTGCCATCATCACCCAGCTGGCAGCAGGGGTGTCTCCTGAGGATGCACCTACATCCCTGCTGGTACTTCCTTGGCTGGCTTAAACTACTGTGCCAGTGCTCTGGGACCAGCACCATTCCCAGCGAGTGTGGCTGTGAGGATGTCAGGGCTTTACTTCCAACAGACACCCTGCTCCTGCTCCAGCATCTTTAGCTGTGTCTTCCCTCTGTATGGCAGCCCCTCTGCTGAGGGTTTGTTGTGGTGGGATGCTGAACCATTGGTGCTTCCCCTGCAAGCCACAGCCTTGTGCCTGGCCACAGGGCTATGGGCTGTGGTGGCACCACACAGGGTTCCTCATGGCTGGCTGTGCTGTGTCCTCTCTTGCAGGAAAATTCTGTCCAGGCACAAGGATCCCCCCATCGATCAGATCATCGAGCTGGGGATCATCCCCAGGATGGTGGAATTCCTGGGCCGTGCTGACAACGCTGCCCTGCAGTTTGAGGCCGCCTGGGCACTGACCAACATCGCCTCTGGCACCTCAGAACACACCAGGGCTGTGGTGGATGGAGGGGCCATCCCAGCCTTCATCTCCCTGCTGTCCTCCCCACACATGCACATCAGTGAGCAGTCAGTGTGGGCCCTGGGCAACATCGCAGGTGAGGGCACCTGGAGGGGCATTTGGAGGTCCCTGACAGAGCCAGAGATTTGATGATCGTCGTGGGCCCCTTCCAACTTGGAATATTCTGTGATTCTGCAAGGGAGATAAAGCGTTGGTGCTCCTTTCCCTGCAGCTTTGTCTTGAAGCTGCTGCCCCTATTGAACCCTGTAACACTTCAGGCCCTTGTTGTGGCCTGGCAGCTTTTGACATCCTGTGTTGCCTCTGCAAGAGGATTTTGGCTAAAACCAAGGGCAAGACTCTGTTCTGCTGGGGTGGATTAACCCCCTGATGTCACCATAGGGAGAACAGAATGGGTCATGCCTGGTTGGCCTGCTGGCACTCCAGCCTGCCCAGTAAATCCTTCCCACCTGGAAATGCCTAATGGTGTGTGGCTAGTGGGTCATGCAGTCCTGGCCCTGCAGGTCTGATTGCTCTTAGATGCTGACTGTCTTGTGACTTGGGCAGATGCAATGACCAACCCTTTTTATCTATCCAGGGGATTGCCCTCACTACAGAGATGCTCTTATTGCTTGTGATGTGATTCCTCCCTTGCTGGCCCTGGTGTCGCCTGCAACTCCAGTAAATAACCTTCATTTTCTTGATTTAACAGCTCTTAATCCCTTGGGTGATGGGTGAGTCCACTGTCTGCCTTGTACACAACAAACTGTGTAATTGAATGAGACCCTGCTCTAAACTGCTTTTATGGCCTTGCCTATGCACAAAGTTGGGGATGCCAAGCAGACACTCCTAGTCAATGTGATCTCTTCCAGCCTTGGCTTTCTTATCCAGCTCTGACTATCTCAGGCTAGGAATAAGATGAAACTGGTGCAAGGCAGACTTGCATATGCACGTAGAAGGGCTGAACTTGCCCTTCAAGCTTCCTGCTGCTGCTTTGTGGTTTGTTTCTGCCCTTCTGCAATGGCTCCTGCCCTGCTGTTCTGTCTGTGGTGTGTAAGAACCTCCACAGGATAACACAGACTGAGAGACCCTTGGGGGCAGTGAGGATCTTACACCTGCCTTGTGTTTCAGGTTGGGTTCCTGAGGAACATCACTTGGGCACTGTCAAACCTGTGCAGGAACAAGAACCCCTGCCCTCCCTTGGCTGCTGTGCAGAAGATTCTGCCAGTCCTCATCTTCCTCCTGCAGCATGAGGACAAGAATGTCATCTCTGACTCCTGCTGGGCTATTTCCTACCTGACTGATGGCTGCAACGATCGCATCCAAGTTGTGGTGGAGACAGGGATTCTCCCGAGGCTTGTGCAACTCATGGGCAGCCCAGATTTCATTGTTATGGTAGGGAGCAATCAGCAACCTCCACCCTCTGGTCCCTTAATGTAGAAAGGTCTGAGGAGAGGGAAGCACGTGCCTCTGTTCTGTGTGGCAGGTGTGGTGTGCTGTCCCCTCAGCCTGCAGAATTGACTGCCTGCTTGTCAACCTCTGCTCTGCTCTGCTGGCTGAGGCTGGAGGCTGGATAGAGACTCTAAAGCTGCTTAGAGCAAACAAGGGGCGACAGAGCCATAAATAAAGAGCCATCACCCACAATGCTCTCCTTGTGTGAAGGATCAAGCACTTAGGGAGGGATCTTGCTGGGCTTTCTGACATGTATCCCTCGAGGTAAGGACTGTCCTCATCTCCTGTAATCTCTGTCTAGACTCCAGCTCTCCGTGCCATCGGGAATGTGGTCACAGGCACAGACCAGCAGACCCAGGCAGCCATCGATGCCGGTGCCCTGACTGTCCTGCCCCGGCTGCTGAGGCACACGAAGCCAGTGATCCAGAAGGAAGCAGCCTGGACCCTCAGCAACATTGCAGCTGGGCCTTCCCAGCAGATCCAAGAGATCATCACCTGTGGGTTATTGCCACCTTTGGTGGAGCTGCTCGACAAGGTAAGGGATGGGCACAGTGCTGCTGCGGGAGGAATGTGGGGTTCAGGAGGCCTGGGATGGCTCATTTGTGAAGCACTTGGCCCCAGAGCCACCTGAGGAGGCTGTTTCAGAGCTGTTGAGATCCTTGGGACAGCCTGAGCATCCTGATTTGTCAGTACACCTGCATGGAAATGCATCCTGCAGCTGCTCTTGGCACCTCTGGCAGGCTCCATGCATCACCCAAAGGGCTGGGGAAGCTGCATAGAAGGGAAATGGTTATCCTTGCCTCACACTCATCCCAGAGGAACACTAAAGCTTGGGAGTGCCTTTGCTGTGCTGCTTTTCCAGGGTGACTTCAAGGCTCAGAAGGAGGCTGTGTGGGTAGTGGCCAACTTCACAACGGGAGGAACAGTGGAGCAGGTGCTGGAGCTCATCCGTTCCGGGGTCCTCAGACCTCTGTTCAATCTGCTCTTGGCCAAAGACAGCAAAACCATCCTGATCATCCTGGACACCATCTCAAGTCTCTTCCTGGTGAGATCTGTTTCTCCTGGATGCCATTTTGGAATCCAAAGAGCAGCAAGGAGTGAGCCTAATGCTTGCACTGTATGGTTAGAAAAATGACCCTTGATTTTTGGAGTAAAATATTAGACAACATGAAGTCTCTCTCTTCCCTGGATACCCTTGGGCTGTCTAAAGGGCTTGGCAAGATTAAGTTCCCAAAGTGTTGCTCTTCATCCCCTGCTCAGTGGTTTGGCTGGCAGTCCCCAGCAGGGACTGGTATTCCACAGGCACCACAGTCACACCCTGGCATCAGGAAGGGACCAGAAATTCAGGGACTGTGAGCCTGTGGCTTGTAGATGAGGGTTGTAGTTACAGAAAAGACCATCTCAGACCTGTTACTGATGTTCTGTTTTCCTGCCTGGCTTTCCAATGTTACAGGCAGCTGAGAAGTTGGGAGAGACAGAGAAGTTATGTCTGCTGGTGGAAGAACTTGATGGTCTGGAGAAAATTGAGGACTTGCAAAACCATGAGAATGACATGGTCTACAGAGCTGCCCTGAACATCATAGAGAAATACTTTTCTGGTGAGGTATGTGAGCCCTTGCTATTCCTCAGCTGAAAATGTGAAGTTATTACACATTGGAATGAAGCACAGAGTTTAAAGATACTGGAAGGGGTTTTTGGAGGAGACCTCCACATGATCAGAGTAGTCCTTGCAGCTTCTTTCAGCTGTTTTTAAAGGCCTGCAAAAGCACCAAGTTGTCAGCCAATGAGTTGCACAACAGACATGGATGCCTTGATAGCATCTTGCTGCTGGAATTTAAACTGGGATCAGCTGGAGTTACTGCAGTTACTGATATGAATACCAAATGTGGAGAAGTTTCCTCCTTTGGAGCTGAGCTGGCTTGTCACTATGAATGGCAGCCTCCTACTCAGCTGACAACAGGGCTCAGGTTGCATTTGGATTACTTGACCCTTCTCATGGTAAGGAATCTATGGAAAAAGAGGATAGGACACCAGCTAGGAGCTGCAAGAGTCCAATGACTGTTACAGATGCCATGTTTGTTCCTAGCCTTAGACTTGCAGATGGGAAAACATCAGGGAAGAGGCTTGGAGGTCTGGCAGACCTTGGAGCTGTGGCTCAGTTTGGGTGGGAGCTGCAGCAGGGGGAAAAGGTCTGGTTTAGTCCTTTGCCAGAGCAGGGTCTGTGGGGTGTCCCTGTGGGAGGGTGTGGAAGAAGTTCTCCACACCAGCTCCTGCTGGAGGGGCTGGATGCCAGGGGAACATCTCCCTCAGCAGCCCTGGATTGTTGCTGTTCCAAGCAGGCCATTTAATTTCAGTGAGCTCTGCCACTGCAGCCACTTTTTCCTTTTGCTTCTGGTGTCTGAGCACAAAGGCTTGGCTGCTTTTGTGTGTGGGCTGTGGGGACACTGCAGCTTCAGGGTGCAGGAAGGCTTGGCCTGGTCTCCAGGAGTTCTCTTGCAGTCAAACTGAGTTTAACAGCTGGATTTTTAAAGGAAGAATAAAACAGAGTTGCTGTAAAAAGCTTAGGTTTATTCAGATACATACCCTATAAGTGATTGCTATCATTTTCCTCCTAGGAGAATACAGACCTGGAGCCCCAGACTGGCCAAGGTGGGCTGTATGACTTCTCAGTGGAGAAGCAAGACTTCAACTTCTGAAGATGAAGCATGACACAGTTCTAAGATGGTGGGTGGAGGTGCCTTGGAAGAGCTCAGACATCCAAACCACGAGGAGCAGAGATGCTGAGCCTTTTTACTTCTGAAACTTGTCAATAAATTGTACTTTTGTCTTTGTACCTCTTGCCTTTAATTATTTCCCCCCTCCTTTAAGCTGCTGTTGCAAATGACATTTTTTTTCCAATAGCATCCTGAGGCCTTTCATGAGTATTTTTGAGCCCTGGACAGGTTTTTGAGGTGGAATCTTTTTTCTAAGTACATTAAACTGCAGGAGAGCAGCATCCTGCCATCAAGTCCTTGTGCTGAAACTTCTCCAGGCTTGACTTGGAGCGGCTGAAGTAGCTCTGAAAAACTGTTTGAGAAGTGTTTCACCCTTCTGCAGGCACCATCATTGCTGTGGGAAAGGAGGTGCTTGCAGCAGGGAAGAAGCTGAGCCAGGGGCAGGTGGCTCAGTGTCCTTGCTGTGTGTTAGGAAGCATTGGAGAGTGGATGTGGGAGCTGCTGAGGAAATGCTGGTCCTTTGGAAGGAAAGCTGTTGGAGGCAGTGCAGGAGCAATGATTTACCTCTGCTGCAGCCTCCCTGCTGCCATCCACCAGCCTGGAGCCCATCGATCTGGCTCTGCCCTTTAATTCCAAGGACCTGTATTTCAGGTTTCCATGCTGTGTCCCTGGCTCCTCTTCTCCAAGCCCTCTGAGTGTGGTCTCCAGGAGAAAGTAAGGATGGAGTTGAGCCCATGGTACAAAGATTTTGTGCTGTGGGTTCTTAACAAGCTGCTGACCACTGCTCCATCCTTGCAGTGTTGACAGCTCCCAGCAGACCCTCTTAAAAAGAGTGCTGGGATGTGCCTGCTGTCTCCCCTGGCAGCTGAGAGCTGGGCCCAGTGCCTGAAGGAGCACCAAGGCTCCTGTGTGGGTGTGTGAGCGACCTGCAGGCAGCTGCTTGCCTGGCCCAGGGGCGCTGCCCTCCTCTGCTCCCTGCCAGCCACAGGCAACTGTAGCTCCAGGGCAGTGGAGGCATCCCCTTCTCCCAGTGGGATGGGATGGAGTATCCAGGGGCACCAGTAAAGGGGGGATGCTGCTCTGCTCCCTCTAGAGATGCACAAAAAAGTCGTTTTTCTAATGAAAACCTCCCTGTCCTGGTCCCAGAGGAACAGGTGGAGGATTATTCAGGCTGGAAAAGACCTCTAAGATGACTCACTGACTTCGATCAGCCCACTACCCCTTTAGTGCCAACTCTGCTCCTTTGAACACTCTCAGGAGTGGGGACTCCACTGGTGCCCTGGGCAGCCTGTCACTGCTTGACCAGTAAAGAAATCTTTCCTAATATCTACCCCTGGCACAACCCAGGGCTCTTTCCTTTGTGTTGCTTTGGAGAAGAGTCCATTCCCCACTTGGCACCCTCCTATCGGTTGTAGACAGTGAGAAGGTGCTGCTCCATTTCTGGAGATGGTAAAGGCACTGCTGCTGCCTGTAGTGGTGTTTGCCCCAAATTAAGACCCCTTTACATTCCTCTGCTATGTACAATGTCTCCTGCAGGCACCCCTGTGCTCCCTCCCCACACATCTTCCATGCCACCGTCAGAGCCCCCATCCATCCCCAGCACCCCCTGTGACCCTCATGCTACCCTGCGTGTCACCCCTGTTCCACCCCTGAGATCACCTATTCACCCCCAGCTGCCCCTATTTGCCCCTTTTCAGCCCAAGACAGCCCTAGGCATTCCTATTTCCCCCATTCCACCTCTATTCTCCCCAGGCATCCTCATTCCTGCTGATTTCCCACATCCTGCTCCTTTTCTGCTCTATTCTCCCATTTCCCACTATTCACTCCTATTCCCCCATTCCCCCTCTATTCCTCCATCCCACTCCTGTTCCCCCAGGCCACTCCTATTCTCTCCATTCCCCCTCTATTCCTCCCATTCCCCCGCCCCAATCCTATTCCCTAATTCCCCCTCTATTCCCCCATTCCGCTGCTATTCCCCCACCCTCTCCCCGCGCTAGGGGGCGCTCCCCCGGCCCCCCCGCGCAAGCGCCACACCCCGACCTTTCCTCCTGCGACCTTCTCCTCATGGTGTCGGGACGCGGCCACGCCGCTCCGCGCGCTGACGTCACGGCCCTCCGCCGTGCGCGGGGGCGTGGCGGGGGCGTGACCACGGTTCTCCGCGGCCGGGCCGGGCCGGGCGGGAGCGGCGGCGGCTGAGGCGGCGGCTGAAGCGGCGGCTGAGGGCGCCGAGCCTGCCGAGCCTGCGGCGGCTGCCGGAACGCGGGCTCGGGCATCCCCGACATCGTGAGGAGCGGGCGGGCTCGCATGGCGGGGCTGCGCGGGGCCGCCGGTTGAGCTCGGCGCCGCCGCCGCCTCCTCCTTCTCCTTCTTCTCCTCCTCCTCCTCCAGGCGCGATGTCGAATCCCGGTACCCGCCGGAACGGATCCAGCATCAAGATCCGCCTCACAGGTAACGGGGCGGCGGCGGCACCGTGTGTGTGTGGCCGCACATCCACGGCTGGGCCCGGGGTCCCCTCCCCTCCCCTCCCCTGGCGCCTTCGCCCTCTCCCCGGCCTGGCTGTGAGGGGAGGGGCGGCCGGGCCCGACCTCCCAGCCTTGCTTAACTTTTATCCACCGTTTTTCTGTTCCGCTTCTACCGCTGTGGCCCGACGGAGCCTCTCTGCGCTTTTGTTTATTTATATTTTTTCCCGCCCCTCCGGCGTGGGGTGCTTGAGCCCCCTTGGGGTGACATGAATTTGAGGAGGGCGGGGGTTTGTCACTGTCTCCCCCTCGTTTTCCAGCAGGTCCCCACGCTTCTCCTTCGTGGGGTCTTTCCTGCCCCTTCTCCCCATGGAAGGTGACATCCACCACCCCCTCCAGCACCCTGACTCTACATGCGGTCCTTTCTGCCCTCTTCCCGATGAGGGGTCCTTGTTGATAACTCTGTCCTGCATTCTGCCCATTTGTGGGGTCTCTTCTGCACCCTCCCAGTGTGGGGGGGTCCCTGTGACACCCCTGTCCCCCTCCCTGCCCCTTACTGGGGTCTCTTCTGCACTTTTCCTGTTTGTGGGCATCCCTGTGACACCTTTCCCATTTCCCAGCCCTTTCCCAGGGTTTCCTCGGTTCCCTCCCCCATGGGGTATCCCTGTGTGCCCCCTTGCATCCCTCCCTACCCCTTCATGGGGTCTCCTCTCCACCTTTCCCATGAGGATTCCCAGGGCCACCTCTCCCACAGACTGGCTTTCAGCAAAGCCTTTCACAATTTGCCTTACTTCACTTTAATTAACAACCCCCCCAGCCTCCTGTGTGCCAAGGAGGATAACTCAGTTGCTAATGAGAAAATACCCATTTAGCTGCTTTTAGCTGGGTTTTTTTTTTGCGTGTTTTTTTTTTTTTAATTTTCCCTCCTTCCTCTCAACTTGTTCTCACTTGGCACATTGTGGCATTCAACTTTGGAAGTTCCTGCCCCGTGCAGGAGGTGACACCCAGAGCTGTGTCCTGCCTCTGTGTGAGGCCTCTGGAGGGTTCATGGATGGATAAACCAATTTATGTTGGACCCTGAAAGATCTGGATTAAGCCTTTTGGAAGCTGCTCCGGTCGATGCCGAGCCTGCTTCTTTAATGAGAAGAGACACGGTTCCTGTTTGTTGAGACTGCTGTGTGAATTATTAAAAAATAAGGTCCAGTCCAGTCTTTCAAAGGCAATAAGTGGATGCTTGGAGGTCACTTGGGCTGGAGGAGCCACAGAGCTGCTCTGGGTGACCGGAATTGATCCCTGGAGAGGGATCTTCTGTGTGTGGGTGCATAAAGCTTTGGCAAATAATGAGAGAACGGTGCTGGTGAAACTGCAGTTACAGGTTAACTTGCTCCTGGCATGTAACACACTCAGAGGCAGATCATCAAAAAATAAAAAATCCTGGTGTTCTTTTAATCCTTTGATTCTGCACTGCTTGTGCTTCAGAAGACCAAAGTTTGTGAGGATAATGTAAATCTGAAAATCCTTTTCTTGGATGGGAGAAGGCTGAAAATATTTTTAGGTTGTATGAATGATGTTTGATCTGAAATGAGTTTTGTGGTGATGTATACCAAATGTCAGCTCAGTCCTTAATGTGGCTTATTTTTATGCAAGTCAGTCAATAAAAATGTGAGTTAAGTAACTTAGGCCATGGTCATAGCCCTTCTGAGCTGGAGGAGATCATTTAAATAACAGAGAGAAGCTGTTGGGTTTAATTTTAAAGGCTGAATGCTGCAGCAAAATGCTTTTTTACTTTGAGCATACACTAGTTCTTCTCTCCAAGCTGGGAACGTTTCCTGGAACAGGCTGAAGTTTCAGTTTATTGAGCAACTTGGTAGATTTATTTTTTATTGCTCCCCATTTTTTAACTGTATTGAAGAAATCTCCTGCTTGCTCAAACACATCTTCTGTTTTTACAAGCAGGAAACTTGGGTGATGTGACAAAAATTGCTTTATTTAATCAACAAATAAATTGCTCTGGGAGAGGTTTAGGTCTGGAATTGTTGGGCAATGCTGAGTTCTTGGCTTGGCTGGGACTGAGGTGCTGACTTACCTGTTTCAAATAGCTGCAGCCAGCCTGGCTGTTGTTTTCTCATCTCCTTGGCTATTGGGAGATTTGAGCACATTTAAATTAAGACAGGACCTCGTTTGTTATGATTTATTACCTGCATTGTGTTTCCTATGATTAGGCACCATTGAAGTTTTGCAGCACTGAAAATAGCAGTGTAAATACCACTTGGGATGCCTGTGAGCGTCCCTGGGTGAATGGCAAGGGAACAGTGGTTGAATCTCCTGTGATTTTTTTAAAAGACATAATTTTTTTCCTCATCTGTTGTGAAGGTATTTGTGTTAGCAGGGTGTTGGGGTTATCTGTGTGGATGTATCCAAATGTTCTCAATCCTCTGATGATTACCAGAAGTGATTTCCCAGCTTATACAGAATGATGTCAGTCCTAGCCTGATGCAGATTGTAATGAAGTCAAATGGCAAATAATGCACCCTGTGCAGAAATACTAAAAACCTCAATGTAACAATGAGTTGCATGACATGTTAAAATGACTTTGTGGCCTGTGGATCTCAAATATGCTCATCTCCTGTCATAGCTCAGTTTCTCCTTTCCACTAAAGCCTTTACCCCAGCTGGTGATGCAAGAGCCAGAGATACTCTGGCCTTGTCTCTTGTCCCTTGGAACAGTTCTAGGCAAAGAGAAAACTTCCTGTTAAATCTGTGGTCTCTTCCTATCTGTGCTGTCATCAGGGCAGCGCAGCAGTGGCGGAATTGCCAGCACAAGGATGGAAAAATAAAGGGATCCTGTGAGTTCATGTCCTTGCCAAATATGCTCAGGGTCTGCTGGGTCAAGGAGGAACACGATCCACAGGCCACGGGACCTTCATGGAGCACGTGTCCCTTCTTTTACCCTTGTGTTCCTCTGAAACCTTTGTTTGCTGCTGCTCCCTGGGGAAGTTCCAAAGGGTTCATCATCTCCAAGGCTTACACACACCTTGCTCACACTTTTATCACCCCACAAACACTGGGGAAAGCTGCAGTCTCATTGTGGGAGACACCCTGATCCAGGTAGCTTGTAGGCAAAGGTAGCAGATGGGACTGGAAAGTCCATGAAGAAATGGCCTAAACATGGAACTTTACCAAAAAAGCTGCAAGTTGGGTTCTGGTACTGGTTGTCACTTTTTCAGCAGGTGGTGTTAAAAGCTGTCTGGCTTCTGGGACCATAGTGGAACTGAGGGAAGTTAAACTTTCTGGATCACTTCCTAGCTGGAGCAGGAAGGGGGAGGATCTCACATACCTGGTGAGATGGCTGCGTTGAGGACTGATGGCAAAACAGTTTCTTTAGCAGAGAAGCTGGAGTTGGTGTAACAGGAGGATCCAAATAATCTTCTCCAAGCACTTCACAGTGGTTCAGAGTCCTCAATTCCTTGGAAAACCTGGCCTGGGAAGGTTTGCTGCTCGTGGTGGCAGTTTTGGAAGGCGGGTGTAGGTGAGAATCCTCCCAGGTTGTGAGGGGTAAGAAAGTGCAGTGTCAGAAGCATCAGGGAGGAGTGAGGCAGACAATGATGAAGCAGGTGAGAAAGGAGTCAGAGGGGATTTGTTGGTGACTAATTTGATTCCTGTAAGGAAGGTGGTTGTGCTTAGCAGTGGCAAAGAAAGGGGAAGAGGGAAAAAGTGACACAGACAAGTATCCTGCACACGCTTCCAGCTCAGTGTAATCAGCCAGTTCAGGGAAGCCCCAGCCACGAAGCCTGGCCAGTTGGCAGCTGGTAAATGGGTGGGTTTGGGACTTTCTGCATTTGTAATTTAAGGAATCCATAAAAAAATACAGTGACTTCAAGTAGAAGATAAAACATTATGTTGTCATGAGAGCAATGTTCACTTAGGATTGTTCCAAAGGCAAGGCTAAAGCATGTCCCAAATGTCAGGATGTTTTGCTTCCCTTTCATGGCTAATGTATTGATCAGAGCAGCAGAGTTAACTGACTGATCAATAGCAACACTAATATTGGTGACCTGGACGCTTTCCTGTCGCGTGTTCAGGAACAGTGAATATCTGTGCAAGCATCTGTCAGTCAGACACGGTACATACATCATGGGCTGACTGTAGTTTTATGGTTGGGCATCAGGACCACTGGTTCCAGGTGAAGAGCGCTGGGCAGGAAGGCAGGAAGCGCTGGCTGCTCATCCCAGCCTCCCTGCCTGTTGGTATTCAATATTATGCCGGCCTTGTGCCATGGGGGGACACAGCGGGAAGCAGCAGTTGTGTAGCTCCGAATGTATTTAGTGTGGTTATCTGGGAGTGTGTCGAAATCGGTGTCTCGTCGTTTTCTCCTCGTAAGGATTTTCTCTTCCCCACGTCTGCCAGGAGCGGGGCGGGCTGTGACTGGAGCGCGGGGCTGGGGCTCCGTGCGGAGCTTGGCCGCAGATTTCCTGTGTGATGCTGAGCGAGGCACTTAATCTCCTTCTGCCTCCCTTCCCCGTTGGCCTTGGGGAGCAGCAGCATTTTCCTGAAGGTGAATTCGTGGCTGTTCAGAGCCCTATGGATAGGAATGGCAAAGAGGCTCGGGGCATGTAACTCTGAGGACATTAAAGAAAATGAAATCTCACTTTCATGGGAGGAAGTGGAGAGCTCAGCCTTTGCAGGTGGCCAGCTGACATTTTTGGGCTGCCCGAGTGGGAATCCAAAGAGCAGCCTTTTCCTCTGTGCAGGCTGTGGGGAGCAAGTCTTCTTTTTTGCTTCTCCCAGTAAGTCAAAGCTGTGCCAGCACCATTGTCCTGGTGGAAGTAAATTAAATCACCAAAAGGAGTTTGTTTGAATATCCCCCTCAGGCAGGGAAAGTAGAAACAATAACTACTTTATTCTTGACTTGAAACTTTCTTTTGTCAAATTGAATGTCTTCATATAAAGAAATGCAATTTGGGATGTTGTTGTGTAGCTCACGATTTCTCTTTTATTCCGTACTGCCCACCAGTCTAAGAACAGTTTTCTCATCCATTTCTTGAAACAGCTTTATCACATTTCTAAGATTTTGTAGCATCATCCCTTCTGTTTGTGTTTCAAAATTAATCATCAATTCCAGGGAAATACAAGCAGTGTTGAATTTCTCAGTGAGGAGAAATTCGGTTGCTCTTATACCACAATTTTCTGTGTGCTGGGTAGAGGAACTTTACTGACAGCAGCTCCAAGGCTGCTAAAATTGCCACTGTAAATAAAGATCAGCGAGCCCCCTCAGTTATCCTGAGCTGGCTGGAGGTTTGCTTGAGGGGTCACAGAATGGAGAAGTACATCATGGAAACACCATCCTTGTGTGTGGTTTTTGGAGGTTTACCTGGATTGCTGCCCACCTTGAAGCCAGTCCAGTTGCCCTGCTTTAGAGCTGGATTAATCTGGTTGGATTACTTGCTGCTATTTATGGTTCTTGAGTCAACTACTCACTGCCGTGTTGGTTTGGGCTGTCTTGGTGGAGGCAGCAGGGTAGAGCAGAATGGTTTGGATAAGATGTGGGTAAATCAGTCGGTTGGGTGTGAAGTTTAGGTATGAACCCAGAAGAGCAATTCATGTAAACCTTGAGTGAGGAGAAAATTTTTTAAAAAAAAGGCTGGAAGAGATGTTCTGTGTGCCATCTTTATCTTTTTCCCTAAGTTCAGAATGGAATCTTTGTTGTTGTTGTTACGTTTCTCTATTATTATTCCTCTGGAAATAGTCGAAATATTATTATGAGAAGGACTAAAGTCTGGAATATCACTGAAAGCTTTGATATTCTTCATGGAAGCAGATGCTGATTTATTCTTCCAGAGTGAAATAAACTGCTGCTGCAAATGGTTTGTTCTTTCCTGTACTGACAGTTGCCGGGGCAGAGAGGAGTCAATGCGATCTTGAGTCTGGAGGTTGACAACCATTGTGTTGTGGATCTGCCCAGCTTTTAGGGGATGTCTTCACTGAGGTCTGACTGTGGTCCTTGATGCTTTGCCATCCCAGGGTACTTCTGTGAGGACAGCACTACAGCTGAGCCTCTTCCAGCTTTTTTCACCTGGATATCACCTGACGCTCTCTGCCATGTCTGTTGGCCAGCCTGCAGCTAAGCCTGCGGGTAGGGGACACGGAGCACTTGTGTTATGGCTGGTGGTGAGGACGCTGCTGCTCTGACATTGTGATGTTTCAGGTGCTTACAAATGAGTTCCTGCAAGACTGCTGCAGTAACTCAAGATGTTATCTCCTTCCTGGTCTGCTGACCCTCATTGCCAAAAATTTGTCACCTGCCGTGAGAAAGCTGGCGGAAGAAAACCTGTGCTGGCACTTCAGCTGCTTCAGTGCAAACTCAGCTTCCCCGTGTAAGTCTAGCTCTGGGATTTACACTAAGGTGCTGAACATTGAAAAGCTCAAGTGTGTGTTGGGAGTTTTTGGGAGAGAAGATCCGAAGAGACATTAGTGTTTTCTTAAACCACGCAGCAAGTGTGTATATCTCAATTTAAAATTATTTATGTAAGTATTAATGTAATAAGAGAAGAAAGCTGCGTATATGTTTGCTAAGTGAAGCACTAGATCAATTAGCATTAAGATGCTACATGTTTTTAAACTTCGTTTCACATGTGTTTAAGGGGAAATTCAGTAATTTATGAGAGCGGATCCCTGGGGATATTTTACAGTTTTCCATGTCTGGGAAAGTCATAAAATATAATTGGAGAACCTAGCAGAAATGATGGAACTTTTTCTTCGTCACACTCTCTTATGAACTGGCAGCTACATGGTGGATATTTGGGGGTGCAGGATGATAAATCTGATGATGCTCTAGTTGAATTGGCAGAGTAAGCATCCATGCTGTTTCAGAAGGAATCTCTCCACAGGGCTGTAATAGCTTGATGCCTTCCTCTTCAGTAAGTCATTTTTGTCAAGTTAAAGGCCAAAATTCAAACTGGCTTGTTGTCAAGGACACTAAGCACAGCAGGCAAAAATCCCCAAGGCTACCCAATTCCCAGCATAGATAGATAAAGCTGGCAGAGCCTTACTCGTCTTCCCCTCCCCCGGAAAAATCCTCTTCCCTGGGTTTTTTTTTGGGTTTTTTTTGGAGGATATGGGCACTATTCCGCATACTAATACAATTTAACAGCAAGTACTTGAATGGAAGGTTTGTTCATCTGTTTGTGGCTAAAACAATCCATTATTGTTTGGGCGTAATGGAAGAATAGTGCACAGTGCCTGCAGCGGGCTCTCCATGCTGCGGGCAGCCATTCCAGCTGTGCTCACCTCGGCACAGCTGGAGGGGATTGTCCTTGGCACGGTGAGCGCCGGCGGGGCCTCGGCCCTCGTGTGATGGAGCAGCTCAGATGGGTGAAGCTCATAATCCTCAACTGTAGGAAATTATGGAAAATCCCGTGCAATGGGACCTTGTACCACCTTCCCATTTTACAGCTGGGCTCGTGGTTCCTGGGGCTGTACGGCAGTTTAGGAGCGAGGGGCAGTGTTAAACCCCACTATCCACTTCAAGGATTACTGACCACTGCACTGACTGTGCTACTCCAGGAGTGCTGAGTGTCCCTGAATGTCCTCACTAATGTGCAGTTTTACCCGTAGATTTTTTTCTTTTTTTTTTGAATGGTGGATATTTATTTCCCAACTCATTATGAAGGAGGTCTGCTGAAGAAAATAAAATTCGTTTCTTTTTTTTCCATAGGTTGCCTGCTATTATCCTTCTCTTGCAGTTTTTGCTTTCATAGGTAACCAGTAGCAGGAAAAGAAATATTTTTGATTTAATCTTTTTTCCTCAAGTTGATGAGATCTTTGTAGATACATTTCATTATTTGGAGTAAAATGGCATTTTTGGATGAGTGAATTAGGAAAAATGGCGTTTACGTTGACCTTTTAATATGTTTACAATATTGTCTTCCTTAAATATCTGCCCATTTCCTCTAATAATTAGACTAAAATAAAATGGTTGTGTATTTATCAATTTGAAGTTCCCATACCTTGTTTATGTCACAAAAGAGCAAATTAAATTTGCACGTGTTAAATTCTAGGCTTCTAATTTATCTCCCTGATGTTTCCAGGACAATATTAAAAACTCTCCTTTGTATTTTTCTCCTGAAAATAAAGCTTAAAACACTGAAGATAGTTGCCTTTCTTATTTATACTGGAAAATAATTTATTTATTTTGGCAACTCATCAGTCTGGACTTTCTTTTTCCGTGGCCCTGACCTTTCTTATTCACATGCCAGAATTGGTCTGTGTTGCACCCCCAAAGCCAACCGGACATTGCAGCAGCAAATTCAATCCCTGTGGTCAGTGTTTTCACATTCTTTAGTACATGGGGTGTATGACCTGAAAAGTTTATTGGAAAGGAAACATCTTTAGAAATACGTGTGCTCTGTTTTCCTGAAGAGCAAAAGAAAAAGAAAAAAAAACCAACCCAACCTCCAGACCAAAAATGAACTGAGTATATGGATTGTACTGTTACTTTAACAGAATTTTTTGACTACACAGGTACAGAATTTAGAAAAATGAAGTTTCAATTTGAGTCAGACTTGCTGTGATTGATGCATTTCCCAGGGAATCCTTGTTCTTTGTCCTTGCAGCTGATGTATTTTGGTTCCTTTCCCATGTGCAGACATTTTATAAGTGTATGGGAACTTCACTTTAACTCAGAATTAAAATATCATATTTTACAAGTGCAAGTCTAATTAGCAGATACCTCATTTCTGCTCCTTTAATGTTAATGGGAAGAGAATCCATTACATTTGGTCAACTTTGTGTTTGCAGTTGAGTGGGCGAGCATAAACTAAAGGTCTGATGTCAGCCTTTGAAAGAGAAATTGGGTGAATTTTCTGGGCTCTTGAAGTGATACTTACTTCAGTGCTTTATATTCCAAGGAATTCCGAGCAGTGTCTCTCATCTCTCTTTCTTGAAAACATCTGCAGGCAGGTAATGGCCACATTAAGTACTGCACTGGGCATGTTCATATCTCATGTGTCTGTAAATACCCTACTGAGCACATCAGAGAGAGCAGAAATGGCTTAGTGAAAAAAAAAAATAATGCCTGTAATGCTGTGGCTTTTGGAATTGGCAGGGAATTGCTGTGTGTCTAATTTTTCATCTCCCAGCTATCCCTTACGTAAAGCTTTTTTTTTTTATGCTGTGATTGGCTGATGCATTTAACTCACCCCTGAAATTGTTTTTAACCAGAGTGGAAATACTTCTGCTGAGGTCTCCCTTGCACAGATGAGTGGTGAAATAAAGTGAGATGAGGTGAAAAGGCAGAAGTGAAGTTAGGGAGGCCAGAAGGTGCCAGAGAGTGGTTCAGCTGTGAAACTCAGCATGGTCCATCAGCCTCTGAATGTTCTGAAGTCAGAGAAGGGCTTCGGTGTTGAACTCAGGCTTTAATGACTTTATACAACTTGGTAATGGTGTGATATAACCAAGTTCTGTGATGTAACCACACTCAGATTTAAATCTCTGCATCTTTTCCCAGAGATCCCATCATTCATTCAATAATCCAACATTAAATTTGCCTCTGGAAAAGCCCGGGGTGCAGGAATAAGTGTCTGGCTCTTTATAAGAGTGACTTCCTCATATTGGGCAATAATTAATTAAAAATGGTACGCTATGTGTACAGCTAATGTGCCATAATAGGAACACCTACATCTTTTATTCCTTCTTTCCAAGAATTTTAGCAGATTTGCTGTTAATAGACTTCTTTCAAGATGTATTAATTAATGTGTCTGTGCTCATTTATCGAGCTCTGTGTGAGACAGCCGGGCAGCCCGGCCTGCAACCCCTGGGTCTGCTGAGGGTGATGGAATCAGCTCCAATACCTGTGCTATACCAGCCCTAGAAGGAGATCTAGAATGAGACTTTGGGAAACAGAAGAAACATGTAAATAGGTGCTTTTCTGTGTCGGGTTCTTTAGTTTAAAATTAAATACCTCCTTGGAGTTCCAGGTCTGTCTGGTAACAGGATAAATGACACTTGAGTATAACCCAGCAGCTTGGCTTGGACTTCCAGTCACAGTCATTTCTTTCATAATTTTTTGTTTTATTTGTGCAATCGCAGAAGTAATTTGACTTGTTACAAATAATGTTTTGATAAGCTTCAATAGAAATTAGCAAACCAGCCATCAAATGGGATTTATAAAAAGTTGCTTGGGAAAATGTGTTGTAAGTAGTCTGCAATTCAAGGCATTTCCTTTGCAGGATGCTTATCAAGTCTGCATGTGCTACTTCCAAATTGGACTAGAACGTAGATGAGAGCTATTTTTGATAGAAAGGGAGGGAAAAAAAGAAAATAAAGCCCAGTTGGAAAGTAGTAACAGGTTTTTTTCTCATTGCCTTAGGATGTAAATCCTGCAAGTGTGCAGAGAGAAAACAGACTTTGAAACAGCCGAAGAAAACAGATTTATCTGTGATGTTTGAGATGATGCTGGTAGTGTAAACGTGATTGAAATAGTCATTGTAGGAGTGGTGAGTAAATATACCAGAAGCTTTTGGATAAACTGGCTTCTTTTGCTGCTCCTTATGCCAAGTAAAGGCAAAATGTCCTGCTTGTTTCTGGGATGTTCCTTCCCCAGGGAGGCTGTATCAGGAGGAGCAGCCGCTGGTTTTAAGGATTGTCGTGTTCCCAGATGCCAGTGAGCTCTTCTTTTATGCCCTGGATGTGGTTGCTGGCCTCTTCTGAGCTGTTGGAATTAATATGTTGCAAGAGAGAGGGGGAAATGATCCAGCAAATATTTCTGTGAGGATTTCTTGTAGATTAATCAGTTTTTTTAGCCTTTTGGTGTTTCACAAATCAGCAGTGAAACCTGGAATGTGGAAGCTGTCTACACTTTTCAGGACAAAGTGCTGCCTTATTTGACCGTCAGGCTGATGGATAAACTTACAGGACAAGCTTAATCTTTTTTTTCCAGACTGAAAAATTACCAGGCTGAAAAGGGATCTCACCTGTCATTCTCCTCTAACTAATTTTTGGCTTTTCATCTGCCTTGAGTCAAATTTGATAAAGGCAGAGACATTAAGCATACCAGGGCTCAAGACTCATGGAGATGAAGAGCTTGGGAGAGCAAATCCACCCTCCCATGGTCTGGCAGTGTGGTCCTGGTCCCAGTCCTGTGCACGGGAGATGTGGAACAAGCAAGCTGGGAAAGTGAGAGAGGAGCTCTGAGGTAGGAAGGGGAGGGAAATACTTGAATTAAGCCCCACACACCAATAGGTAAACCAAAATCCATGAACTGCAGTGAGAGTGTTTGGGGGTTTTGTTGGCTTGTTTTTTTTTTTCCCCCAGAATCTAACATTCTCTGAGGCAAACACCCAGATGACTTTATCAAGCACCTGTAATAACACTCCCTATATGTTTGTTTGGATTTAGGGGTTTTGTTTTGCTTTTTCACCCAGCTGAAAGTGTGCCTTAATTCCTCACACAGAGCTTCTGCTGCGCCCTGCCAGTGCGTCGCTTCCAGCACCAGCCACTGCATCAACCTCCTACTGGCATTTTTTAATTAAAAGAACAGCACTATCACTTCAAATTAGTGCCACGTAGCTTATTGGAGTAAGGAGTGAAATGGTGTTTAAAGGTTTTTCCCTCGTGGAAATTTTTTATTAAAATTTGCTCTCTTTCGGGTTTATCAGTAGTTTGTCATCCAGTGCTTGGACAATATCCGATTCTGAGGTGTGCGAGTCCTCTCAGTGATAGGAATGCAAATAAAAGGCTGGCTTTTAATATCTCCACTATTTGATAAGCAAGAAGCACCTTCTTCATAAAAACAAAGCAACCAACGTTATGTTATTTTATGATTCCCACAAAGCAAGTGTCAGCCTGTTTTTCAAGTGCATGCCCTGTGTGGAGAAGGTAGTGAAGAAATACATATTTCGAGGAGCTTCTGTGCCATGAACTGTGAAGAGCTGTTTTTGTAATCCTGTTCAGTGAAATTGTTAGGCTTCCGTTATACTAAATTACTGTGAGAGCAAGAAATATATCCAGGGGGAGGGAGCCCTAGTGAGAATTTTTCTCATACAGCATTTCATTTTGTCTGGAATATTAGCACTGTTAACCATCCATGCGAAATGTAATGTATTCAATCTATTTAATCAATTTAAAGTGGAAAGCAAACGTCTTAGGCTTTGAGTGAACCAGCTGTCCTCATGTACTGAGTTTTCTAGATATTAAGTTCTGGGCTTTGGATGTGCTGATATAGTAGTTTGGTAAGGAACTTTTTGTTTAAGAGAAGTTTCTTAATTTTTTTTTTTTTGCAGGATCCTGCGACCGAGTGGTGTCACTTGCATTAAATCCTGTGTCTGAATATGCATTAAGGTTGTATAGGAAGAGGCATCATATTTTTTCCTTCCAGCTCCAGTTTATTTATGTAATACCTTTGATCAAGGTATCTCAGAGCAGTGTTGGGATTGTAATTTATTGATGTAATGGACACTGACATTTTGTACAAGGAAAATGACAAACAAGTGCTGTTGACAGGCGAACTGACGAATGTATAATGTTGAAAAAATTGTGACCAAACATCCTGGTTGGAATAATGTGCTAAAATATCTTCACCCAGATTCCAGTCTTTGTGACTGCAGATTCACTTGGGATTTGACAGGGAGGTTCCTTTAACGAGTAGTTTGCAAGCTGTTAGTAAAAATCGCCCATGGGAGGAAGGTCCACATATATTGTTGTTAAGCCACTGCTGAGAAACTGATTTTGCAATGAAAATGTTTATTTGTTTTGAAAGAAAAATCTGTGCTAGAATGCTACGCATGCTCTACTTATCTGTTTTCATTCTAAACTCTATTTTTTTTTTTGCTCTCTGCAGCCAGTCTGTAAGTAAAACATTCCTAGCATCCTTTGGCTGGAGATTCAGTCAAGGACTTTTTTGTCTGCTTTCAAGAAGATGATTCCAGTCTTTCTTGAAGCCTCTCCAAAGGAAATTTCCTTCTGTAGTGGATAAGGTGACAATGAGGGAAGTCACTGCTTATGGTCCAAAGGCTTAGTGACATCCTCTTGTTGTCATGTCCTGCCATGCTTAATTGGACAGCAAATGGAAATATTTTAGCACAGCTCCAATGGCACACGATGAGAGTTGGAGCCACTCAGTGATGTTAGTTCTGCTTGAGTTCACTCAGCTCACGAGCTGGCTGTTAGCAGAGTAATGTGGATAAATGTTTTGTGGGCACAGAGGAGAGAGAGGGGCTGTGTCCGTGTCCGTGGGCGACTGACCTCCCTCCCCACCTCCCCATCCCATCGAAGGGCATTTGCCATCACGGATTGGATTTTCTTGCTCAACCAGGGATTGGCTCTGACCAGTGTGTTTGTTTTGTTGTTCATCCCTGGTGACTGTCAGTAGCACTTGGCTGAATAAACAGAGACTATTGATCAAATTTGAAGTCATTAGCTTGGCAGTTTAAATAGATGCTGGCCTATATGATTAGAACAAGGGAGTAACACATAGGCTGATACAGCTTTATTTGGAATAAAAGCCTTCTTTTCACAGAGTCCTGTTTGGTGCCATTCAGCTCCCAGTTTTGTTCCTCCCTTAGGTCATGCAAGAATGAGACATTTTGCTTAAAATACCTAAAGTGAGGAGGGTGGCTTTGCTTGTGTGAGAGAGCGATAACACGGATGGAACAGGGATCCACTGAACTTTGGTACCACTTGGAGATCAGGTTTGGAAGAAGGGGGTGCTGCCATGAGGTTATTGGTTAACCACATCCAGCAAGGGCATGCCCTGGGAGGAATCCTGCTCCAGGCCCCCAGCTCTGAAGCAGCAGCAGTGTTTGATTGTCCATCTTGCTGCTGCTCAGCTGAGAGACACAGGCCTGTGAGATCTGCGTGTTTACACCCAAACACCACGAGTGATTAATTACTTCTGAAGGAAATGGTTTCCTTTTAGTGGCTGCTGTGGTGCCATGTGCCTGACAGCCTTCTCATTTGAACATTTTGGAGGGAGCATTTTGCTGAGGGAGTTCTGGAGGATGGGCAGTGCTGTGTGAATGCTCCAGCACGGAGCAGCACTAATTCCTTCCTGCCAGCTCCTGAGTCACAGAGCCGTGTGTCCCTCGAGAGTGTGCACATTCAGCACCGGGACACACGGATTGACCCACATTTCCTGGGGCACAGCAGCAGTCACGTGCAGCCCATTGCCAGGAAATCAGATGAGAACTGATGTAACTCAGTTCATCCAGCGTTTGCATGGCCCGGGCCAAAGTGCTTGTAGGGATTTACCACTTGTGTGACTAATAGGTGATTAGGTGGATTGGAGGGAGTGTGTCTACGTGCTTTTTGTAGACAAGACTTATCCTGTAGAATTGGCAGCGCCAAAAAAAGTCTCTTACGCATCATTCTCCCATTGTAGTTTTTAAATGGGACTGGTTATTAAACCAGCTTTTCTTCCTCTACGTAAAAGCTTTCATACTAATTCCTTGGAAAGTTTGTTACTTGGGGATGTTCTCCCTGTGACAGCTGGACAAATGTCCTGTAGAGGAAAGCAATGATTCAGTCCTAGGGTTAATAAAAGAACAAAAGTAGGTGAATGAATGATAAAAATTCGGCTTCACAAAGCTATTAATACCTCTGTAATTGCAGTCTTTTTATGGAACAAGCCTCGTTTCTGTCCCATTCTCCTTCGCCTCTGCCACAACTTCCTTATTCTTGCACATCCGCTTGCAGTCCCCCTCCTTCCCCAGTGCCACCACTGTCACCTCCCCACGTCCCTCCCCGGGTTCAGCAGGGCTGGCACAAGGCCCGGGCTAATAAGCCCAGACAAGCCGATTCCCTGGCAGGTGTCCAGGTGGCTGCTCACCTCTCAGCATCCGTGCCCTCCACAAACACAGGTGCTTGGGGCTGCCTTGGGTTTTTCATCTGTAAACAAGGAGAGTTTGAGCCGAGTTCTCTGAACAAATGAAAAAATAGACATAAAGACAGTGGAGAGCGATTTGTAGCCTCTTGGGCGGATGTTGGAAGAGATTATACCGAATAATCACAAAGCAAGCTACTGGAGATTGGAAAAACTTCCAGGAGTTAAAAACAATATTGTAAAACAGCTAATGTACCTGATTCAAAATGAGAAAGGATGCCAATAATTTAATTTGGGTGTACGCAATTTTTCTTCTCTCTTCCTGTTTTTAAACTTTGCACCTTTATTTTAGTTTTTGTATAGGAAATTAAACTAATTGTTCCATTTAGTAGCTTGGCACTTAATCAGCCTGAATTATTTTTTAAAATTTTACCTGGATGGTCAAGGTGTCATTTTTCCCATTTTTTTTTGCACACGTCTCTTGAATTGTCTGGAATCTGATGGATGTAATTTGAATATGGAATGGTAATGAAGACAAAAATAGATGTGTGCAAGAGCTGGTTACAAGGAAACCATCAAGAACAGAAGTCAGTGGAATGTTTAATTCCATCTAGTGTGGGCAGTTCTCCCTCTAAGACATTAAAAGCATTTCTACCTCAGCACTAAGATCCAAGTTAGGATCAAGACTTCATTTATTATGGGCCATTAGGCTCTGCCACTTCTTTCCAGCACCAACTCCATCTTGATGATCCATATGTTTGTTATCCTCAGGTTGATAACGACAGCCCAGGGAGCTCTGGGAAGAAAGAAGTACTTGGGAATGAATTCCAGCTGGTTCAGTTTTTGGCTGGCCACTCTCTAAGTAGCCTAGAACAAAATGAACTCATGGCTCTGGGCTTTTGTGCTCCCTTAACTCTTCACAGAATATGGGCTTTCACTGCCCTGATTTTTAAGTCAGCTCTTGCTCTGGGTCAGTTCAGAACGAGCTGCTCCATCTCCTGTGTTTGTTACCATCCTGACCACAAAGCAAACAGCAGGTCTGAGAATAAGGAAGGCAAAAACTGTAAGAGCATGAAAAAGTTTCTTTGGCTGCAAGGCCCATGGCCTTGGAAAGCTTTACATGACAAGACTTGAGGCTTTTTATGTTTCTATCCAAACATGCCAAAAAAGCACTCGGCATACCTCAGTTAAAATCCAAGCATGGAAAACAGCGAGATGTGCTGGAAATCAGGGAAAGTTTCTGAGGCATTTGTTAACCTGAGGTATGTGCTGGTAAAGCAATGATACGGTGCTGATGCCTTACTTGAAAGAAAGAATGCTTTTCATTTACTTGCAATAAAATTTGGGGTGTTGACTGTGCCTCTTGAAAAGTCATCCAGTACCTGCTGGAATTTGTCCTGCTAGCAGTTACTGAAGTTAGCAGTGCCAGAAGAGGTGCTTGGTAAGTGTTATTCTTTGCAATAGATTTTGAGCTGCTGCTTGTTATAAGATTTCCAGTTGTTAAAGAAATGGAAGATGAGCCTGGGTTATACTGAAATAATTAGGCCCAGTGCAGTGTTTGGAGGTTTCTTCTTTCTGTGTACATAACAGCCTAGAGGCTAAATTTTCCTGTGGAATTTCTATATTGAAAATTCTTCATTCAGTGTCTCAATATGAATGAAGGAACGTGGATTTTCGAACATTGTGACCACAGTGGTCATCAGTGTTTTTATACTGTTCTTTATGAACTTCTAAAAATTACTCTGGCAAAATTTGGTGGTTGTATTTTCAATGTTTTTAAAACAGGGATTCTTTTTCCCCCTTCATTTTGCTGGAATTTAGTGTCATCAGCAGCTTCCTGCTCTTGGTTCACAAGGAAGCTTCAGTTTAACACTGAGTTGAGCAGCCCAGAGCCAAAGCTGTGTATTGAGCACTAGGGCAACGTTCCATGTGGATTGTTTAACTACAACTCTTTTACTGATACATTTAAGCCTCATGGGATGAACTAATAGTTTACATAGTTTACAACTTACACGTAACTTAACGCCATTCATTTTTTGAATAATAATGTTCTTACTTTTGAGCAATCTACTTAGCACTTGATGAAAACCAGACATTAATTTTGTACTGTTTATTAAAATACCCCAATTGGAAACTTTTGTTCTTGTAAAGTTGATTTTATACCTTATTTAATTGCAGTAAGATATCAAAGAAGTCAAATACTGGTTTTGTCCAGAAAAACAAATCTCAGTTTTAAATTGAGATTGAGAATGTGTTAAATTACATTTTTTTCCTCCTTTACAATAGTGCTTAGCATTCAAATTACTTTGTTGAAATACTGACACTACCTGTATGTGAAGGAATGTAAATACCAGCCAGTCTTTGGAGATACAAAACATATGTTTTATGTTTTAAACTGAGAAATCTGCTTCGTTTTAGCTTGGAAGTTGTAGACCTTTCGCTATTCGACAAAAATTCAGTGTTTCTATTGAACTGTTGCTTGGCTGTATCTACTCAAACTTTGCCAAGATTTTCTGTACCAAGGTTTCTTCTTTCACAGGTTTCACGTGTTGTGCAGCAGCAGGTCAGACTCCTTTCTGCTTTCTGCATGACAAGCAGCTATTCTGAGGCCAGGCAATATTTATCTATTGAGCCGGGGGTAGTCCTGGCTTAGACAGCACCAAAGTCGTGTGTTGTGTTCCTGACATTTCAAAAGCGTTTTGCTCCGTGGACAGGACCCCAAGGCTTGGTCTGGTTTCATTGGTGTGAGTGCTTGTGCCTTCTACTAATTGTAGTGCTCAGCTAAGTACCCGCAAATGTGTTGCTTCTGGTTTAGGTCTCTTGTTCTGCACTTTCTCCTCTGTTGTAAAGCAGCGGAGAGCAGTTGTGCAGGTTTTCCTTACGGAGTTAGGAAATGAATGGCTTGTAAAAGCTCGAAGTCCATTAATTGGATGGGGTTTTGTGAGGGGAAAAAAGCTGCTGTTAGTACAGAAACATACTTGTAACTCGAATCTCGCAATAAAACATGCAGTTGTAGTAGTGATCTGGATAGCCCCGGAGAGAATATCTGGGAAGAAGGAGAATCTCAATTTTTGTGTTTTGTAATGGATGTAATATTTATTGGAAAAGCCTTTTATGTACTGAATTAGTAGGCAAATGATCAGCTTTTGGTAATGAAAATAAGGCGTTGAAGGCTTTATACCTTGAACTTATGAAAGTGAAGATCAGAGACACTTCAAATGAAACACACCTCCCTGAAATGCTGACTGAGCACAGGCGCCGTTCTCCGCTACAGCACTGTCCACTATTTCATACCTAATTTATACCTCAGCCATATCTAAAGCCTTCAGGGTTTATTTTCTGTATTTGATTTTTAATTTACTGTTGTTCACCTCACGTTTTCCAGAGGAACAAATTCATATATCTGAACATTTGGACAGGATTTCTAGAAAGGACCTTTCGTTACTGGGACTCTGGGATTAGGGCTGGGTTTGAGCCCAGTCCCCAGCTCTGCCTGATGTGAGCAATGTTGGGATGAGAACAGGGTCCCATTAGGTGCTGACATTTTTAGGGATATGAAAAAGGTGCTTTGAAACCTCTGCGGTGTTAAAAGTACAAAATATTTTTGGCGATCTTAGTCAAATTCGGTTTGGAATCCGAGTTATGAGTGCATGTGGGTGGAGGAACATGTTTTTCATGCTTTAGGAATTTTTTTCCAGATGCTTTTGCGATGCTTGGGTAACTGTAAAAGCAAAGCATTGAAATTTCAGCATGGATTTATTCCTTAGTTTTAATGCAATTTAAGGGAATTGAGCCACATAGTTTCCCGGTGTGTTTTTAGCTTTATTTTGGTGATGATGTCGCACAGCTCACGTCGTGTCTGATCCAAAGTGTGAGCACGAGAATGTGCAAGGTGTGCAGATAAGTCTGTCTGGATAGACACCACTTCCTTGGAAATATGAATTATTCAATGCAAGTGCACGTGGTTAGAGATGCAAAAGATTGAGTAAGGGAAGAATTCCAGAGCTGTGTTGATCCCAGTAACTGTAACTTGCACAGTGAAGTGTGGAGTAAATTAAAAGTTCATTTTGTATTTCCAGCAGGATTTTTTGCATTGAAATTGCTTTGTTTAGCTCTCAGCTAAGACGTTGTATGTGCCCTGAGAACAGCATATTATTCTGTGTGGTTTTAACAGCAATTCTGAGGTTTTTACAGATTCTACTGTATCTTACTAGTGTATGTATACAGAAGCTGATGCTGCAGCTGAAGCCTGAGTGTGTACTTTGTTTTCAGGGAATCAGGAGACCGTTTGGTGACACTTTAACAAAGCAAAAACTTGACTGAATTTGGGAAATCTCTCCTTACAAAATTATTGTCCCACTTGGCTGTGATCCTGGGAGATGTGTTGGTGGGGGTGGAGGACTGAGTTATAGAAACCATACAGTGGGTATAAATTACATTATGTTCTCTTAACATATTTCCTGGTGAAGCTGGGTAATTGATGGGGTGTTCTTGGGAATGGCTGTAAAATGGTGACAGTAATAACTGACTGAGCTCTTAAATTCCAGTTCTCACGGAAACTGGTTGTGCTCTGGACATGTTTGGAGACAGTTAGCAAAGAGAAAGTGGAAGGGATGTGAGGGAAGACAGAGCTTCAAGGGCATCTTGGTGACAGAGGAGATGTCACCAGTGTGTGCTTCACTCTTGCCCCAACATCTCTGGCTGTATTTCCTACATCTGAGCCACTGCAGGGCCAAGAAGAACAATTAGCTGGAGGTAGTGAAACAGCAGTCTAGGAAAGGTTTGCCCTGAAAAATAAACTTGAAAAGAAGAAGTACCCATAGAAGTAGAATTTGAGTGACACATGGGACAGATAAACCCTGTGGGCAGCTTCTGCTTTCAGAGCTGAGGGTGTGTCTGTAAGACTCAAGCATTTGGGGCTACTTGGGGTTTATGTCTGTCCAGGAAATGGGGAGCTGTGTGGAGGGTATGTCAAAGCTCTTGGCCTGCGTTAGAAGGAGGCATTGCAAAGTCATAAGAAAACTGAGGCAACAGCTGGGATTTAATGGAAGATTTAATCTGAGGGGTAACCTTCATCTCAGGTATTTGTTACTGGTGAGCAGAGGGGGAAGAAGAGAGAGAAAAGTTGGTATGAGGAATAATTGATCAGCTTATTCCCACCTCTGATTCGTGTGCCTTTCTGAGATTCTGTACATCACAATTAATTCAGCTTCCTATTGATCTCCTTTTTTCACTCCTGCAAAGTTCTTCAGTTGATTCCATAACTCTTAAGTGTTTCTAGAAGTTTTCCATCTCAGTCAGTTAATTTTTAAACTTGCTTGACTGGTCTTGTGCTGCACAGAGTCTCAGTTAACAGGGAATTTAATGAGTCTTGTTCTTCCAATACCCCTGTGCTGGGTTTTTCAATGATTTATATTATTGAGGGCTAGGTCAGCCCTTGCTGGTTGTATGTGAAGATTTATTGTTGGAGAATTTTTCAGATTGAGTAATTCTTAGGAATGAAGATGAAGCTCTTGTGTTTTCTCGACTTGGTTTTGTTTGCAGTAGGAGAACTGCCTCTCATTCGTGACTGGTTTCTTCTCAGGTAGGATGGAATTTTTATTCCTGACTAAGTAGATACTTTAATGACATGTTAATGGACTAATAAAAATGGCTTTTTCTGGGTGTGTGGTTTTTTCAAGATCTCTTCAAAGTTGTCTAGTGTTTGCAACTGGCTACACAAAGCCAAGTTCCAGCCCACGAGGAGATCATGCCTTGAAAAGAGGCTTTGATTTTTACTGCAGCCTACACAAAAGGGCCACAAAAAGGGTTCGTGTATCAACTCTAGTGACTCTTTGAGAATTGAGGGTTTTATAATGAAGCCTTGCTTTAATCTGGTAGTCAAGGTCTGGTTTAGCATGAGTTCAAGCAGAGCCCTGCCAGAGTCAGGGCATGAATGCCGGGTCTGAAGTCGGAGGGGTCTTGGGGGTTTTTGGTTGGATTGTGTCTCAGATTCCAAATCTCATTGACACCACGATGCTGAGATCGTTAGTGAAGGCCACTCAGGGTGCATGTCAGGATGAAATTAGTTCCATACAGCTAATTGGCTTATTTGGCAAATGTAAGGGAAGGCCGTGGGTTTGTTTATCTCTTGGTGCTCGCAGGCACTGCAGTGGTTTGGGTTCGGTTACTGAGAAGTTAAAGCAGTCTGGATTTGTGCATTTCAGTCTCCAGCAGACCAAGAGAAAGACCAAAAGTATTCCTAAAGCAAACAAAAAAATGACTAGAATAGAAACCCTGGCCTTTGTGGTGACAATCTAAAGAGCAATTTGTGAATAAAGTGGTGTATTTCAGTTCAGTGATGTGGCTAGCTGTAGAGAAACTGTATTTTTACACACTTCAGCCATCTTTCCTTTCCCATAAAACCATTTTTTGTACCCCACCACATATAAATGATTGTCATCCTTAAAAAAACCAGACATGTAAAACCTTCATGGGTTGTCTGGTAGTAGAAATAGGCAAGACCTTATCTGCAGTGAAGTCTCATTTAAGGTTATGTGCAGAGTACACAGCTGTAAGCAGAGTCATTCCTCAGGGCAGTTCAGAAGGGGTGGCTTGTGGTATTTAGAGCATTTTCCACAAAATCCACAGAACTCTTTGGATGAGACGTGATTTCACAGAACAGATTCAGCAAAGATTTTAATTCTGGACCATGAGCTTTGGGGTGTTGGAGCAGCATGTGGTGAATAGCTGATGTTTGCTTTTTTCTCCTTTTTTGGGGGAGGTTTTTTTCCACTTCATGTGCATTATTTTTGCCATGCAGCCTTCCCAAAGCTGTTTTTCAGAATGGTGGGATTTCTGCCGTGGAAACCAGGCTGTGAGCTGGCACATACAGGGGACTGTCCTTCTGGGGCACGTCCAACACAGGCAACCAAGTTCACAAATCAAAACCTATGCAGACTTTGAAGCATTAGCAGAGTTATTTCTATTACTTGGATGCCTCAAATTTGACCTTCTTTGCAGCCTTTTTCATTTTCCAGTTGTGTGCAGTAACTTTAGTTTCATTTTATGTCAAGATCTTTATTACTTTCTATTCCAAAGCCTCATTGTTCTTCTTTGCTTCTATCTTAGAACAAACCAACCAGCCTGTGATGCTTGTAATGATTATGCTGCATATCTCTGTGATTAAAGATGGCCTATACAGAAGGAAATATTAAGTGCAGTCCTTTATACACCATCAGCCTGCTGGCCTGTGTTTATCTTCTGTCACAAAGTAAAATGAATGTATCCTGGAATCTGGCTGCCTGTTTGTACAAGCATAAATAATTAACCTGGAATATCCAGGGGAAGGCCAGAGATGGCTGAAAGGGGATATTTGCCACCATGGTTCACTGTGGCCTCCCCCACCCACCTTTCCTAAGGAAGATGTGGACATACTGCTGGTTTGTCTTGTCTCCAGAATTAACTTGGATACTAAATTGAAGGCCGTGGTTAGCTCAGATCATATCCACATGTAAAGGTCCTTAATTTAAGCATGGAGCCTCTTACCTTTAACTTGCAAAGTGTGAATGAATGCAGTCCCAGGTGCACATTTGCCTGCTGTTTTGCATTGGTGCAGGCTGGGCCTATGGAATATTTTCATCACTTGCCTTATTTACTTTACTTTCCCCCCCAGGAAACTGTGTTGTTTGTACACTGTGCAGCTGGAAGCACTTGTAACATCTTAGTGTGCACTGGGACGGGGTGTGTTGGGAGTTGGACTCTGTGATCCTTATGGGTCCCTTCCAGACTGAGGCATTCTGTGGTGTATGGGAATAAATCTTGTGCTGATGCAGAGCCAGGCTCTGTTTACTTGGGGATGTTTGAAATGGTTCCTGTCCCGGGCTGTTTTTCTGTGTCTCCCTGCAAGTGCTGCCCTTGCTGCAGGATGGTGTCTGGGGGTGAATTCGCAGCTTTCTGATGCAATTCTCAGCTGGGTTGTTCAGACACTGGTGCCACGCCGTGCTCTCCTCACTGCACCCCTCCTGCTCCTGCAGCACCTCCTGAACCACAGCAGATGATTCATTTCTGTTTGGAGGCAGGGTGGACAACCAGGGCCTGGCAGAGGAACCTTCCAGCTCACTCAAGTTACATCCCCAGGGTGAATGCTGACTTTGTCTAAGGCTCGTCCTTTCTTCACCTCCTGCCAAATATGCTTTCACACTAGCACTTCACCCAGCTGGCTAATTTGGCCTTTGAAATTATCTCAATAATGTCAGGTACTTAAAAAAACATTCCCATCCCTTTATAAATATTATAATCCAGATGTACAGACATTGTTTCGGTGTTGTTTGGGATCCGTTGCATTAAAGAAAGAAGTTCTTCAGAGCTGTGCAACAATCCTGAGCAGAGCATAAACAAATCCTGTGTCAGGCTGAAACAAGTTGGTTGACTTTGAGGAGGCAGAATGTAAATACCCAAGTCAGGAGAATTAGTACTTTTCGTAATGTTGCAACAAATGCAGGGAAATCACTCCTGCTGACAAGCCCAGAACCTTTCTTGTTTAAAAAGAAAGAAAAACTAAAAAAGCACTTTGGAAAACGGGCAAAGAGGAGATTGGGGCATGGCCTGGGCAAAGAGCTTAGGGTCTGTCTCGTTCTCCTAAACCCACTCTGAACCAGGGATAAAATTAATAACTTTGTAGCTAAACCTACCCAAGTCCATGAATTTGGGGCTTGAAGTAGCAGCCATGAGGTGCTCTCCTGTTGGAGACGATGTGTTTTAGAAGGAAATGCGGCACAGTCCCAGCTTTGCACAGCAGGGAGGGGCTGTCTGCTCTGCTGCTGGCATGGTTTCACATCCAAGTCTCCTGTTGCTGACCTTTGCCACCTGTTTTTTTACTGGAATTTGGAAATCTGTGGCTTTTAAGTGATACGGCTCTTGCAAATATTTTTTGCTCTAGTGGGTTTAACATGCAAATAGTGGAACAGAGCCAATGGTCCATCTCGGGCAGCCTGATGCTGGGGATTGCTCCATAAAGGTTTATTTCAGCTATTAGCTTTTGTGCCAATATTTTTCTTACAAGAAAGAGTAATAATTTTTGCAATCGAAAATTGAGGGTTTCACAGGCTATGAGTGGAAAATTGGCAGCTGTGCTCATCTACTGTAGACTGAAAGGCTGGGGCAGAGGGAAAAGAGTTAAATGAAGAATATAATTCTTCAATAATAGCTTTAGAAATTTATGCTGCTATTTCGAAAGCACACCTAAAATATAGAATAAAGGTAATAATTATATGGACAGACCATATGTAGAAATGTACAGATGTCATCTTTCTCCAGCTCAATAAGTTATTCTGAAAACTGGGGATGGCAAAGTAGAGTTACTTGATTTTAAAAATCCCACAGGAACTTGAGGATTCCTTTTGGCTGGTACTAGCATGCTCAGGTTCTGATTTTACTTGTACTTAGTCTCTCTTTCTTGAGTCGTTTTTCCTCTGAAACACTCGCAACAGGAAAAGGAAATTAAAGGTTGTTCTGTCGTGCTTCTCTAATCCTGTGTTGTTTCATATTGAATTGCCATAGTCCTGCACACTTCTCTTTTTGGTCAAGCGTTTAAAAAAATGCAAGAGAAGCTTTCTCTGATTATACAGTTTGCCAGTGTAAGAAATAAGTAAATTTTAATCCATTCTAAAAATACTTCTCTGGTGTGGCTGCTTTAATTATTACTGAGAGGGAGGATTTGTGTATTTTTTTCCATGAGCTTCTGGGTTAAAGAGTGGATTTCTTTGGTCTGTTTGCTTGACACATGAGGTGAGGCAGTTTTTTCTCTGCTGCCTGTGTTACGTAGGGAATGTTCCTCTGGAACTGAGAGGTGGAATTCTAGTAGAAGTATATAAAAATAAATAAATAAAATATTTGTTCCTTTGCACCTTCCCTTTCCCCAGTATAGAATTACGAGACTGAGGATAAGTCAGGAAGAAGGGGAGATGGAGATGAGAAGGGGGAATGGTCCATACTTGGGGAATTGGCCATTGATTATCTTCTGAGCCTTCATTCTCATGCTGAAAGATTTCTTTTTTTCCCACTGGGGAGAGAGGCTCCCTTAACAGTAATTAGGTCTTTTATAGTTACCTTCCTTTCTTGGATCTTTTTTGAGATAAGTTTGAGCTCTAATATTTTCCTCTTTGGCTTTGGAGTTGTTTTTCTTGGCCTGTTAGAAGAGTTTAATGGATACTAAACAACTTGGATTGCTGAGATCCTACTGAGCAGTCCTTATGGAAAAGCAAAATTAAACTTGTAGCTGGTAATAGACCTGGTAGAAATGGAGATTGATGCGAGTTTCCTGAACTAATTTTTTCTTAAACTGCTGTGCTGGTGGATTGGAGAGAGGGAAACAATGTCTCATTTGCAGCCCTTTCAAATGAAAACATCTAGATGCAGATTTTTTTTCCAGTATATTTATTTCTCTCCTGAGTGAGGCCCTGTCATGCTTATCCCCAAACCTTTGTGTATTTACAGGTTGCTTCTGCAGTTGCAGAATTCCTGCCATGCTTTGTTTCACCATGTATCCACACTTGGTGTGCAAGGAGCAGGAGGTTGCACTGCATTTGATGGGACTTAGTGAAGAGTCTCTTCCAGGAATCCCAGAACTGTTGCTTGTTCTGAAAGTGTTTATCCCTTGTTCTAAAATGGATGGATTCTGAAACAACAGCAGAAATCTGATTCAGCATTTGTGTAAACATGAACTAAAGAAAATTAGGAGGTTTTAATGCAAAGCGATGTTCATAAAATCTTCTGTGTGTTATAACAATAGAATTAAAGCAGCAAATATAAAGCCAAATTTATATGTAAATATTCCAATCCCAGATAAAGAAAACAATGGTCACATTTAATATTTAGGTGGTTTTTTTCTGAATTATGATCAGGTATTATTTTAGCTGATATGATTACCAGAAAGCTTTTTTTTCACAGTTTTAAGATTCCTTTATCTGCTTTTTTGTTTTGCAGTATTATGTGCCAAGAATCTCGCAAAGAAAGATTTCTTCAGTAAGTATGTCCTAATTGTGTAACTTTCTGTTCTGGATTAATCAGATTTATTTGGAGATGGTGCATTACTGTGGAGGCTCATCTGTGTGTGTCATTTGCACTGCATTACTACAGGAGTACACGTTACTCCGGGTTGTAGATTGTGTGGACTCAGGGTTGGAAACACTGAGGACTCACAAACTCCAGCTGAAAGTCTGGCTGATGGAAACACAGTCAGGCTGCTGCTCACAGCTCTGTGCTGAGGGGCCCAGGATCATCCACCTCAAACACAGGATTTACTAAAATGCTTCTAGGACGATGACAACTGTCCTTTCTTGAGGAGGAGCTTCTGATGGTGTTGTCTTGGAAGCAGCAAAACAAAGGACTGTGTTTAACAGCACCTTTTCCTTTCCACAGGACTTCCTGACCCATTTGCTAAAATAGTTGTGGATGGGTCGGGTCAGTGCCATTCCACGGACACTGTGAAGAACACGTTGGACCCCAAATGGAACCAGCATTACGATCTGTGAGTTGGTTGGAAGGTCATAAATAAACAGCATTCCAGGGATGTGTCCAGTGGATAAATAGTGCAGGGTTGACGCTGCATCTTCATTTCTTGTTGGCAAGAACAGCCACATTTCATAGAATCTCAGAACAATGTGGTTGGAAGGGACCTTAAAGATCATCCAGTTCCAACCCCCTGCCATGAGAAGGGACACCTTCCACTAGATAAGGTTGCTCCCAACCTGGCCTTGGACACTTCTAGCGATGGAGGAGCCACAGCTTCTGTGTGCCAGGGCCTCCCCACCCTCACAGGGAGGAGTTTCTTCCCAATATCCCATCCAACCCTGCCCTCTCAGGGACTGACTGTTTTCCGAGAAGAAAATCCTTGTTAATAAAAGAGTGGTACTTTGCTTTTAGGTGTTTGGATTTGGAGATATTTGTGTGGCAGGTACACAGCACAAGGACTTAGTGAGTTCTCCTGGTGCAGTGCCATCCAGCTTTTCCAGAAAATTGTCCTTGTTGGAATGATTTATTTTCTTCAAATTATTAGAACCATAAATTCTGAAGCTTTGTACGTTAATCGACTTGTTGTTTAGCTTTTAATGAGGCTGGCTGTAGTTAAATTCATGCTGCAGCAGTATCAATTTCCCCATGCTGTGTGAAATCACTGTGCAGTAATTCATTAATAACAGCATTTTGGGCATAAGCACTTGTGTATTTGTAATAAAGAGGCATGACCGATGTACTAAAATGTGTCAGAATTTGTACCAATTACAGCGTCAGTTCTGTAGAGTAAAAAGAGGTTATTATTTCTAAAATTACTCTTTTAATATGTATCTTTCTAGATACGTTGGGAAAACAGATTCCATAACCATCAGTGTATGGAACCATAAAAAAATCCATAAGAAACAGGGAGCTGGCTTCCTGGGGTGTGTCCGACTTCTCTCCAATGCCATCAGCAGGCTGAAAGATACTGGATGTAAGAGCAATTCCTCCCTGGTGGGACCAAGAACCCTCTATCCCTTGTACCTCAGTGGTGGAGAGTGTGCCCACCCAGCCCTTCCCAGGGTTTGATTTTTCCAATTCTCCTTTGCAGACCAGCGTTTGGATCTATGCAAACTCAACCCCACAGACACCGATGCTGTCCGAGGCCAAATAGTGGGTAAGAATGATCCCAGCTAAATTCCATCTGCTTGGTAAATATCCATAGGGAAGAAAGCTCCTCTAGTCACTGCTTCTGTGTCTTTTCTGTGCTGTTTCTTCTTATTTTAGTGGGATTAAATTACATAACCTGAAAATTTTCATTACACTCCTATGCAGGAGTTTATTTCCTCTCAGTTGATAATGGGAAACAACATTAAAAACAGGGAATGCATCTGGCAAGGCTTCTGCTGCATCTCTGGCAGGGTGAATGTCGCTCTGAGATGATGCATTTGAGCAAGGTGACAGGCAGAGGGGATCTTAGGTGTTAAAAAAGGATCTGGAGGAGTTAAAAGACATTTTACAAGTTGCTGGTTTGATACCTTTGACTCATGCAAGCCATTTCAAAATTTCAACAAGGCCGTGCTCATTTTACAGCAAATTCACCCCACGTTTTACTGCCCCCACCCAACCCCAGCTTTTCAGTGATATATAAATATATTTGGCAAACTCCAAATTCTCACCCTAAGATGACATCTAGTGGTGAGCAGTTTTTTTCCAGCTTCCCTTTCTGGATCCTCATGAAATCCTGATGTGGAACCTGACATGTTAGATATTTACAGAAATAAACTCAAGTTTTGAGGGCATGACCCTCTGGTTTCTCTTCTGCTTTTTAAAAAATTACTAATACTTTAAGAGAACAGAAGGAATTTTGGTAAGTGATGTGTTCTCATGTGTAAAATAGGGCTTTTCTTAATATTTTACCCATTAATTATGCATAATTAATGTTTTAATGATATTAAACCCCACAGTTAAACGTAATAATAGTTATGTATAATTAATATTTTACCTATTAATGATACATAATTAATATTATGCATAAATGTGGAAATTGTTTTGGTTTTGCTGTTTTTAGGAATGCAGTTTTTCTTTTATTGACCTGAGTTTGTGTTTTCTTCTTTCAGTCAGTTTGCAGACACGGGACAGAATAGGCACGGGTGGCTCTGTAGTGGACTGCAGAGGGCTTTTGGAGAATGAAGGGTAAGGATTGTTTTCTTTACACTTAATTAGAAAAATGGTTTAGTGTGGAAAGATTGTAACTAACATTAGAAACTTAAGTATCAGTGTGGCTACTGTATTTTCTGAGAGTGTGTATCGGGCAGGAAGGTCATTAGACTAAACTTGGTAAGACTTGTGGGGTTTTTTGTTGCCAGTGCTGAGAAATTTGAGTATAAAAACGTGAAGATGGCACCTCTTGGGTTAAAAGTGGCAGCAATTGAAACCGTGGGGGAGAGAGAGAAACAGTTATTTCTGCATTCACTTCTCTTGTGATGGAAACTCTCGAAGTTTCCCCATTTTCAGAACGGTCTATGAAGACTCGGGGCCGGGGCGGCCGCTGAGCTGCTTCATGGAGGAGCCGGCGCCGTACACGGACACCACGGGAGCGGCCGGAGGGGGCGGCTGCCGCTTCCTGGAGTCTCCCAGCCAGGACCAGAGGCTCCAGGCCCAGAGACTCCGCACCCCCGAGGTCAGAGCCCACGTACAGACCCCTCAGAACAGGCCCCACGGCCACCAGTCACCTGAGCTACCTGAAGGCTACGGTGAGTGTCCCACGGCTGGGAAACTGAAAGGGGTTTTGGTTATTCACCAAAAGTTTCTCCCCTTTTAACGCTTCGAGGTGTTTCGCCTGTTGGAACAAGCAGCGTCCACGTGCATCTCATTCTGCGTTTTGGAAAAGGAACTAAGTGCAGATGGGAGTTTGAGATTGGCTAATTAGCAGTTGGCTACGCCAGGATACACTGAGGGGTTGATGGTAAATTAAACATGAGGTTGTGGTATGATGCTGTTACAGAAAATTCACTGCTAATCTTGGCTGTGTATCTAGGGAGAATGAATGTAAAGAGCTCTTTAAAACTAGAGCAGTAATGCTATTTTTTCCTTCCCCCTTAGCATGTTGTGTAGGTTTGAGCCCACATTTGAGAAAAGATCAGGAAAATATATAAAAGCAACAAAGAAACCAATAGTACAGAAGATTAGGGATGATGAGATTAAGGAGAATTTAAAAATTCAGAAAAGAGCACACCAAACCTAGGAGTAAAGAAATCTGGTTTGGGGGTTTGGATTGTCTCAGAATCTAACAATAAAAATACAAACTAGCACGTGCTGGTGCATGGATCTGTGAGTTTCAAAAGAATGTTGAAATGTGTAATCAGAGTAAATTTGTCAAGGGCAAGACAGTCCATGCTGCAAGAGATCAGTATGATGGCTCCAGTACTTTCTCCTAGGAGGAAAATATTCCAATGTCTTTAAACTGTTTATTTGGATTTTTTTTTTTTTTTGAGATTTGTAATTTAGAATCATCTTCCTTTTTTATAGAGCAAAGAACAACGGTACAGGGACAGGTTTATTTTTTGCACACACAGACTGGAGTGAGCACGTGGCATGACCCGAGGATACCAAGGTATGTATTTATAAAAGTCAGAGGGGCTTGGTGTGTATTTGTGTGCCAGGATGGTGGATTTATAACAGCAAAAATCTATGAAAAGGCTTGTCTGAATTTAAAGGGAGAGCTCCCAGCAGAGCAGTAGTTGGGGATGTTTCTAGTTACCTTTTCATCAAACACTAAGGATTACTCTTTTTGAAAGAAAGAATTACTTGTGAATCATGAAAACAAAAAGCAAAAATAAAATGTTGCCCTTCAGGAGTTCCTGTTTGACAAATTCTTCTTAAAATGTTTTTGGTGAAGCTACAAATTTCTGAATCTTACCCACATTTTTTGTATGAAAACAGTTTGGACTGCAAATTGAAGAAAAACCTGACTTCTTTGTTAAAATAATTGTTTCTCGAATATTCAACTTGTAACTTTGGTTTTGTTAGTGCTCACTTGCATATAACTGAAGGAGAGATTACTTGTTGTATTTAATCTTGAAAAGGTTTGAGGGTTTTTTATGCTTTAGGCCAGTGATTTGCAGCTAGAAAATTTGAATCCTTCACATGATTAATTTAGTAAAGCCTCTTTAAACCTTAACCTGCAGTTAATCCAGGTCTTTGTGAGTGAGGTCTGGTGCTCTTCCTGAGTAGCTCTGAATCTGAGCTGTTTCATGGGCCACCTGCACACCAGATTCAAGAGTGAAGTTTGTAACTCTCAGCTGCTGCCCTGCCTGGATAATAGAGGAATGTGGTACAGGATATTAGAAAAATGATATAAAGTAGTGCAGGCAAAAGTGGTGATAAAAGCTCAGTGTGTGGAAGGAAATGAAAAATAAAGCTGAGAGAGAGAGAAAATAGCTGATTTTAGATTAGCTGGTATTGTTGGAAGAAGAAATGACAGTTCATTTGTGTCAGTCATGTCAGGCTTGTGTGCCCAAAGCCTTCTTCAAGTGATGCTGGTCACCCTAATGAAAGCTGCTGCTGCTCCTCTCCCCAAATCCTTGAGCCAGGGTTTAAGGGGCAGCAGTGGAAGTGGACACAGCAGTGTCTTGTGAATCACAGATCAAACCTATTTTATTTAAAGGTGACTTTTGTGTTACCAGCTTGTGGTGCAAAAGCCTAACCTTGGCATGAGGCAGAGGTGTAGGTTAGACCTTGCTGTAATCAGATCTCTGCAGGACTTTCAGATGCACAGCTGATCACAGCAAATGGTCCCAATCATAATCTCCTTAAAGGAGCCTAACAAGGGCTTGTCTGTCTGCCTGTGTGTCCCCTTGGTTTATACTCACTGTGACACTAAGGCACCTTCAGTGTACAGAGCATTTCTACCCTCCTAAGGCCTCTCAGTTAGCTCATTTATACAAATGTTGCATGGTTAGATTTAGGTGAGGAATTGCACAGAGTGGTGTCTTCAACCCTGAATCCATGCCTGCTTTCTAAAGAACACTTTACTTAACAATAGGTTTTCTGCCTAAAAATAATCTTCAGGTTTCCTTCCTTCCTTTTCTTGCCACTCGTGGTGTTTTCCTCAGTTAGGTGGCTGCAGCCTTAGGTATTTTCAATCTTTTTAGGTGTAAATTAATTCTATGTATTGAATTCAGACACTGCCTGGAAGTGAGTGACTGCCTTTAGCAGCACTTAGAGTGATACCTGAAATTTATCCAGGATGAAAGGGGTGAGCAAATGTGTTGCTATAGACTTACTCTCAGTGGTTTTTCAGTCAAATAGTCAGGATTCTAACCTTAATCTAATTAAAGAGGTGAATTTAATTTTGTTAAGTGATCTTAGTATTTGGTTGCTTAACTTCAGATGTGCATTAACATCTTGTTTGTTTTTCACTTTAGAGACCTTAACAGTGTGAATTGTGATGAACTGGGACCTTTGCCTCCAGGCTGGGAAGTCAGAAGTACAGTTTCAGGAAGGATATATTTTGTAGATCATAATAACAGAACCACACAATTCACAGATCCACGACTACATCACATCATGAAGTAAGAGCTTTTCCTGATAATTAATTCCTGTCAGGTCTGGGAGTCATGAGGGGCTGAAACCCCTAATGATAATTGGGGAACAGATGCAGCCAGTGCTGTAGTCAGGGTCCAAGCATTGGTTCTCTGTGCTAGTTTTATCTTAAGTTTTTTGCTGAGACTCTTCAGAAGGGTTTTCACTCTGCTCTGCACAGTTCTGAAATTGCTGAGGTGTGGGGCAGAGACGGTTTCCCCAGCAGTCAGCTGATGTCTCTCTGGGTGAGCAGTTCTAGCCCTGTGCTGGCTGTTCTGGATCTGGACTAACTTCCTGCTCCCTTGAGCTCCAGACAATGGGAATATGAAGCCAGCTGGAGTCTGGTCAACGGGTGCTGTGCACAGCCAGTTTGGGTTTAGCAGGATTTAGTAAACTCAAGCTCTGCATCATGGAAATGCAGCTGAGCTGTTGTGGAACTGACCCTGGAAGCAGCCTGGCAGTGCTGCTTGTGCCCAAGACCAGCCTTTTTCCTGTGCTTGAAGCCAGCTGGGGAATCTGTGTATCTAAAAAATAATTGCTCTACAACCCAAATAAAGCACTGATGGATAAGGACAGGTGAATGTATGAAGTTGTAACTGTTTGGGACGAGTATATCTTTCTCTCTCTCAATAACCATAGATGGAGTATTTTTATTGTGTCAGGAATCCCCAGGCTCATTTTGCATGGAGCTGGAATAAAATCAGTTGCAGTTGTTAGACAGTTTCCTTTATAAAGCTGTTGTTTGTTCCATTAGAGATCTCTTTCCATGTTGCACTCTTGAAAGTTCTCTCTATGTGTGAGAATACCACACCAACTTTAATTACTGCTCAGTCAGCAATCAGTGATCATGCTCCAGAGCCTTCCACAGTGTTTTGCCATATGAAAACAGGTCAAAAATGCTGAAGCTCTTTAAATATCTGTGTTCCTTACATCCCTGAGTTTAGTGTAATGATGGTACAGAAGTATCCAGCTGAATACACATTTCACTCCATGCTCCTCTTAGAGAAGCTTAATCATTTCTTGCATCATTGTTTTACATATTCCTTATTGTTATGTGTCCAGAATAAATATTGTCCTTTTCTTCTCCAAGCCATCAATGCCAGCTAAAAGAGCCCAGCCAGCAGCCTCTACCAGCTCCAAATGAGGGATCATTAGAAGAGGGTGAGGAGTTGCCTGCACAGAGATATGAAAGAGACTTGGTACAAAAGTTGAAAGTTCTTAGACATGAGCTCTCTCTTCAGCAACCCCAGGCTGGTCACTGTCGTATTGAAGTATCCAGAGAGGAAATATTTGAGGTATTTGATAGATTTATTTTTTTTTTTACTGCTAACAGCAGCTTTTGTCACTGAAGAGTTTAGTAGAACTGATCAGTGGTTGTAACAACTTTGCTTCACAAGCCCCCACCACATTACAGAGTTGTCACTGAAATTTGCTTCAGATTAGCACTCAAACAGAGTCACATTCTCTGTAGTAACAATCTCTGTATTACAGAAATGCAGAAATCCTAATTATGGTGTTAGAGAAATCTTAATGGACATAATTATAGGAAGGAAATAACATAGCTAATTGTACAAATGCACATACAGGAATCCTATCGTCAGATAATGAAGATGAGGCCAAAGGACTTGAAAAAGAGGCTTATGGTGAAATTCCGAGGAGAGGAAGGCCTGGACTATGGAGGAGTAGCAAGGTGAGAGATTTTGGGGGTTTTCTGACACCTCTTAACTATAAAGTTGCCCTTTAAGTGCCCCATGGTTGATACCATCCCCTTTCAAGTTACCTGTTAACGGTATATGTTAATTATTTGTGGTCTATTTTATGAGCAGTGGCTGTAGCTTCACTCTTTATATGGGAGGTGGGAAAGTGGAAAGTGGAAGCTCGTGATTTAACAGTTGTGCCACTGCAAGATATGAAAGTGATCAGCTCAAATTGTGAGGTCTCTCAGGGAGTGTACAGACCCTGAAGTCAGATCCAGATCACAGGAATGGTTTTGTTAAACACACCTCTCTGATTTCCCACAAATGGATTGCAGCAGAGTAGGGGTTCCTTTTTGTTAAAACTCAGCTGCATTCAGGAGAATTCTCTGATCTGTTGGAGCAGGAATGGAGATGAACTAATCCTAAACAAAAGCTAAAATTTTAAGGAGGACTTGCCTCCCTCTTAAAAATGACAATAATTCCCTGTGGGTCGTATCAGATCTGAAATTCAGCAGCTGATTTAGCATCGCTGAAAATCACTCAGCTTTGTGGTTTAGAGTTGTGCAAATTCACGGAGAAATTCCTCAAATCCACAAAAGCTGCTCACTTAGGTGTCATTCAGTGATCAATCCCCTGGACAAAGGAAAGAAGCTGGAACATTCTGAGCTGCCTTACCCGAGGTAACCTTGGGTATCTCCACTGTTGACATCCTGTTGCCCTGATGCCTTTCATAATTGCCCATTAGTTGCAACTGACTCTTCCAGATCAGTGCAGCTCCACTTCTAAGCATTACAACTAATAGTTCTTTCCGAATATTTTGGACCTGGGAAGAGTGTCCAAATGTAACAACAAAGGGGTATTTGTCATGGTGGTTGGGGAGGTCAGAAATAGGTTTAGTTCTGCTTCTGTCTTGTGTATTGCCGAGGTGAGAGGATTTACCCAACCCCTCCTTTCAATGCATTTGGTCTCTGTCCCTTCTGGCCTCTCTGAAAGCAGTCACCAAGCTGGCAGAAAACCAGCTTTCCTAAAGATCCCCAGCAATTGAGCTCATTCTAATCAACAGATTTTTTAAATATTTCCTTATACTGTACAGGTTGCAGAGAAGCAAATCTCATAGGCTCCAAATAGCTGAACTGTGTACAAAGGCAGGATTTTTTTGGAAGTGTGGCTTGTTCAGACTCAATTAGTTGATGGCATTGTCTAACAGCTTGCTGTAGCTTCTCTAATTGATGTTAATCCCTTCAGCGCTTGTAAAGCAAACCAAGTCTGCCCTGAGTGGAGTAGGACATTGTGGGGTTTTAATCACACCCTTTTGGTCCACAAATGGAGAGCATTACAGGAGGATCTGATCTTGGAATAAGCATTCCATAACTGATCAATCACAATAATTGTGTTGTCTAAAACTTAAGTGCAAGTCGCACTCTTCTAAATTTGTTTGGGGTTTTTTTTTTTGGCAGAGAGTGGTTGTATTTACTGTGCCATGAAATGTTGAATCCCTACTATGGACTCTTCCAGTACTCCACAGATAATATTTACATGCTGCAAATCAATCCAGACTCTTCTATCAATCCTGTAAGTACTAATTTCAAAGCAATATTCCTACTTTAAGAGATGTCCTCTGCAGTTTCTTGCACGAGAAGAGTCGAAACTACAGGATAAATCACAATAAGAAGGTGTTAATGTCTTATACAGTAAGAAGCAGAGGGGTTTTGTTCAGAAATTAAAAGTATGATCGCCTTTGATAAATATCTGACTTCTTTGAGACTCCTCAGTACTGATTGGTTTGCACAGTGATTCTGAGACAAGACAGATGAAATTCGTCTCCACCGTGAGCACAGGTGGTTGTGCACACAGCATTTACATTCCCAGCAGTGCCACCCCATGACTTTTAGGGGATGTATCCCTTCCTTGCCCTTTCTCACTATGCTCCTGTGCTTGCTTTTTCTCTTACTGGAGGATTTGTAATGATGCAGACCCTAGAAGGAGCAGCAGTTCTGTATTAGTAGAGGGAATTCTTCCTGACATGACATTTCCTGACATTTGCACTGGAAGATGAGGGAGGTGGATTGGAAGAATGTCAACCACAGGACTTACACCTCAGCTTTCAAAAGTTAGTTTATAAGGAGCATGAAGGAAATGAAGGAAGCAAGCACACTGCTTCCTCAAGAGCAGATACATTTGGATGGTTAAACAAAGAATAAACTAATTTGTTTGGAATCCTCACCTTCTTGGATTTTGGAGGTTTCACGGGGATTTTCTTTTTCCAGTTTTTCTCTTTGAGAGATCTAGAGACTTGAATCCAATTTATTTTTCAGGTAATGCACAGAGACTTGTTCAAGGTTTTTAATCATTAAATGCTTTGGTTTTGGTTATGCTGTGAGGGAAAGTGGTGGTTGCTTTTGCCCAGAGGCTGCAGGTAACTCACACCAAACAAACCACAGAGGGTGCCACAAGATGTCAGTGTCTTCCCAAGCGTGATTCTCCTCTCTCCCTGCAGGACCATTTGTCTTATTTCCATTTTGTTGGTCGGATAATGGGTCTGGCTGTGTTCCATGGACACTATATCAACGGGGGATTCACAGTTCCCTTTTACAAACAGCTGCTGGGGAAGCCCATCCAGCTCTCCGATCTGGAATCTGTGGACCCAGAATTACACAAAAGTTTAGTCTGGATCTTGTAAGTACTGAATTTAGCAATCGTCTCACTGTAGAGAAAATGGGGTAGAGTTTGTTGGCAATGGTGAGATGCTTTAGACAAAGAGTTTGCAAAAATATTTTTATGGTGGCAGTCTGTACAAAGTCATTAAACTATTCTTAATATATCAAAGGTACTGGAGGAAAGTTCTCATTGCAAACTCTCCTTAAGATACTAAATCATTAAAGGTTGTATGGGTATGGTAGAATATCACAGCATCAAAATCCAAACTCAGGACAGAGATCTGAGGGGAAGTACAGCCTTCTTCAAAAGAAATTCTGATTAAAATGAAAATAAATGGAAGTAATTTTGGGCTTCTGTATGCTTACAGAACAAGATCCAGCATTCAGTGTAGTTTTGGGACTCTTTGGAACTGCTTTGCCTTATCTCAATTTCTTTTCCTAAATGCTGTTTTGAATTTTTTATTTAAAGAAGTTACTGATGATTCAGTTCTCTGTACACGATCTCTTCTGAGCTTCACAGACGCGTGACAGCAGATCAGATTCTTGCTGGATGTGTATATATATATACATGTGTGTGTGTGCATTTCTGTCTATAGGGTTTTATCCAGTGTCCTGAGTCCCATTAGAATTAGATGAATATCCCATCTCTGATCAGGCTCTTCAACATGCACTAAACCATACAGAAATGGGTGATGGTGGCAATATTCCTCTAGTGTGTGAAATGCAGGTGGTAACTAAGGTTTAGCCTGAAGACTATCTAGATGTTCAGACAACTGTCAGCATCACCACTGAGAGTTACCAAAATGCCAAAAATACTGAGTTTCCCCTCTGTCCTTTGGCAGAGAGAACGATATCACACCAGTCCTGGACCATACGTTCTGTGTGGAACACAACGCCTTCGGGAGGATTTTACAGCATGAACTCAAACCAAATGGCAGGAATATTCCAGTGACAGAAGAGAACAAGAAGGAATATGTCAGGTATTGCAAACAGAAATATGTCCTGCAAATGTAGAGAGAAGAGGGTAATAAACATGATTTTTGTATATAGTGGAACTAAGGAAGTATTTTGAGTGAGAACTCCTGAGTCATAAATGACATGAATGTTTGCACTGGAAGACCTGGGAAGAGAAAGTTCTGAATACTTTGAGTTTTCTGTTGATGGTGCAATAATTAATTGTTGATGGAAGAAGGAATGGATAAGCATTTCTTTCATAATACAAAATGTGTATTTTGTATTATGAAAGAAGTGCTGACTTTTTACTTCCTCCCCCACAGGTTGTATGTCAACTGGCGGTTCATGAGAGGAATAGAGGCACAGTTCCTGGCGCTGCAGAAAGGTTTTAATGAACTTATTCCTCAACATCTCCTTAAGCCTTTTGACCAGAAGGAACTTGAGGTATGTTTTATCCACGTGGATTATTGTTCTGTAATTTGTTTGATCCACAGTCAAGTACTGATTTAAAAAACAAACAAAAACAAACAAAACACAAAACTTATTCCATTTTATGTACCAGAAAGGTGGGTATTTGTTTAACCAAATCCTTTTAGGTTTATTCTAGACATTCTTTGGGTTGATATTATTTAGAGGGCTGCTTAAACAGAGAAAGACAAATACACTGTGGTATCTATCCAAGGACTAATGCTCAAGGCAGGTGGTCTGAGAAGGAGGAAACACTGCAAGTTTGAGAAATTGTTGGCAAGACCAGGCATGTTATTTATCCTGGAACCTGTTTTGTCCAGTAACTTTTCACGCATGGCTGTTTCTGTTTGCACACAGGAATTGGTTTACAGAAATAGAAGAGTTGAGCATATACAAAAGAAATTAGTTTGTCTCCTTATCAAAACCTGAGGTGCAAAAAACTACTTCTTAAAATAGTTCCTGTTGCATCAGTTTTTCCTCTGGTGTTGCAAAATAAGACAACCTGTGGAATATTCATAATTTGTGGTATAGAAAGGATTAGCTTTGTGCTAGTCACTCATGCTTTTTGGTTACTCTCACAAAGTTCTTGCATTCCATTTGCTAAAAAGGTAGATTAAAAGTCCATTAAATATTTCAATACTCTCCATGTCAGAACAGTCACAACTCCCCTAATGATACGAGCTGTGCCACAGCCTTATTCCAAATCAGTGCTGTGCCCTCATAAGGACAGGCCGTATCTTCCAGGGAGTACAGATTTAATAAAGCAAGTCTTGCATGGGCTTCTGACTCTTCATTGCTTGTGAAAGTTCTAATGCTGGTAAAACACTGCTTGGGGTGAGACTGGAGAGATTTACTGCCAGTTCTGTACTGGTTTGGGATGTTACCTTCCTCCAAAAAAGCGAGTGAGGCACCTAAACAATGCCAGGCTTTGTGACGTGGTTGGATGCGTTTTTATAACTCCAATCCTGAAATGACTCTGGACTTTAAAGCGCTTCCTAATCTTTTAACAGCTGATCATAGGAGGCCTGGATAAGATAGACCTGAATGACTGGAAGTCCAACACCCGCCTAAAGCACTGCATGGCTGACAGCAACATTGTCAAGTGGTTCTGGCAAGCAGTGGAAACGTTTGATGAAGAAAGAAGGGCAAGGCTGCTGCAGTTCGTGACGGGCTCGACGCGTGTCCCACTTCAAGGTTTCAAGGCTTTACAAGGTGACTGATGTGGAGGCTGAGTTAATCTGTGGTTGGAGAAAGAGATAAAAGTGGTGTGGTATTTACAGGCCCCTTGTAAAATATCAGCATATTACTGGATAAGTCAAGCACTTGCAAACTTTAGAGCCTGAGAGCAGTTTTATATTTGTCAGCAGCTCAGCTGCTGCTGAACACTTTGGCTGTTACTGATAGTGATGGAAGCTGGTAAATCTGTTACTGTGCAGTGCTTTGACTGCTGTCAATTTTGGCTTGTCAGTCTCCTACAGCTCTGTGCTCTGAGGTTCAAATCATTCCTTGCAATTGTGCACAGGGATATATGACTGACTAAAGAACTTCTTCATGTGAGAACTGTATTCCCCTCAGTGTTTGGCAATAAACCATTAGGCTTTAAAGCCAGTTTCTGAAAATTGCAGGTTTTTATAAAAAATGCAGCAATGTCCTTGGCTGTTGTGATCTCCTGATCACATTCCATTTGTTGGCTGACAGTAAATTGATGTTCAGAATTAAAATAATGGTTGTGTTTTACAAGGAAAACCTTCATGCACTTCTAAAGTATTTTCATTTTTCATGGTGCAGCTTCATTAATATCAAATTTAGCAGCTTACCAAAATACCAGTCTGTAAAATGATTGTCACAAACAGCCCTATCTCTTCTGCCATGCCTTCATCAGCTGCAAATATCTCGACAGATTTAGTCTAGGACATACTTAGGCTTGCAGCTGGAACTGTAATTTCCTCTCTTGCCTTTTTATACACAGCAAAATGCGTGTGTGTGAATGATGCTTGGTTGAAGTGCATTAACTAGAATGTCTGTCTAAGGTTCTACAGGCGCCGCAGGACCCAGACTGTTCACCATCCATTTAATAGATGCAAATACAGACAACCTTCCAAAAGCCCACACTTGGTAAGATGGAAACCCTCTGCTTCCTCTCCCTTCATCTTGATTTAAAGGAGTCATCTCTGTCTTGGGCTGGGGTTAGGCATGTGATACACATGGATGACTCCAAGGGTGCTCTGTTAGCTTGGATATATCTGTATTCTGCAGCCAGCAAAATAATTTGCTTTTCTTAAAGCTTGATTTGTCTTCTATACTATCTGTGGTTTTCATTTATTCCAGAGGTGATTATTCTGGGTAGTGAGACGTTTGTAAGTTTATTTCTTTATTTCTTTATTACAAAGAAGTGTTGTCAGATGTTGAATGTTGGAGCTCGTGCTGTCGGTGCAGTATAGGCACAGCCTGAGCCCTTGCACGGAAATCTCACTCCATCAGAGGCAGGAAGTGGTGTCAGCAGCAGCAGACTGTCTGCAGGCAGAGCAGGGAGTGGGTCTGCCCGATGTGTTGCTTTTTCTTTGCAAGTCTCCTGCATCTGCCTCTTCCTCCTCCTCATCCCAAAAGCTGCCCTATTAAGCTGTGCATTCCTGCTGTAGAAGTAGTCGTTTTTCATCTTGTCTCATTTGACCACTGAGGCAGCTGAGAGATTTTACAATTTCTAGCTATACGTAGCTTCTTTACATCTTTCCCCCAATAAGCACTTCAGCTCCATCAGTGTTTGTTACTTTCCCTGCAGCTTTAACCGGATCGACATTCCGCCTTACGAGTCATACGAGAAGCTTTATGAGAAGCTGTTGACAGCTGTGGAAGAGACGTGTGGGTTTGCTGTGGAATGAAAAAGCAACCAAAGGAAACAGATGCTAGCTCATGGACCACCAAATCAAAAGCTAGAAGAAGCTTGCTGTGAACTTCCTGCTAAGCTGTCTGAAACATCTGAACTCTGACAACTTAGAGATGGGGCTGTTTCCCTTCCACCGCTGGTGGATTGGGGGGGAGGGTCGGGGCTTTTCTTGGTGGTTCCCAACTCTATTTTCTCCCCTTTGTTACAATAACCCCTTCCCTCTTCTTCCATCCCCCCTGAAACAAAATGCAGCCAAGTTCAGCATTTGGCTTTGGTTACACAGGATATTCTGCTAGATTTGTAACACATATTGTGATAGGGTCAGCGACCTGTGGGGCTTTTTTAATAGGAGAATCAAAGTGTATTTGAGAATGAGCTTAATTTGCTGAGGACTTGCAACTGGCAGGTGCACCTGGTTAGTCTGTCTTAAATCAAGCTTGAGCCTTTGTAGAGTCCAGCAGGTGCAGAGAGTGTCTGACTGGCACCAGAATTTGCATTGCACATTTTAAACATCTGTTTAAACAGTAAACTCCTAGCAGAAAATACCTCCATATGAACACTTAACTGAAAGGTAAAGAAATCCAAGTTCTGCCTTAGCAGGAAGCTCCCAGTGGAAGCTGTGGCTCACCTTGAGAAAAGTGAAGGAATCTGGGATGGCTTAAATGGTATTGTATGATCTCTTTTTGGTTGTCCTGGCTGAAATTTAATTGTTTTGCACGTGAAAACAATTATTTCCTCCTGCAGAATTACTTTCCATAGTTTGTTCAGATGTAAGTACTTTGCAGAGAAGCCTTGTGAGGAAGAGACAGAGGATAAAAATCCATTCAATCCCAAAGCTGTGATTTCTGTGCCACTGTTTTACCTAAAATGTGTTTGTGTGACTTTAAATTCTAAGACTCACATGGAAATCACTAAAAGTCAAGTTAACAGAGCAAACTCCTGCTTCAAATTTTTTGGCCTTGTGAAAGGTTTATTTGGAGATTGAGGTAAAAGGGGAACTATATAGTGAATATATTCTAAATGTTACAGAAAGCTATTGGAAGAATTTATGACTTCAGTTCTGTAGGGATGAAAATTTCTCCAGAGAGCCATATAAGGCTAGTTTTTCTAATATCTGAAACTAATATTAAAAGGTTTGTTCTCTAACACAGGGGAAACAAAAGCAAATCCAATACCTGAATGTCTTGGTTTGAAAGACAGGTGTCTGCTAAGGAAGGCAGGAGCCTCCCTTGCAATGGAAAATGTAACCCCTTCCCTCCAAATTATTGTAATTATAAAATTAAGAGGCTTTCAGGCAAAGATATGAGAAATAGGAATAACGGTTCTTTACTAGTATATATAACAAGGCAATAATACAGAAACACTGGCTTAAACTGACAGAGTCAGGATAGGACCTGACACCATGTTGGTCAGGGTGGTGGGGGCAGTCCAAGTAAGTGGTGGCTGCAGTCCTCTTGGAGTGATAGATGTGGTTCTTTTGAAGCAGTGATCCTGTAGAAGGCTCTGGTCTTCCTCTGAAGGCCCAGTGGTGGTTCTGTAGCTCTTGTCCTCTGGGAATGCAGTAGGTAAGGGCTGGCTGTGGTGTTCTGAAGCTCAGATTATATCCGTGTAGGAATGCTTGGCTCCTCCTGCTGGGCGGAGCGTCTCACAATGGGATGATGTAATTGTATCAGTGAAGCAGTGAGGGTTAATGGCCCATTAACAGAAGATATTGCCCTGGATGGAGTTATCAGGGATGTGTCATGGAAGAGACAATACTGCCCCACTTGGTTTTAATAGATGGTGATAGAATACATACTTTTGGTTACATCTTACATTGTAACCTGACATTATCCACCCCTTATTCTGTTACCATCTGCATCATACCCAAATCAATACCTTCTTAAAATTCTGCTTTTATATACATACACAATGATACCTTACACACAGTTCTCACTTAAGATTAGGTCTCTTTGTGGTACACAATGGTTTTCCCCACTTTCCTGCACTTGAGCAAAAACAATCCCATGGATGGGTTTGCTTTTGCCTGAGGTGGAACCAATCCAGTCTTTCCTAAAATACCTTTCCTGTATACCACAGAGGCTTTCTCTCCATCCGCTGTGTGCAAGGGTTCAGAATGGGCAGGACTAGCTCGATTGATGGACCCTTGGGTGTTGACTATCCCAGGTGGCCTTTGCTAAATTCACTTCCCAATTTTTGAAGGTCCCCTCGCCAAGTGCCTTCAGGGTAGTCTTAAGCAGTCCATTGCACCATTCAACTTTGCCAGCAGCTGGTGCTTGATAGGGGATATGATATATCCATCTGATACCATGTTCTCTGGCCCAGGTGTCTGTAAGGTTATTCTTGAAATGAGTCCCATTGTCCAACTCCATTCTCTCAGGGGTGCCGTGTCTCCATAGGACTTGTTTTTCCAGGCCCAAGAGGGTGTTCTTGGCAGTAGTGTGAGGCACAGGGTAGGTCTCCAACTATCCAGTGGTGGCTTCCACCATGGTCAGCACACAGTGCTTTCCTTGGCAGGTTTGGGAAAGGGTGATACAGTCAATTTGCCAGGCTACCCAGACCTATACTTTGACCATCTTCCACTGTACCACAGAGGCTTCACCAGCTTGGCCTGTTTGATTGCAGTGCAGGTCTCACCGATGATGCAGTAGGATGATGCAGTAGGTAAGGGCTGGCTGTGGTGTTCTGAAGCTCAGATTATATCCGTGTAGGAATGCTTGGCTCCTCCTGCTGGGCGGAGCGTCTCACAATGGGATGATGTAATTGTATCAGTGAAGCAGTGAGGGTTAATGGCCCATTAACAGAAGATATCCCATGGATGGAGTTACCAGGGATGTGTCATGGAAGAGACAATACTGCCCCACTTGGTTTTAACAGATGTGATAAAATACATACTTTTGGTTACATCTTACATTGTAACCTAAGTCACTGAATCATTAACATTTTTCCAGTTTGCACACCAAGATGAGACAATATTTTAACAAATAACATGGCTTCAGAGAGACCCAGTTATCTATCAAACATGTCTAAACTTAAGCAGACTTGCCTGTATAGGATTTTTTTTTCTTTGACAAGCCTGATTTTCAGAGAGATTCATGACTGAAACACTTAACAGATGTTACGTTTATGGAATAGTGCATTGAAATTCAGCTGTGGGTAAGAGCCTATCCTTAGGAGATGTCTACTGGAATACTTCTATTTTGTCTTTTTTTAAATTGAATTTGGTAATAGCTTTAAACTGTGATAGGACAGAAAGTAGACACTTGTCAAAACCCTGGCATCTTTCTCTGTTATATTTGTTTGTGGTTTTCTTTTTGCCATTGATCATAATTCTTGTGATTTGTTGTCAGGAGCCGCATTGGAGGTGTAAAATTGTATCATATTGTGAGATTTGCACAGGGTGGCTAAAGATGCTCATCCTGCAGGACTGTACAGAAGAAGCATGTTCAGCCTGATGTTCTGTAGGGATCTTTTGGCACTTGGAGTCCAGTTTCTGCAGTTCTGGTTGTTGGGACGTGCAGCAGTTGGCAGACAGTATCCCTGCAGTCCCGGGTTGAATAGCAGAGTCCCCACAACCCTGGATTTTCCAAACTGCTTTGAAGTCAAACCTGTTCATAGAGTGTATTTAATCCTTTCAGTACGTTTGAATGTGCAATAAACCAGTCAGATAGGAAAAATGCAAAATGGATTATTGCCCAAAAGCTTTGCATGCAGTCTCATGTGGATTTTTCACTAAAAAAGTGTAAAAAACCCCCAAATCCAAACCCAGATACTAAAGCCCACCCCTAATAAAAATCCTGTCACACCTGCAGCACAAGTGGCTCAGTACAAACCAAGCGAGGTGAAGGGAAAGGCCCCTGATTTGGAGATCTGTAGGTCAAGTAGCTTTATGTCAACAACGCAGTTGACATAAGATAGTTCCTAATGTCTTTGCTAGGTCAGTGTTTTATTGAATGCACAAAATAAGAATAGGCAAGGATTGTTGTTTCGAAAAGTCCGTCTGTTTTTTGCTGTATTTAAATGCCCTTGTCAAGGTACCTCCGTGCTGACAGTAACGAGAATAGGGCACTGTCTTTTAAATTATTTCAGTTCTCTTTTCAACAGCTTCACCACCACCTCTCCCGTCGTTTTGTCTTTGCAATTTTGTGCCACTTCAGTGACGACAAAGACATTTTTTGTCTTGTTCTGTACATGCATTTGAGGCAGGCCTTAAAGCTGGTTGGGTGGATGGAGGAACGGCAAGAAGCGAGGCAGAATGGCTTTGGAGCCATGGCCTGTTCTTCCTGTGCCCAGTTCCAAGGCCAGGGGAGGATGAAATGCCAATAGGAGTTAGCATGGCTTGAGCCAGTGGCTCTCAGAAGTCTGGGATAACCTCAGCTGTCTGAATTTGTGTGTCCATTCCTACTCGGTCTGCCAGCACTTGAACTTGGTTGTTACTTCTCAAACTTACCCAAAGAATACCATCGAGTCCCGTGTTCATCCTGTCATTCCACGTTCCACCTTGTGCGCGGATACTCTTGGATCTGACCCGAAGGAAATACAAGGTACAGCGTGTCTGTCGTTCCTGTCCCACGGCAAACCCCGCAGCTGCTCCATCAGCAGTGCCCTGGTACTGCTCCTCAGCCTCTACTCTACGCTCAGGGATGTAGGAAACCACCACTCTGCTCGTGTGTTCCACCGGGAAGAAACGAGACTGTTGGATGGGTGTGAGTGTTCACTTGGGCATTATGTAAGACAAGACCCTGCTCCAAAAAGGCTGCTCCAAGCTTCAGACGGTGCGATCGGCGCTCGCTCAGCAGTTTGTCCTCAGTTCAAGTCGAGGTGGTTGTAAAAATCCAACAGATTTTGTAAATTTCTGATCCAGCCACCAGGCCCTCTGGAGCCAGTGCCCGGGTTCGGGGCCGTGTGGCACAGCAAATTCCCAGAAACACAGTATGGATCTGGTTTTAATCTGTTAATTTTTATTTTTTTTTTGGTTGTTGTTGTTGTTGTTCCTCAACCACTTTATAATGTATTTTTTTAATTTATTATTTTGTAATGTCATGTTTAAGTATTGCTGCTATCCTTGTTATTCTTCCCACTGTTTTTATTGCAGATTTATTTTGTGGAAGTTGTACACTAATGTTTCATTTTATGTCTAAATCAAAGTATTTAAAGAAATACTAGTTCTATTTAATGTGGTTATGGAACCAGCTGGAATAAACAGTGATTGTATAGTAGGCTGGACCCAGGAGGTCATGTTCATTTTTGTTACATATGCAATAAACTCACAACTTTAAACTCTTGGTAGCCACTGTTTTGTTTGTTAAAATATTTATGGGAATCAGAGGAAAAGAGTGGACAAAGCATCAAAATGCAACTGATCTAACAGATCTATATGGACTGCCCAGATGAAAGTCTTCCTCTGCAGGGAAAGCACTTTGTTTCATTAATTCACCTTAATCTTTTTCCCTTCTTATCTCATTATTTGTCCTGATACTTTTGCAAAACCTCATTTTGCAGAAAGAAATTATAATCTCTCCCTTAATGAAAGCTGGAGAAAGATTCACTAATGTTGATGAAGCCTTGCTTTCCTGTTTGTTTGGGGTTTTTTTTCCTAATTAGCGCTGCTTTGCAGGTGGAGAAGGACAGGAGCAAGTCTGAGGGTAGTGCCCAGTGTTGGTGTGTGCTGCAGCAGTGCCTTCCCTCCCTGATGCTGAAAGCTGGGGTTTCTTCTGGCCATAATTTGGTTTAATAAATAAATAATAAAAAAGGAGCACAAATAAAATGCATTTTATTCTTTGAGTAATTTCACAATACGAACAAATGACCAAGGAGTTGCTGTGGCCCACCCCTCGTGTCAGCCAGCAGCAGGGACTGAACAATTTCATTACCTGGAGCAGGAAATCGTGTCAGTCCTTCAGTGCTCTATCAAACACTGGCTCTGCTGTTTTGTTTAATAACTACTTTCTGTGAAGTTTTCCTGATTTCTGCTTTCCTTTTGGTGCTCACAGAGAGGAGGGTCCCTGCAGCCTGCTCCAGTGGGTGGCCTGTGCTGTAGAGGAGCAGCTCCAGGACTTCTCTACGACGTGAACCTCTTGAAAAAGCAATTAAAATTTTCCCATTTCTCTTGGGAAATCTTGCGGAGCTCAATGAATCGGCTGTCTCCTTTTCTGGCAGCTTGGCAAGTCACTTCAATCCCTCAAGTTCTATTTCCTACTCTTCCTGCAGGACGTCCCCAGCTACAAACGCCGTGTCCTGGGGGATTCCCTGTCACTCTCTTGACCTCCACAAGCACCCAGAGCGGAGGGGGACAAGGGGGGGGTGCGGTGCGGGGGTCCCGGTCCCCCCATTACTGAGCACCCAAAAATTCTGGCCCCGCCCCGCACACACGTGCAGCCTTGGCCACGCCCCCTCCCCACGGGAACACCGCCCGCCCGGCAGGGGGCGTGGCGCGGCGCTGGCCGACCGCCCCCTGTCTCTATGGTAGGTTCGCCGGGCCCGGCCCGCCCGCGCCGCCCGTCCCCCAGCGCCGCTCTGTCTCTCCCTCGCCGTCTCTCTATGGTGCGGGGCGGCGCGGTCACGTGGCGCGGGCCGGGCGGAAGCGGCGGGAGCGGCGGTTAAATGAAGCGGGGCCGGAGGGGCGGCGGGGCCGGTGAGTGTCGGGGTGACCCTTCCGTCCCGCGGAGCCGGTGAGTGCCGGGACAGCCCTGCCGCCCGACGGACAGAGGGGCCGCCCCGGGGCGTCCCTGGGCCTCGCCGGACTCCTCGCTGCGGGGTCGGGCGCTGCTCCCGGCTGGGGCCTGTCCTCAGGGACGGGTCGTTTCCCCCCCGTCCGCCCCCCCTCCTCGCGTCCCCTCAGGGCTCGGCGTCCGTTTCGTCCGTTCCTCTTCGCCCGCGTCCCTTCAGGGCCGGTCCTTCCCCTCTCTTCCCCTTCCCCTCTTCAGGGACGGGTCCCCCGCGTCCTCCTCCCCGTGTCCGTCCTCCCGTACCTCTCCACTTCCATTTAGAGCCGAGTCCTTCCTCCTCGCTTTTTCCCAGGATCGGGGACACCCCCTCCCCCTCCAGCTCCCCTCAGGACTGGGTCCTTTCCCTCCATCCTCTCAGGGCCGGTCCCTTCTCCCCTTTACCGGGGCCAGGGGGTCCCTTCACCTCCGTGCGCCACCCCTGTGTCCCCCCGCAGCCCCGAGGGACGCCCGGGGACAGGCGCTGCTCTCCGGGAGCTCCTTACGGCTGTCCTGGGTACTCCGGCCCGGGTGTCGGGGATAACCTCTGGTGGGGAGAAGAGAGTAAAACATTGTTCTCTTCTGACCCCTGTTCAGTGTGGGAGCACTCGGTGCCGTTGGGACATCTCGACATTTCAAGCATCTGCTGGGGGAGCCGCTGCAGGAAAGAAACCCCAAACACAGCTGTCCTCGGAGCTGAGGGATCAGTGTAAGAGATACTCCTCCTCCTCCTCCTCTTCTTTCCCTTCTCTATTGATCCAAGTGCCAGCTCGGCGTGGTAGACAGAGCACAGCCTGGAAGCGTTAATGTACACTGTATTTATGCAATGAGTTTTTCTGCCCCTGGAGCTGACCTTCTTCCCCCAGGCAGGTCGGGATCCCACCGAAGTCTCCTGCGGCTGAAGGGCTGTGGGGAACTCCAGCGTGTGTGTGAAGAGAGTGTGAGCTCGCCCGGGGCAGTGCTTTGGGGTGGGCAAAATGTAGATTGGCTTAAAAAGTCATCCCATGGATCCCTGGCTTTGCAGCTGTGCTGGCTGGAGCCCTGGGTGGATAACAGCTGCTTGCACCTGCCAGCCCAGCCTGGGAGGTTTTTCCTTTCATCTCACGTGTGCTTTATGACCTGGAGTGTTGTCTTTGAGTGTCCTCCAGTACCTTACTTTGGAATCTTACTGACAGGTGCTTAGAACACTTTTCACACAAATAAGTTTAGTAGTTGATGTTTCTGTTTAGTTTCTTACGGTTTGGTCACTGTCCTGAGACCTGTGATGCTTTGAAAGAGAAAAGCTGATGTTGCTGCTGTGCACTTTTATTTCCATAATCCAGGCATGATGCTGAGGGACTAAACTTGATGTCCATGTGTTTTTCAGAGTATTCCCTCTTGTGTTTTTTTCTCCCTATGGAACAGCAGGCTCTTGCTTTGCTTCAGGCAGCAGTTCTAGGGGGGATCTCTCAGTGCCTTGGTGCCTGAGAGGCACAGCCAGTCCTGATCCTAAGACCTATGGGCAGATCTCTGTTCCTCTATTCTGTCTCTGTAGAGGTTGATTCCTCTTTCTTAACAATCTCTGCTCTCCCACCTGATGCACCTTGGAGCTGTTGCAGGTTTCCATTGGCAGCAGTGGAGGGAAAGGCAGGTGTCCCCCGTCAGGCATTTAGACTGGCCTCTGCATGCTCAGCAAACCTGGCCTCTCCTGCTTTCAGAGAGGGTGGCATGAGGGTTTTTCCTCCAGCAACCTGTTTGGAAGGTGAGGCAGGAAATCTGAGACCCATCATTCTGCAGACCCAAATCTTGAGCAGGTTCTGGTACATCCCTGAAGGGGTACAGGGCCATAGGAATGTGCAGCTCAAACCATGTGGTAGAACCCAGTTTGTTTAGGACTAGTAGGATTCCAGGGATGGCTTTTAATTCCAGAGCTGTGGGATTTAGAGCTTTAATATGTGCTTTTAATTTCTAGGATGAATGCTGTGCAAAAATTCCACTGCCTTACATCAGGCCTTCTGCAATTGTAAACACGTTAATAGATTTCATGTGCTGGGTGTCTTCGTGGTGTGACTGGATGTTAATAAACAATCATCTTGACAGGAGTTTGTGCCTGGAACACCAAGACTTGGGAAGGGACTCAGACAGATTTCCTGAAGGTCTGTAGACATTCAGCCTGCTTGGAGATGCTGCATTGTGGTAACAGGCTTTCTTCCATCTCTTTTTCTTGCTTCCTAGGATGTTTTCTTTCTGGTTGGCTTGGCTGCAGGCAGTCAGGGCAGGAACAGCAGTTCCTAGAAGAACACTTGGGGCAGGTGTTACTGGTGATAAAGTACAGTCTGGAGTCCAGCAGGGTGCTGGCAGCCTGTTCCTGGCCTGGAGTTTCAGGAGGTGCCTCGGAAGTTCAGATTCCGGGGTAGACCAGTGCTTTGGCTGCCTGAGAATGCACCGGGCGTTCCTGCCACTGGCGAGACTCGTGCTTTGAAATTGGACACAAATCCCTGGGAAGTCCTGTGGCAAGAATAGGTGGGGCAAACACACAATTCCGGCGCAGCTGGAGAGAGACAGGAAGCATATCCCAGGGGCCAGGAGCTGATTAGCAACCTGGAGTAGCACAAACCCAAGTGCAAGAGATGTGGAGCCCTTCGGGTGTTGTTTAGTGCCTGCTGGAAGAAGCTCCCATTCATTCCTTTGGAATGGGTGTCTTATTTTTATTTATAACTTTCTAAAGCCATTGTGAGTGGTTTGCTGGCGGTGCTGGGTGTTGGGGCTTGCCACTGGCTGCATTCTTTTTGCAACAGTCAGAACTGCACAACTAATTCCTCTCAGTGGAAGTTTGGGATTTTTTTTTGTTTTTTTGTTTTTTGCAGATGGATTTGATTCAGAGATATTTTAAGACTCCCTTTAAATTATTGAATTTGGACATCACCGTAACCACTTAAAGACGAGGCATTAATAGTCTCCAAAGCCTGTGTGTGCACTGAAGTGATGGTGGGGTTTCAAGCTGCTTCATGTAACTGGGATTACTCTCAGTAGGACAAATTCCAGTGGGATAGGTGCCTATTTAAATACAGCAGAAGGTGTGAAACGCTGGCTGCCTGGGGACAGCAGCTATCTCCCAGCAGCAGCCCAGGAGATAAGGTCATTTCTGTACAGGCTGGGAGTTCCTGTGTTTAAAAGGAGCTGAAGAACAGGCTGGTCAACATTACTCCGGAGTAGTTTTGTTTTTAAGCAGGTTACTGGAAGTGGGAAATCAGGGAGGGGTAGGCAGAGAAAACAGGGAAAAGAGAGGGGGAAAAAAGCCACTTAGCAATGTCCTGGTGGCTGGAATAAGTTATCCTTGCCAAAGCACCAAGATGAGAGATAATGAGCGACTCGCTGAGCTGGGATGATCTCGTCCTCAGCAGCCTTCATGTCACTTTTATAGAATTTCAGGTTTATTTTGGACTATCTTGGGGTGATCCTTTTCCTCTGGGTCAGTGCTTAAGGGCTTGCAGTGGTTTCAGATTCGTAACAATCCTTGAGAAAGCTTAATTCCTGACGATGGCAAATTATATTCCTTCTGAATGACACCTCTCTCCTAATTACCAACCCTGCTGTGGTTCCCTCCCTGCGTTCATGAGGGGAACTGTCAGTGCCTGATTAAGTGGAAAAAGCATTGGGCTTTAGGGAAAGATTTCACTGTGGGGCAGCTGCAACCCTGAGCCATGATTTCACCTCGCAGTGTTCCTGACCCAGGTCAGTGGGAATTTAAATTAAATGTGTGACTTCCTCTCTGGCTTTAGGGAGCCCCACTCCTGTGCTGGTGGTGCCCAGCTGCTCCCAGGGTGAGTTGTGGAGGCTGTGGTTGCCCCTTGTAACAAGAAGTGAAGCTGATGAGCTGAAATAAAACTGGGAGTGTTTGTGGGTGTCAGGGTGACCTGAAATGTTTTCAGTTGGCCTCAGAGGCCAAGTATGGTGTTGCTCACCCCTCAGCCTGCTCTCCCCTGCAAGGAGGCCAAGCAACTGTGTGCATTATTCAGAGGAACGTTTGGATGGGATCTGTGGAGGCATCACGTGATACTGCTCTGCAGTACAGGGTGGTCGGGATCTGTGCTAGCTGGAATCTCTTTTTGGGTGAATATAAGAATGAAAAATGGCCTCAAGTAATACATTTTGTCCGAAGCACTCCTTGCACAAGGCTCCTGTGGTGCTTTATCCAGACTGACATGCTCTTACCAAGCTGTGGGCACTGCTCCTGTTATTCCTTGGAGGAAAGCTGGCAGGGGTTGGCTTTTTGCAGCCCTTGCAAAACCAGAGTGAGGGAAGGGATTTACACTTCTACTTCCAAATCCCATCCCAAAGATATGCATTTTAGGGTGACGGAGGGGGAAGGAAAACCTCTCCCTGATGCTTCTTGCAGATCATTTTTGCTTGAAAGCCAGTCTTGGAAGGAGCCCTGGCCCATGTACCCTTTGGAGAGTACAAGCTCTGTTGAGCAAACGCATTTCAGGGGGTTGGCAGAGGGAAGGGACAGCAGTGCTGACAGCTGCCTGCAGCACAGCCACGATGCTGCTGAGGACTTTCCTCCTCTCTCTGCTCTGCTGTCGTGTGCTGAAATGCAATTTGAGGGAGATGACAGCAGCAGCATAATGGGGAGGCAGGAAAAGCAGCTCTTTTCTCCTTTCAGGAAACCAGCGGGGTAGGGCGTTTAATGCCTCCTGCGCTGCTGGGATTTCCAGCTACGGATGAGCAAAACCTGGGAGCAGTAACTTGGCTAATGTAAATAGTTCTCTGTAGATTGTTACAGCAGAATCCTTTTGTAGTGGAGCAGGCTTCATTGTGTATCAACTGGGAGGTGCCCTAGGATCTGCCAGGACTGGCTCAGGGCTGGAACACACCTCTGCCTTGGACACAGTGTCTGGGGAGTGCTCCTCAGCTCAATGTGTTTGTGTTTATTTAGCACTTTGTGGCTGTTTTTACTGACCCTCCAGCCCGGGTGGTTAAATAATCTGTCTGATAATTGCACCACCCAGGAAGAGAATTTCTGTTCTGCTGTGAGGACTCACCTGGTGTTGGACATGAGAGTGTTGACCAAGGGTGGGCACAGGATTCACTGCCTGGAAAAGTCTGTCCTTAGCAGCTGCTCTGAGTGCAGCCTGTGTAACCTCCTGGCTGTGGCCTGTGGTGGTTTTTGTAGTCCTGTGTCTGAAATGTTTGTTTGTCTTGGGATCAGTGGGTACTGTACAGTCTCGTTGATCTACAGGACTGTGGACCTGGAGAATTAACATGCAGCTCTTCTTTCCTCGCTTTTGAGCTCATCATTCATTCATTTGTGAACTTTAGTAGTCTCAGAAGGGATTCATGCTGGATGTGGAGCATCTCTAAATCCAGCCACCATCTAATTTCACTGTTTTCTGTTCTCATACAGTGGTACTTCCCTCAAATGCAGCCTCTTTGCTTCTCTGCTATTTTAACATCCTCAAACTCCACAGTGGCCACTGCCACGTGACGTGGATGAAGTCAGGCTGGACAACTGTCATGGGTCTGGAAGGCTGCCCTGGCTTTTCACTGAGAGTTTGCTGGGCTGGAATTGGCCACAAGGCTACACGTGGCTGTAAACAAAACTAAACCCACTTTTACAAAGGCTGTTGTTGCTGGCTGTCTGGAAAATCTTTTGACAAGTGGTCATCTGTGGTGCTGGAGCAGTAAGGAGGTAGTTGCAGTTCTTCTGTGACAATGCTCCTCCTGCAGCAGTTGTTGAGTGTCAGAGGCAGCTTATTTTTTACTCTTTCCAGCAGAAATTGGTGCAGAGCGTGGATTTGTTGCTCAGGTGTTGGCACCTGTCTCACAAGGTTTCTGTCAGTGTTTTACTCTCAGTAGGTAAGGTCATTTAAGACTTATCACTGTGAGCTCAGCCTCTTGGCCCAGTCTGGCTCTAAACTGGCTCTTATATATATTTAAACCCTTAATTGATTGTGTAAAAGCATCTTTCAAAGTGCCTGACCTTGCAGTAGGAGCACGTGTAGTTGGAGTGTTAGGGATGGGCTGTGGCTGTATCGGCTTAAGCTGCAGTTTTAAGACCTTCCCCCTTCTTGCAGTTTATTTTACCACCTTAATTCTGTTCTCCCAATTCCACCATGCTGGATATGTTGAGGGTATCTGATCTAAATCCTACAAAAATGTTTTCCAGGGCATTTCAAAACAGTCTTGCATTTTAGAGGGTAGCTCACAGAGCAGATATTTTGCTAGGGAAACGCAAATATTTTGCAGGTTTGGAAAGGAAAACTGGTGCCAATGTATGTGGCCAGCTGTTAGGTGAATTAGGTAGAACTGGGTACATTTCTTTCCTCTTGTACTTTGTGTTTCAGAAAAAAAATGTTGATTGGGTACTTCAAACAATTGATTAATAATTATGGTGCTGTGACCTTGATGAAATGAACTGCCAGTAAGGTTGATGAGAAGTCTTGTGATGTACAGACAGCCAAGATGTTTCCTGTAAGTCCTGAGCAGATTTAAAAAATGGGGGAAAAAAATCTAGTTGGGGATTTGAAGCCAAGTAATCCCTAAATATCAGCTCTCTTGATTGCTCCTGAGTAAGCAATTTTCATTAGCCTGGAGCAGTGACAGGGAGATGTAGCCTGTCCTGTGTTAATCTGTTGCCTCTCTTTTTGGAGCATCTCCTGACCTGCTCTCGGTCACACTCCTGACTCTGCAGTTGGCAGTGGTGAGCCTGGGAGGAAAGGGCATCGCTCCCTGCAGTGCTTTTCTCCTTGGGTAAGAGAGGGTGAGGAGCAGGGAACTTCTGGGAGGTAACTGGAAGCTGTGATTGCTGCCAGATTCATTCTTCTTTTCCATCTTCATTCATGACCTGCCCTGGAGCTGCTGGAGCCAGTTGCAGGCCGGTGTGGTTTTAGAAATAGTTGCTGCTCTGCTGAGATACTTTCTGAACTGTGTGTGTTGGGTGTCTTGTCTGTCAGGGGAGGAGAACATTCAGGTTGGATTTACTTGCCACAAAACATTTCTTGTATTATATTGTCTTATGTTTTGGTGTGGTAGAACCAGTTCTGTTACCTGGCTCTTTTAATTGTTCGTTTCAGTTTCTGTTCCTTGATTTTTCTCACATCTCAGGAATCCTGTCTTCCCCTTCTCAGAAAGTGTAGGTGTTTAAAATCCTGTGGTAAACCAAGCCACCTGCTGATGTGGGGAACACTTTGGGAATACTTTATAACTCACCAGCCAGTTCTGTTATTAAATGATCTTCAGGTTTGTTGTTTGTCTTCAGCACATCCTGCAGGTCCAAAAATTGGTGGCAGAGCTGCGTGGATGCTCTTGCCCTAAGTCTGCCCCTGGTCTGTGCTCCTGAGAGGAGCTTTTGGCCAATACCTGCAGCAGATTGTGCTGCTGGAAACCAGGTGGTCTTTCCTGCGAGCCACTGCCCACAGACTCCTGCCTTCAGGGGCCTGGGTAGGGCTTTTGGGCTGGAATCAATGCTTTTTCCACTTTTCCCAGGCTTGGAACTGAGCAAACCTGCTGGCAGGGGCCCTGCTGCAGCCCCACGTGTTGACCTCTGCCTCTGTCCCTTTGCAGGGTGTGAGGCAGTGGCAGTAGCTGCCTTGTGCATAGCAAATAGGATTTGTTTGTGCCCAGCAGTTCTTGTTGGGCTTATGATCAGGGAATTTCTAATTTTCACTTGGGATGATGCTGCTTAACACTATCAACCACTGTTAAACTCCCCCTGCTTTTGCTCAGTGCCTGTTACAAGGAGCAGCCCCCAGCAAACCGTGAACCCTTTGAAATGTTTCAGTGAGATGCTTGACAGTAAGTCAGGCTGGTATATTTCCCTTCTGTTGTGCTTTTTTTATTTTATTTTTTTTTAAGGACTGAATTTTTAGCTTTTCATTTTGGTGGTTGTCACAAGCCCTGCATTATTTAAGTAGCTTGTTTTAGCAGCTTGAAATGAGCCAGAAATTCACCTTGCTCGCAGGCTACCAGCAGACACGTTTGCTGCCTGCAGGCACAAAGTAGGAGTTGATGCTCTTCTGTCAGTGTAGGTGAGCAACAGTGGTGTTCTGTGTGGGGGAGAGGCTAAAACACACTGATTTGATGTTGCTGACATCTCTTTCAAGTTGCTCTTTTTTTTTTTTTCCTCCCCCCTGTTCGTTTGGGATCTCAGTTCCTACCTCCCCTGCTTTCTGTCTAGTCCTGTTGCCTTGAGCTGGAGCCAGACGAGCACTTTGAGTCTAGTCCCATCTTGGGTATGTGGGAGTTCAAGATTTCAAATGCTGTAAGTGGGGGGGAAAAAATACATTACAGCGTGTTGAGAAGGGAGGGTCTCCCCTCGAGTGTCAGTTTAAATTCCAGCACCATCTGAAGATGCTCATCACAGCACAAATGTGGGGTGGAGGGAGCAGATTTGAGTTCTGCTACAGTTCCTGCAGTCCAGAAACGCCTTCAAATATCAGGAGATTAAATATATGCACAGCACCGATGGTGGCTATTTTTAGGTTAAGCTAAAAATATGTCATGTGGTGTTTAAAAGGATTTTGAATGGGTTTTGGAAATCCTTGTGTAAGCATTCTGTGTGCTCCTGAGACCTGCTTCACCTCGTAGCAGCTGATCCTTTACCTCATAGTGGTGGTTGGAAGCAGTGGTTTTGTGGATGATATTTTTGCATGTTTGAGGAGCTTGTCCGGGAAGTCCCTGTGACCTCAGCTGTCAGCCTGAGGTCTTGTCAGTTCAGAGAACTGTTAAACCCAAGTCCCTGGTGGGCTCTGGTTTTCCCAGTAGTTGTTCTGTTAATGCATTCTTCTCCTCTCAATTCACTGTAGGAAGAACCATAACGGGGAAGATTTTACTGTCTGCACAGTGAAACAACTTGGGTGTGCTGTGTCAGAGGGTGGTGGGGCACAGCCCCAAGGCTCCCAGAGCTCCAGGAGCATTTGGACACCACTCTCAGGCACAGGGTGGGATTATTGGGATGTCCTGTGCAGGGCAAGGAGTTGGACTCTGATCCTTGTGGGTCCCTTCCAACTCAGGATGTTCTGTGACTGAGTTATGAGTAGATGGAGTAATATAGAGGTGAAATTGGGTGGAACCACATCTTCAGCATGGTGGGTCCTCACTGCACAGTCAGTGAGTGTCTTAAAAGTCACAATGAGAATTTTGTGTCACCTGGATACTGCTATAGGGATTCAAGTCCCAAATCCAGCTTGATGTGCTGTGGTGCCTTTTAAGAAAAGAAGAAAAACTAAAAAGCTTGGAAAGTGTTTATCTGACTGCTTAGCTGCTAAAACAGCTCTATTTTCCTGTCCTTGACTGTATTGCAGAAAAGCTGATGGGCATGTTAGAGCCTGCTTATAGGTAGCCTTATTCTTTGCCTATAAATAGGCACTGAAATCACTGAGGTAGTGTGGAATAGCTTCTTTCCATCTGTCTTCCTTGCTTTTTTATTATTGTTTATGTAGAGCAAGACCCCAGGGTGGCTTTGATCTTGTTACTTCACATTCTTGGTGGCCTGGTGCTATAAACATGAATAAACTTCTTATTCATGCCACTAGATGGAACTGGCCCATGCTTATGGATATTTGTTTAAACTTCAGCTCTGTATTGAGTATTGACAAAATGAATTGCTAGCTCTTGGTGGAAGCTTGGCTTTTACCCTCAAAGCAGGGCTTTATTAAGCTGCTTGGGGTTTTATTCAGTCTGTTTTGAAGTAGGAAGAATTGCCAGTTCTTTCCAGCCTTGGCTTTTTTTGTTGTTGCCTTGACTGTGTATTACAGTTAATGCTATTTATTATATTCCTGCTTTTAAACCACTGACTCTTTTAGTGATGTGTGCACACTTTCTAGTATGGAAGTGCAGATAGTTTTTTAGCCCAAATTTAATTTCAGATTATTCCCTGTAGCTCTTTCTCTCTGCTGAAGGATGAAGTGTGCAAATTCCCCTCTACCAGAACCAGAGTGGCCTGCAGAAAATACAACCTTAATCTTGTGACTTCTCCATCATTCTTGGATCTAAACAGCTGGGGCTTAGCCAGCATTGGACAAAGCATCATTTGAGCTATTTGGGAGAAGATTTTTTTAATCTATGTTTTTTGTTTTTTGGTTTTTTTGGTGGCTGTGCTGAGATTCACGGTGTCACCCCACCATGAAGCAGCCAGCCCTGCTAATGCACCACGAGTCCCTGGAGGGGAGAAATATCCAACCATTCAGCTTTGCTTGGAGCAGATCTGAGCAGACACCTGTCCAGCCCCTGTCTGCACCACTTGATGCTGCAGGGGCTGATTTGTGGCTCTCACAAATGTCCTTGTTCCTCCCCAGCCAGTCTCAGAGCAATCCTTTGCTGTGTTTGCTTGGCTGCCTTGGCCACGCTGGGCCTGTCCCTGCTTCTGTGTCCCCACCTTTTAACTGCGAGAAGTGAATTGATTTTGTTTGCTAAAGGAGTCAGGGAGGTAAGGATGGAAAAGTGCTATGCAGGGCTAGGTGATTGCTGTTCACAAGTACCAGGGAAAATACAACTGTAATAATGTGGATGTGATCTTTTAGAAAGGCCAGAGTTTGCACAGCAAGTTTGCACTTCCAGTGACCCAGCTCCTGAGCTGCAGCACCTGCCTGTGATGGTGGAACAGCACTTCCATGTCATTCTGGCAAATAAAGATTTATTTCTCCTTATAAGGCAGAAGATGAAGAGTCTAGAGGAAACAGCCCCAAAATCTTGCTTTTCAGGTGTTTTCAAAGCACCAGTATGCCCATAATAATCTTGGTGCTGTTGACTGAAATGAGGATGTGCTGCTGTTGTGTCAGGGCTCAAATACAGGGCTAGTTGCATGTTTGTGGTAATGCTGGTTAGAAAAAGCCTCTTGCTTTCCCTCACCTGATTTCCCACTCAAAATTGGACTATCACCGCATCAGGTTGTAGGCAAGCCTTGAAATCTTTATGCTGGAGGTTCTCTCTGAAGAAGGTTCCCTCAGGCTCCAAGCCTGTGCTGCTGGGCTTTTTTAAGTGCTAAATGATACATTTTAATTTTTATTATCGTATCTTGTGCATCTGAATTCATTTCTTCATTTTACTGTCCTAGCTGCAAATCTTATTCCCTGCAGAGGAAGTTAAGTAGAAGGGGAATTTATATTGCTCTTGTGTACTAGCAAATAGGATTTTATAGCAGACCCACCATTTTCTTCCAGCTTATGCATCAGTAAATATTTCATAGTACAGATTCCTCTGTGCTGCAATAAGGAGATGAATACTTTCCAATAAAAAACCTCTTTCCTCCTTCCAGTGATCAAATTGTGCTTGGAGTTCCTGTTATGTGTTCAGCCTGTCTGTGATAGTGGGAATGGAGAGCTATAAGCTGACAGAGCATAAAATGGAAACCTCCTGTTTAGTTTGCAGTGATTCCTCTGGCCCCCTAATCCTGTTTGGGAGCCTCTGGCCAATTCACTGTGACTCTCTGAGAACAGGTGGGGGTAGCAAAGTTTAGTTCCAAAAAGCCCAGTCCCTGTGAAGGAACCTGATTCCTGTCATGCTCTCCTTTTGGTGTGAGAACAGATGGTGTTTCCTGGAATTTGTACCAAACCCTTGCTGTAAATCAGGGAAATCTTTTCTTTAAAATAGCAGATGGTGGTAAGGAAGTGTTCTCTGGAATGTTCCTGTGCTGGTTCACAGGGCAGGCACAAACCACACACTGACACTGCTCTGCCCAGGGTGCAGCTTCCTTCTGACACACCAAGAACACGGGGGTTGTGGAAGTGAGCTTGGAGCTTCTCTGGTGGTTCTGAAGTTGTGTCTCAGCTTGGCAGCACTCAGGGAATTCGGGCTGGGATGGTGATATCCCTGTGTGTGACTTCCCTGGCATTAAGTGTGACAGGGATGGTTGTAGTGACATCATCTGAGGGGTGTGAGATGCAGGTGCATGTGGGGATGCCCTGGGACAGCTCAGCAAGGGGATTTTTCCCTCTCACCAATTGCTGGTGGCAGAAACACCACTGTGTGGGTTGGTGCACTGGATTTTGGTTGGAAACAAGAGAAGATCAACAGACTAGGAGGGTTTGAGTCCTGCTTGGATAGAACTGCATCTCTCCTCCTTTTCTGTGGGTGCAGAGCTCCTCCAGAGAGACTTCTCAGGCCTAATTGCACTCTTCAGTCCACTGTCTTAACTCTTGGAACACAAGATAACAAATACATCTCCTTTCAGGTCCTGAGGGGGGTACAGAAAAATACTCATGTGGAGAGACTGCTGGGAGAGCCAGGAGGACCCTTAGCAGCTAAATCTTGGAAATACTGGAAAATCTTGGAAAATCCCCCTTAGGGTAAATCTGAGTTTGCCTGACTCCCTCATGATTTTATTTTATCTTCCAGTTCCTCATGTGAGCCTGACTGCCATGCTGGGGCATTGACACTCTGGGGTGCAGCTGTTTAAAATGGCAGAGAGAGGTGGGAAAGAAGATGTGATTAACTTGAACAGCTTCAGCAATCACAGAGGGAAAGGTGAGTACTGATTCGTGCCCGTTTCCAAAACACTCTTGTGAAACTCCTCCTGAGCAGCAGGATTCACAGACACTGAACTTTGAGGGAGCTGTTGGAGGTCTGTTCTGTCATATCACACACTACTCAGTTACACTGACTTAGCCACCTACAGAAACACTTCATGTTATGCAGGCATGCAAAATATTTGGCTCTTATCTTTTTCATGTTGTACTGCCTCAAGGGAGATTGCTGATTTTTTGGGAACACTGTGTAGAGGTGTTTCAGCAGATCCAAGGAGGATCCATCCTTCTGAGAATCCCACAGGAGACAGGCTAACCCTAAATTTGTGCCCTCACAGGGCTGTGTGCATTGGCACCCATTCCCCCGAGTGGAATTCAAGATGAGGCTTTCTCTGCATGCCTGAAAGGTGATAAATGAACACTCATGCTAAAGAATAAGCCAGAACATGTCAGATTTTAGGGAAAGCATAGTTGTATGTTCCCTGTGCAGTACAGAAACCCTCTATTTCTGCTTGAATATCTCTCCTGTGATCCAGCAGCTGTGTTGAGTAGCATCTATATTCCATTCTTGGCAAACCTTGAGGCACAAGGATGTCATCTAATAACAGGATATCTTCTGCAGCCACAGCCACAGGCCTTATCTCAGCCCTGCATAAGGTATTCCTGCAAAGTCTCACTCTTTCAGAAGAGGCTGAATTGCACAAGGGCCTGTATCTCTTTGCTAGAATGCACTGCACTTTAACAAAAAAACCTGCAATCTCCCCAAGATATTGAAACTCCAGGGTTTCTCTGCAAAAGTAGTCCCTACATGCCTTGTTTGTAATAACTTGTGCAGCAGCTTGACTCGTGCTGGAGTTTGGGGTGGAAGATTCTTTGTGAGTGTCAGTGGCTGTCCCTGCAGTGCTGCTGTGATGAGCTGAAGCTGTGCAGGTGTTTTGCTGGAGGCTGAGGGATGCAGGGGTGGCTGTAACAATGCCTTGCAGAGGAATTGGTGACCTCTGAATGCTTCTTCCTGCAGTGCAAATGGGAAAATTGTTTTCTCAGATGTTTCAGGGCTACGTGTGCCCTGTAATTCCAGTTATTTACCTCGAGCCAACAGCTAACTTTAACTTTACTTACTGTTCTGCAGACTGGATAAACCACAGAGATGAAAGCCTTATCACGATATCGGATTCCTCGGATGAAGATTTGCCTTTGTTGCTGGAAATGCCAGAAAAGCAGCAGGCTGAGGAAGATGATGATGACGATATAGTCATCTTAGCAGAGGTAATTTTTCACTGTTGTAGCTGCTGTGCTGTATTCATGGCTTGTACAGCCAAGTTTTGTGCAAATACCTGATGCATTCCTCTGAGTCCTGCCTGGCTGTAACAATCTACTTAGGATGTCTGAAATAACAGTGAAATGATGGCATTTTGCTGGCTTAATTTAGTCATATTTTGGGTACAGGAGGGGAGAACCAGACTGTGGAACTGCATTGTGTAGTTTTAAGTTCTGCTTGATGAAGGTTTTAGCTCCCATGAAGTTGTCTGTCTCAATCCAGCAAGGTGGAGTGCTTTGCAAGGGGACTTGATCTTCCAATGAAGACGTTTTCAAACCATACCTTGTTTGATTTATATATGTACTCTGTATGCTTTACATTCCTCTGTGCTATTTGCATTCATGTTGGGCTGTTGCAGGCACTGATATTTTTGCAGCATTTCATATCTATCTTATATTGAGAATATATTCCACTTTCCTGTTAAATTAACCAGAAGCACTGAGAAAATGGGTTGTAAAGCTGACCTTTCTGCATCTTAGTTGAAAACAGCAGCAGAGAACACTCAGGCTCTGTTGGCATACAGCAGTCTATCTGCCAGAGGCAAGAACAAGGCCAGAGATTAATGTTTGGAGCTTTGGTTCCTGCCTGTTTAAATAAATTGGTGAGAACACAAATATGTCATCAGTTAATTCTTCCTTCCCAGACTATTTTACTGGAAGGGAGGTAAGTACTGAGGTGAGCTTAGGAAATTATTTCATTTTGAAAGTCCTGTGCATCCCAATAGTTCTGCCAAAGGTTCTCATAGCACCTGGGGGCTGATGACACAAGATATGTGGGTTACAGTTCTGTGCTTTATTAAGCATCTTGCTGAACAGACTGTTTATCAGTTTCCCATCAGAAGTGTTCTTAGGTGCAGAAGTATCTGGAGCAAGGATTCTGACATACAGACAAGAATTCCTACTTTCTCTTGTTGATGTCCTTTCCAGACCCCAAAGCATCAGCAGCCTCTGCGTCCCAATGTCATCAGACCTGCTGCTCCGTGGCAGGGTGCAGACACTGTGGCAGAAGGAGGATCTAAAAGTGCTGTGGAGCCTTTGAGCACAGACCTGCAGGATGAGCAGGATTCCACCCTGCCCGGTGAGGGAGATGGGAATAACCTCATGGTGGAGAGCAATGCTGGACCAAGCAGGGATGAGAGTGTGGACATTGCCCTGCAGCAGCCAGGACCTTCTGAGCTGAATGGCCCCAGCTCTGAACTTACAGGTAACCAGGAGCCTGGCCCAAGTTTGCTGCCACTGATCAAGAGGAGTCCACAGCCTGCTGATAACATAGAAACCATTATCCTGGAGAATGCAGGCCTTCCACCTCAACAGGAGGAAAGGATGGAAGCTCGGGAATGGCCAGGAGAGAGCTTGGAACCAGAGCAGAAACTGGAAGGAGTAGCTGCTAAAACTACCACAGAGCAGGAGGAGATCGGGGAGAACAGCCAGCTGTTACCCCGGCACTTCCCACCGCTGGAAGATGAGCCACAGGCTGCAGCGAGTGGCTGTGCTCCTCAGCAAGGGCAGCCAGAGGCAGAGCCGGGATCTTTGGGGGCATATGGCGAGAAGGCTCCCGGGCCAGCCTTCCCCCGGCCGGAGCCGCAGCAGGACGGGATTCCCGGCCCCGCCTCCCCGCAGCCGGCGCATCCCCCCGAGGAATCGGGTCAGCCGGCAGGGAGAGACAACGAGCGGCCGGGGCCCGCCTTCCCCGCGCACGGCTCGCACGAACTTGGCTCGGGGGACGTGCCGGAGCAGGGAGCTGCTGGGCAGGAGCAGGACCTCACTGCGCTGCTCATCAGAGAGACAGTAAGTATTCCCAGGGCTCCTCTGCCTCCTGTGTGCCTGGTGTTTTCAGACAGGTTTTTCAAGGTGTGTAGAGTCTCACATGCTCAGAACACACAGCTGTAAATCCTCTTTGCCTTGACTGAGACTCAGCCGTGCACCAGGTGAGGAGCATGTGTTGAACTGTCTTGGAAAACGTTCATTTAACGTGAAATAATCTCTGTTCCCTGAAAGGCCTTTCTGGATTTCCTGGTCTTGTCTGCTTGATTCCTAACCCAACACTGTAGAGCTGGTTTAGGATTGGATATAAAGCTAAATGAGCAAACCTGGGACACTGAACAGTGGCAGAGGGATACAGGGTGGACTAGAGAAGTTTTAGAGAGACATGGCTGAGAGCCAGGACTGCTTTGAGCTGCCTCTCCTACAAGAGTTTGGTCCATGCCCATGTTAATGCCACCATGGTGCCCAGGGGTAAGGTTTGCCCTTGCAGTGTGGATTTCCAAGCAGCAGCACCAAGTAATAACTGGATAAACACCATGAGGACTCGTGTATGTAAACTCCACATGTTCCATGTGTGAAACTTAACATGAGGGACACTGGCTATGACAACAGGCACCATAAAGGACACTCCCTATCCTTTGGTGTATTCAGCAGCTTGGGCAGCATGGTGTATATATGATAAACACAGCTAAATAAAAACGTCCTGGTTCATTTGTGTAATATTTGCACAACTCTCTCCTTGAGTGCTAGGGAGGAAGGTTCTCTCTTAATGGCTTATTGAGAATTTTTTTTCTTGCAACCAGGCATATTCTTATGTGCCTGTATCTTCCACCACCATCCCATCCTCTCCAAGTCTTCCTTCCACATCCCATATCTAATTCTACTTGGGAAAACTGGAGTTGAGGAAAATATTTCTTTTAAGTAGCAGTGCGATAAAATTCAGTTCTTTCCAAGTAAGACCTCATTGATCACTGCCTTTGAGATGGGTGAGAGGCTATTCTTGCATTGTCAGGGTTGCTTGACAACCCTGACCAGTCCAGTCTTGCAAAGCAAAATACCACTGGGTATTTTACAAACACTGGGGGAGCCTTCACAGAAATGCCCCTACAGGTTTGTTGTCTGTTCTGGTCTCATTGCTGGGGTGTCTGGGTTCATTGGGTGGGTGTACATGTTGTTGGTTTATTTCCTTTTGCTTTGGAATGTTGTATTTCAGCACATAATCTGGAACTCCTTGATGGTCGTGCTGAAGGTAAATATTCCCTTTTCTTGTGTTATAGTTCATTCCTAGGGAGCCTGGATCTCTCGTTAGGCAGTGTGCTCTTGGCATTTCACATCCCTACCCTCGCTCTTCCTTTGAGAGAGAGCTGTTGGCAGTCATCCTGTGGAGCAAGGCTGGATGGCTGTAAATGATCTCTTGACCATTTTGCCCTGAGTCTCAGGATTGTGTTGGTTAATTACGTTAAATCTCTGTCCTGGGTGCTATGTCTGTTACACAGTGTCTCTAATACCTGCATAACCTTTAGCTTTTCCTACTGCAGGAAGCAAGATTCCCAGATGTGAAGAAGGAATATATTGAAGAATTAATCATCATCAAGAACTGCTATGACTTAAATGTGTAAGTGTGGAGCCAAGAGCCACAGTGTGTCATACAGCTGCAGCACTGTCCCATGTCCCCCCCTGCCAGGGATGCTGCCTTACAGCACATCCAGGCTGGGGCTTCAGCACTGCCTTGATAGAATCTGTGTGCTCTTTGGCACTTTTTTTGTACTTCTAGTAGAGCTGTTCTGAGTCCTTTCTAGTTCTATTGTGCTGTAGCTTCTCTGCTTTTAAGGTAATTTACTGACTTAAAGATACTGCATATAATTCTGCCTTACTTATTACTAGGGCTGTTAAAAAGAGTGAGTGTCAGGATTAAGGTGCTAAGATGGCTATTATAAAACAGCATGGAGATGGGTTGGTGAGTTTTCAGTTGGAGGAAATCATTCCCTCCTTCATTTCACTGGTTTTTGGACTTTTCCAGGCAAAGCTGACACTGGCTTGGAGTCCATTATTTAGTGTCATGATGTTGGTTTTTTATCCCATTTACTTGCTCAAGTAGCAACGGTGCCGTTTGAATTCTCTCCCATCACTTTTTTGGGGGTAGAATGGAGCAAATACATTAAAGGGCTGGTAGGATTGGTTCTAGAGATCTGATGAGGGACTGATTTTGGTCAAACTGAGCAGAAACATGAGGAAGAAAATGAAATAAAAGGAGAGGAAAACTAATGTGAGGACTTGCTTTCCAAATTGCATTAACAGCTCAGGAATACCTTAATGTTCATCATGCTGGAGATTTCTGGGAGTCATGTTAGAGTCAAAAGTTTTTTTTAAAAAGTGAGTAACCTTACTGCTGAGTTGCATCATCTCCCTGCCCTTCTGGGTAGAGCTGGGGAGTGAAGGATTGCGTGTGCTGGCACCAGCAGCACCGAGGGGAGATGGTTTGAAGTAAATCACTTGTGATTAGTGTCTGATGCTTAGTGGCCTCTCTTTTCTCTCTCTGCAACTCTTTCTGTTATCTCCAGCATGTCCAAACTGGTTATTGTGTGATCCAAGAATGAGGAATAGGTGTTGGTTGCCAGAGTATTCATTTGTATAAATCCAAGGCCCTTTCCAGCTAACTAGGGCACTAATCAAACAGCATTGAAGTGTGTGAGGCTTAGAATTAGCCACTGGGCCATAAATAAGTTAACTGATGAGGAACTAAGGATGATCCCATCCATTGGGCATAGATTTCCTGTTCTGCTGATTTGCTTGTGCTGTGAGGTTGTGTCTCCCAAGCAGGGCTTCTTGGTTAGGAAGTCAACGGACTAGAACTTCTTTCTAGTCTTTCAAAAGTGTTTTCCCTGCAGTGGTGGAGCAGCTTTGGGGTGTTCACACCATGGATTTGGGTGCACCTCAGGGTGGATGGTTGTGGTGGGAATGTAGAAGACAAGCAGAGCCGTTCCTTGGGGCAGGTGAAGTTGTGCATCTGGCTGCAGATTGTGTGAAAAAAAAAACCCTCGGGTTTGTGTCCTGGGGGGATTTAGCGAAGCCTGATGGAATTAAATCCTACTCTTGGCGTCTTAATGTGTTCCTTCCCTTTTTGCTCCCGAAATCTCTTCTCTCCCATTGTGTGCCACAGACCCAGTGAGATGAAAAGGTGCTTCCAGGCTTCCCTGTAGGCCAGCTACAGTGTCTGCTCAGCGGTGCGTTACCCACTTACTGGATGATAAAGATTTCTTCTCCATAATTTTATTCCTTTAACCAAACCATCTTTTGAGTTGTCACTGCAGCTTTTGTGTGAGAACAAATGGGTCAAAGCACTGGTCAGCCTCGCTGGCAGGGTCTTTTTGATCTCCATGGTGTGTCAAGCTGAATCAGGTTTGAAATATAATAACGAAGGGCGAGTGGTTTTGGGCAGGGGTGAGGCTTTTAACCAGCTCTGTGTCCTGTGGTGCAGATATTAATGAACAGTGCCGTGAGTGTGGGTGTGCTGTGCGCCGGGACCCACTTAACTAATTGTCACACGCTGAAGGTCAACATCCCCCAAAATCCTCAGCGTTGAAATGGCAACATGCAGGATAGTTCAAATGTAGCCTGGCCGTGCCCCAGCTGAAACCCTTTCATTACAGCCGCGATCTGAGCTCCTTGAAGTTTCTGTTTTGTTGGATTAAAACAGTTATCTTTTACCAAAGGGATGGCAGGAGGTGGGAGCGGGAAGCTATTAAATGCTCAGTGCCAAGATATTTGTTGTTTCCCCCCCACCAAATGATCTTCTTAAAACTTTCAACTGATGTGAAAGATAAGATGTGGGAGCCCCTCTTAGCAGGGTATCATCTATTCAGCTTTTGTGTGCGGGAGCATTCACACTCAGTCAAAAGCTTCTGGCTCAATATGTCAATACCTGATTAAACAAAAAGAAATGCCCCTGCTTTGAATGTGAAAGCAGAGCTAAAGTAATAGTGCCTTGATAGTGGGTTAATGCTTCAAGCCAGTTGGATTTCTTAATTAGGGCCTGATTTCTGACATCAGGAATGTAAATTAGCTGCAATTATGTCTTTGCTGCAGCCTAGCACCTTCTCATTCCAATAGTTTTGCAAATTTTAATTGCTTGTCCTGGGTCTTTTCAGAAGGATCTTATTCTGCAGCTGGGGAAACTGAGGAACAGCTTGTGTTACTTGCCCCAGCACAGCTGTTTGGTGAGGGTTGAGAAAAAGCTGTGGGAGCCTGATTCAGGCTGCCCTTTCAGAGGGGTTTCTGGAGTGTTCAGGGTTCTCCACCAGCGGGACATTTGAAAACCCCTTGCTGAGTCTTTCCTAAGCTAAAATACTTAGTTAAGCTACACTTACCTGACAGTTATGACTGTTTGTGGTAGGACCTCAGATATGCTGCATTTACAGGCTCTTGGGCAATTTTTCAGCAGTTTTAGTGGTTATTTTCTAAGTGCTGTTCTCACCAGACCAGTTTTTAATGGGATTTAGGTAATGCTGGTGTGGTTGCAAGCTTTGTTACAATAAACCTGTATTCAGAGTTTGTATTCCATGGAGACACACATCTTAAACGTGATTTTGTCTCTGCTCTAATCATGGAATCACAGAATAGTTTGGGTTGAAAAGGCCATTAAAGATCACCTAAGTCTAGGGGCACCTTCCACTAAACCAGGTTGCTCTGGCTGCTTTAGTGTGAAGGTGGACTGAGAATGGAGGCTTTGATTTAAGTTTGAATCTGCAACAGTTTGTTGAGGAAGACTTGACCCTTTCATGGGCTTTGTAGGGATTTTTGTGCTGGCTTTTTCCATAGATGATTAGTAGTCATCCATACAAGCTTCGTGTATGTACACTTAATTGTTGAAAAACAAACCTATTTGCTTTTCCTTCTGCAGCCACACAGCTGATTATTTTTCACCGGATTCTCAGTCATTTACTTGCAGTTTGTTCTAGTCCAGAACCACCCTTGGTCCTTACAGGGCAGGCTTTCACTGTGACCTCATAAATTATACAATACCAAAAACTGGACATATGTGAAATGAACCTGAGCTCCCCAACCCTGAAGTAACTATATTTCTCTTTTCAGACTTTGTAACTTTCTTCTGGAAAATCCAGATTACCCAAAGAAGGAAGGCAGAGTGGTTTTAAACCCCAGCAGCAGCCTGCTTGCCAGCCAAGATGAGACAAAGGCAAGTGAGAGTATCCACATCTCCTGCTGCCTCTGGGCAGTCTGTTCAGCCTGAGTGGACCTTGGGATGTCTGCTTTGATTAGTGTGTGTTTGCAGAGTGCTTGGCTGAGCCTGGCTTTCACAGGAGGCCTCTGGGTATGTGGAAGGCGGTGTTAAATAGCAATAATTAGCTGCTTGCAAGATGACTTCCAAGCCTTTCCTGTTTGGCTGTGCCAGAGCTGCACAGTGTCTGCTGCTTTGCCTCCAGCGAGCCCCTCTTCCCTGCCTGCCTGTCACTGCCCCATCTCAAGCGTTCATTTTGATAATTGAGACAAGAATTCCACAATCATTCTGTCACATGAAGTAGCCTTGGCCCTCGGGTCTCTCTTGTGAGGCCTTTAGGCATTGCTTTGCAGCCTCCTAACTGCAAATGTCCCTACAGATGCTTGATTTTATTTGTGTTTTAAAACATCCATTTAACAAAAAAATTCTCTCTGGGCTGCTTTGGGGATATTGAAATAGCTCTTTGTGGCCTGAGAGAGATGTTGAATGCCTCTTTCTACTCTTGGAAGAAGCATCTCTCTACCTTCAGCTAATAAAGTTGTTCACTCTTCATAGTAACTGAAATATTTCTTCTCCTTGCTGTCTCAGGCAGCCACGCACATGGTTTTAAACTACATTTTACCTTGTGCAGATCACCTGCAGAGGTGCCTTTGCATCCACACTGTACTAAGGTGCTCAGAGTTGGGTGCCACTGCCCTGAATTTTGGGTGGTCTTGCAGAATGTCCCGATCACATAGAGAGCAATTTGTGGCATTCCTGTGTGTATTTATAGCAGCTTCTTAATCTTTTTCATTTTCTCCTTAGGTGCCTAAAGTGGACTACTTTGACTTTTCCAAACTCGCCCCCCTTGACCAGCGGTGCTTCATTCAGGCTGCTGATCTCCTCATGGCAGACTTCAAAATGCTGAGCAGCCAGGACATCAAGTGGGCACTGCACGAGCTCAAGGGACACTATGCAATCACACGAAAGGTGCTCCAGTTCAAGTCTGTTTTCTGTCCTGGGCTTATCTCCCATGTCTGCAGAGAGCACTGTGATGGCTTTGGCCGTACTGTACCATCTGCTGCTGTGTGGTTATGGGTTTTATAATAATCTTCCTTTCCTTTTAAGAAGTTTTAATCCATTTAGTAGAGATTTTCAAAATTTATTGGCCAGACAGAAGGCTGCAGGAAGTTTTTACTTTCCCTAATAGGAGAGCTGTGGAAACACGAGCTGGCTCATGGTGGGTGATGCATTAAACTGGAAAGTGCTCCTGTATGTCGCCACTGAAGTGCAGTATAATTGCCAATAAAACCCTGACATTTAGTTAAATCTTAAAACATTTAACTGTTGCTGCTGGTTAACTGTCTGGATGGAATTAAGAAGCAGCCTGAGTATCACTGTCCTGTTTTGTCTTATTATGACTTGTGGCATGAGTCCTGTATTCCTTGTAATAGGGTTTCACTGTCATGGAGATGCAAAGACTCTTGTTTAAGTATCAGCAAATTCATTGTCAACTGGGAGTTCAAGTTTTTGACTTAGATCTGCTCCTCTGATATGCCCTTGCTTGAGCTTCTTTCTCTACTGTTCCAGGACTCAAGTAAAACAAAACTTCTTGTCTGTTCGCTTGATTGAGCACTGAGTATTTGAGCCTCACCTTTTAAAACAAAACGCCAAACCCAGCAACAAAAAAAGAAGCCAAACCAGCTCTGATTATTGCAGCTGGTGCCTACTTTGATATTAACAGCTGAGCTGTTATGAAGTATCATTCTCCTGCTTTGTTTTTGTGGAATAATTACTTTGAGTACATAAAGCAACGAGGTGAGCAGAGGACAGATGTATATTTGCCTCTCTTTGGAGTGTTTGGCTTTCCAGTTTTTCATCACTCCTATGCCCATGCTTGTACTGTGCTTCAGCTTGAATTAAGTGCTCCTGCTTTCTTCCAGGCACAGGATTTAAGCCTGTATGTTGTTTTCTAGGCCTTTTCAGATGCTATCAAAAAGTGGCAGGAGCTGTCTCCCGAAACCAGCGGGAAACGAAAAAGGAGGAAAGAAATGAATCAATATTCATATATAGACTTCAAATTTGAGCAAGGTAAATGCCAAGCTGTGTGTATTGTGCTCTCTGCATCGTTGCTGTAAGCAGAACTGGCTTGCAGCAGAAAGCAACTCTTGAAAGGGGATGTGGTCCCAAAAGAGCTGAGTTTGTGTCACTGGTATCTGCTTTGGAGATGCTCTGCATTAGCACCTCTGCTTTGTAAAGTGCTGTGTGAGCTGCTGAAAGTCTGCAGCTGGTGGTGTATGGAGGAGGAATTAAGGATTTAAGCTTTGTTCTGGCTCCTCCAATCCTTTTTATTGAGCCTTTAACTCTGCTTCAGGGGATGTGAAAATTGAGAAGCGCATGTTCTTCCTGGAGAATAAGAGACGCCACTGGAGGTCCTATGACAGGCTCTCCCTTCTCCCACCGGTGCTACTGGAGCAGGAGTTCTATGAGCAGAAAGTGAAAGAGATGGCAGAGGTGAGTGATAGGAGCTGCTTTGATCGTGTGCAAATCTTCAACAACTGTCCAAGTTTTGTGCCTAAACATGAAAAATCTGTCTCTTAAAGAAATTCAAACAGGAAACCAAATATTGAATAACTGTGTTTTCCCCTTCCCTACCTGTTAACACGTGTGTCTCTTCCCAAGTAGCTCAATTTTAAAGGAAAGAAGTCAAGCAAAAATTTCATATTTACTTAAATATGCAACTGCTGCTTTTGCAAACACCATTCTGGAGGGGGTTTTTTTGCTCTGAAGTGGTGAAAACTCTACTAATTAACTCTTTAACTGTTAACAGGCTTCTCTGCTGCTTTAGGGCTTGTAATTGCAGCTTAGTGTTGGTGGTGAGTAATGGCCAGGCCCAGGGCAGTGTCCATTCACTCTTTCTTTCCCAGGTTAGTGGTCCTGTGGCTCCAGAATGGTTTGTCCTGTTCTGAGAACTGGGTGTTTTGAAGCAGAACCTGCAGCACCCACTGCTGTGTTGTCTTCCTCTCCTAGGCTGAGGAAAGACTGAACTCACAACTCTGCACCCACAGTCCTTTCTAAAGTAGCTTCTTAAAGATCCTTGTCTCTTAGGCAGATGGATAAGGTCTCCTTTGAAACAAAAAGCTCATGTTCTCTTGAGGGGGCCATTGGGTGAGATCATCTCTGCCCATGGAAACCTGAACCAGCAGCCCTCTACAGTACAGAATTTGGTTCTTTGTTCTTGCTGCCTTTGCTTCTCCCATCTGTTTTGGCTGAATCATAAACAGCTTAATGGATTGGAGGGATGGGCTGAGTGATGCTGCAAGCAGACAGCGAGCCTTTTATGGCACTTTGTGAGTCCTGAGATAATGTAAATGAGTGGAGAGTTTGGAAAATTGCTTTATCTATTCTGTAAATACAAATGCACATGTCTCTTGCAGCATGCAGACTTCCTCCTGGCTCTGCAGATGAATGAGGAGCAGTATCAGAAGGTCAGTATCTATGTTATAACTTGAGTTCAGCTTACTCACAGGCACAGTTTCACACTTCCTGCTTCACAGATTCTTTTAGCTCTGGAATGGAGCTTTTCTGAAGCTGCATTTCACTGTGCTGCATTTGCTGAGCTGGCAAAACCTGTGTAGTGTCTGTTGGCTGGCTTTAGGAAAGGTAGACAGGAGCTGAGGCCAGCAAGACAGTATTGATGCATGTAATGATCTGTAGGAATTCAGCTTGTATCTTCGGTGCTCAGAACAAACATTGCAATAGAATAGCATCAGGTTTGCTCACATTCTTGCCATTATGGCTGTATAAAACAGATCCACTGTTGTTGGAGCTTGGCCAGTGGGAAGGCCTTCCTTGTTTGCAGAAAGAATTCTTTAAAAACCTGAAAATCAGCTCTTCTACTTCAGAGAAAATGCAGAGAACAGTTCAGCAGCTGTGCATTGCATTTTGGTTTCAATGCTCATTTCCTTTTCAAACTTTGGAAAAGTGGGCTATACTTACTTTTTAGCAGTGGCAAACTTCTCCACCCCCACAGTTAAGAGGCCAAGCTGGGGTCTGCCCAGGCAGATTGTAAATGTTCCTTTAGAGGGTAACAGGTCTGAGTCTTGGTTTTCCCCATGAGAGTGGTGTGTACACTCAAGCTGCTTCCCTGTGACTGCAGCTTCCCAAACCCAAGATGCTGCTCTGCCTGTGAGCTAAGAATTATTAATCACTGCACGTTCTGTAGCTTTTTGGAACCTGCCAAGCAGAACATGTAGATACAAAAGCGACTTAAAACTGAGTTTCTGGTTGCACTTAGGGAATTTGGACCACCAAATGGGATATCTAATGGAATGGTGTATATCTGTAGCTGTTTATTAGGATTAATGCTGGCAATTTTTTCTGGCTTGCAGTTGTGTGTGTGTTGCTATAGCTATTGATGTTTTGATGCTGATTGCTCTGGTGGCTGCAGGACGGGCAGATGATCGAGTGCCGCTGCTGCTACGGGGAGTTTGCCTTCGAAGAGTTGACTCAGTGTGCAGATGGTCACTTGTTCTGCAAGGAGTGCCTAATTAAATATGCTCAGGAGGCAGTTTTTGGCTCTGGGAAGGTAAGGATTTCACAACTGGACAAGGGGAAACGGGTAATTGCTGTTGGGAGATTGCTGTTTGTGTAGTGTTGTTGCTTAAAACAGATGTAACTGCACTTCCCAGGAAGTGTTTGAATGGAATGGTGTCCTGAAATCCAAGCCAGTCTTGCCATCAAGTGAAGCCAACAACTTCACACTGTGATCTTTGCACAGGATTTCCAGGGTTACTAACCTCCTTTTTTTTTTTTTTTTCCCCTCTGTGCTTAGCAATATGATTATTAGGAAAACTTTCTACAGCGTTCATAGTAAAACAATAACTTGTTTGGCTTTTATTTTCTACTAAATAAACCATTGGTATCTGCACAGAAAGCACTTATCTCTGACTTGGCCTTTCTCCTTCTACCAAAGTGTTTGTCCTTCATAATATCACTATGATCCCAACTTAATTGGGGGATTGGTTCCTCTATGGTACTACTAACCTCCTTAGTCTCTGATTTAGCTAGCAATTATCCTGGTACTTAGCTGAGCTATAAACAAGTCATTAACCGGCTCTGAAGTGTGTCTGCTCCTTTGCCTCAGGATATGGTGCGCAAACTGTGGGATGCTGTTGTACTCTGGGATCCATTTCATGTAAATGTATAAACTGGCAGCTGTATTTTATATGACTTTATTGAAAAGAATGTGGTGTGTGAGTGCTGGCTCTCAGCAGAGACTGAACAACAATAACGGGCTGATATGTGGTCACAGTAGGCTTGAAGGGAATTGTGATCCTAGCTGGCAACAGCATCTTCCTGCCCAGTGTTTGTTGGAGGCCCGATTTGTTTAATTAGGTTTGTTCTTTCCATAGTGAGCCCATTCTCTGGCAGTCATCTTAGGCAAATTTAGATGAGATATTGGGGGAAAAAAAATTGGTTTTGGGCACTGGCACAGGTTACCCAGGGAAGTTACAGATGCCCCATCCCTGGAAGTGTTCAAGGCCAAGTTGGACAAGGCTTGGAGCTACCTGGGATAGTGGAAGCTGTCCCTGCCCATGGCAGAGATGTAGAACTGGATGATTTTTGAAGTCCCCAAACCCAAGTCATTCTGAGATCTGCTGACTTTACCTCTTACTCTATCTCAGCAAGGCTCTGCACTGATTTGCTTGGAAATCTTTTGGATCCTGAGTTGCTTTTTGCTCATGTCGTACTGAACCTGAGCTCTTTTTCCAACCCCAGTCAGAGCTCAGCTGCATGGAAGGCAGTTGCACATGTTCCTTCCCCACCAGTGAGCTGGAGAAAGTGCTCCCAGAGAACATCCTCTGTAAATACTACGAGCGGAAGGCCGAGGAGGAGGTGGCTGCTGCCTGTGCAGATGAGCTCGTCAGGTGGGTGTCCCACAGAGAATGCTGCACTTGCTGCTGAGGAAAATTGTTCCCTAAAACCCTGCGTTTGTGCTGACTCTGAGATAGGTAGCTTTTAAAGAGCTGGATTATAAATTCAGACTTCTGCCTTCCCAGGTCTGTTTTTATTCTGCTTTTGACTAGGAGCAGATTAAAATTCAATAGACTTGTCTCCCCCAAGACTTGCTTGCCAGCTCTGTGCTGATCCACTAAATTACATGGTCAAAAGCAGTGCTGAGCATATAATATTTTGATTGCAAACGGGGAAGTGATTGAAGAAATACGAGCAAAAAGGCAATAGTCAGCACATCCTGGCAACAGGCATTGGGTTGGCAGCCTTAGCAACTTCCACGCAGCTATTTGACTAAATCAGCTTTCAGCAAAGCTATGTTTGGCACTCTGCATTAATGGCATCTTGTTTTGGGCTACAGGTGTCCCTTCTGTAACTTCCCAGCTCTCCTGGACAGCGATGTGAAGCGGTTCAGCTGCCCCAATCCCCGCTGCAGAAAGGTAACTGGGGGTAACTTTCACATTTGGTCTCTTCTGGAGTGTTGGGCAGGAGAGCTGTGAGGACTTCAGTTGGAAGTGACAAAAAAACCAGCTGGAAGAGCTGGCTGAAATGTCAGCCATTCAAGGCAGATCTTTGTTCTCTCCCCTGTTGCTAGTGGCCATAACAGGAGAATCATCAGGCCAAATGGGGGGATGGAATGGAGAAAACTTGCTGCTTCTGCTCCATCAGTTGTGGGGAGAAACAGAAGCACAGAAATGTTTCCCAGTCTCGTGAACAGATGCAGGACCCTGCTTACATCTGGTGCCAGCAAGGCAGGGCAGGATCAGTGCTTGGCACAAAGCCTCAAGGCCTCTTGCACCACTGTAGCCACAACAGGGAATTCTCATGAGATCTGAGATTCTTGCTAATGACTAAAATTCTTCCTGAGGGCATTAACCTTACACTTGTAGCTACCTGAGTTTTGGGTTCTCTCACTGATGTGGTATCACCTTTTACCTGTATTGAGAAGTTCATAGAAAGTTGAAATCTGTTGTTGGGGAAATTGCCAGTGCTGAACTCTGCAGTCTGGTGTGAAAATTGAACTTATTTCGGGGGAGGAAGCTGTTTACGAAATATGCACAATTCCATTTTAGATCCTGATCTCCAGGTAGGTTTGTTAACATCAACCCTTCACAATAGGGAAGGGAATGTAGTGCTGATGGATTGTCCCAGTGTTGGAGCGAGGAGGTTTGCTAGGCACTAGGTGGCAATGTTGGTTCATGTTTAAATCTCAGGTTTTTTTCTAACTGTTTTTGCAAAAGCCGAGTTGTTTTCAAAATGTACATATGTCAGCAATACAGAACAGAATTTGGGCTTGAAAAACATGAACCCTTCAATAGGCAAAATGAATTGAAGTCGCTTTTTTCCCTGGAATGTGGAATGCAGCAGAGTAACCGTGGTAAGAGGGATCAGTACTGAAATAAATGTTCCTTTCCTACTGCTTCGCTGTTTCATTTCCTTCCTAGTGTACTGCCTGTTCCCCCTCCTCCCTGGGGTTACAGCATTCCAGTGGGCTGGATTTCTGGTTTCCTGGACAGCTTGTGTTGATTCATTAGCTGAAAATCTGCTGAGTAGCTTTGTGCTCTTCTTAGAAGTCTTTAACGACTTTAGGATTTGAAGTTGAGGGTGAGGAATTTGGATTGCAGGATGTGGTGTCTTGCAGCATCAGCTGCAGTGGTTCTTCATATTCCTGCTATCTCCTCTCTCTCCAGAATGAAGAATTTCAGTTGATGCTCTTGCTTGCAGGAAATGGTTGCCCTGAGGGAGGAAAGGGCTAATCTAGGGAACTCCACAGAGGTTGGAGAGGATGCATTGGCTTTGCTAGCAGTGCCTCTGGCAGACTTGGTGGTGGTGATGACTGATCCTGGAAGGAGTCCCTCTCTGGTTGGAAGCACTGCACTCACACAGCTGAACCTAAAGCAAGGGGAAGTGTGGAAAGGGGAAGGTCAAAATGTCTCTCCCAAAATCTCACAGCTCTTTGAGGGTGGGGAGAGGAGGACCAGATGGTGGACCTGTTGTATTGCTGTGCTCCATCACTGGATCCTTTGTCTGGTTTTGGGAGTTTGTGTTGATACCCTCAGGGTCTCTATTAAATCTTGCAGGGAGGTTCATTCATATTTGGGCCAGCTATGGATGTGTTGTAAAGCAAGTGATGTGAACCAGCTGGAAGCCTTTACTTCGGCTGTATGTCTGTATGCTGGGCTCAGCAATGAGAGCTCTACACATACCCAGGTCGCTGCTTGTGCATCTCACCTGTTGTTCCAGTCATTTTCCCCTTGGAAGGACCAAAATGTGGCTAACTGTAACCTGAGCAGAGCTGCCCTGCCTCCTGTGAGTGCCTGCTTGCATGGGGAGCATGCAGATGAGCTGGCACCATCTGCCAGGGCCACTGTGGCTCCAGCTGTGTGGCATCAAGTTTGGCTCCTGGTTAGGTGGCCAGGGCTTGAATCTTAATATGGCAAAGAGCAGGGTGGAGGAAAAGCTTAGTTAGCCAAGGAAAAATGTTGTTCAAGCCGCCCTACGGATGCATTCTCTGTGTGTGCAGTCTGAACTGGTGCTGGGGCAGAGGCAGCTTTCACTCCGATTTGGCTGAGTGTTGAGGTTTTGCTCTGTAATAAGCTGCTGACTGCACATGGAGCCAGGCTTCCTGGTGACAGGAGGGTTTTCCTGCCTGCTTGTTCTGCCTCCATCTTGGAGGGATCCCTGCATGGAAGCAGTGCTCAAATTTCTCATCTCTAAGGATGCACATTTCTCCTCCCAATGCTACAGAGCAACCCAAAACTGGCAACTGTGGTAAAACAAGAAAAGGCACATGTTGCTGGTTGAGTTGTGCAGTGCTGGGAGGTGAGTGTGAACTTCTGCATGGTGGGGGAAGTGCTATTTTCCACCAGAAAAGGAAGTCCATCCTTTCTGCCCAGCCTCCCTCCTCCCAAGACCCCACAATGTTGAAGACAAGGCTTTTGTTCCCAGCTGCTGCTGCTGCCATCCCCGGCGCCGTGTTGTGGGAGAGGGAGATGGCTTCCCTTCTTTGCAGTCTCAGCACAAAGCACTGCAGGGCTTTCAGCCAGCAAGAGATGGGGAGCTGAAAGCTGCTGTTGCCATGGAAATAATGCATGCACAGAGCAGTGGAGTGCTTGAAACCCCCAGCACTCATTTTATAGCCAGGCCACATTGCAGGGACTTGCATTTCTAAGACTTTCCCTTAAAACTCCTTTTCACAGTATAGAATTTTTATTGCTTTATGGTACCCAGTTGTCTGGGTCAGTGCTGGCTGGGTGTAAGAGGTAATGGCATGTGGCTGCATGGTGTGGGATGGCATTACCCTTGGCCTGGGCAGCTGCCATTCCTGTGCATCCACAGTGGGTTTGGGGACTGCCTTGAGCATTAATGTGCTTATCTCAGATGGATAAAATCTCTGCTCTTTTACCTTTTACCTTCAGCTTAGGCTCTCTGGCCACCAGCAATCCTCATGTTTTAATTAGCAGCACTGAGACTTGGTGTTTTAGGGCACGCCTTTTTAAGCTGCTCTGTGTCTTGGGATTGATTTGGAGGTGCTGCCTAGGAACAGATGCACCCAGCTGCTTTTAGCCTTCATTTTCTGCTGGAAGTGAGACAGGTTTAAACTTGCACCGAGCTGTGCCTGAACACAGCTGCTCTTAGCAGGGCACCACCGCCACTGGTAAGGAGCGCGAGTCGCTCTGTGCGGTTTGCTTGGCTCCGAGAGGAGTGGTCTTGCTGAAATAAATTATTGCTTGATCAACAAGACCTGAAGTTGCAGAAGGAGGTGAGGGGGATACTGTGACACCCATGATCTCTGTACCTGGTGCAGCAAGGCACATGCAGCTGCTTGTGGTTCAGAGGTGGGTAACAAGGCGATGATCCGGTGTTTTATGGAGTGCAGGGGGAAGTGTTTGTGTAATCCAGCACCCAGCACCAGGGGATATGTTCAGAATGACACAGCTGTCCAAGGATGTTATCCAACACATACCACAGGGCCCATTACTTCTGTGCTAAAGGCTGGGCTATGCTGCCCAGAGCTGCCCTGCCCAACTGCAGATGTGCTGTGGGTTTAGGCTTAAACTGTATCAGGATTTGTAGCTGGCAGGGTGCATGTGCAACATGGAAAAAAAGATTGTCCGCATTGGAGAAATTGAGCTTGTCCAGAATGCCTCAGAGTAGGATATACATATGGAGAATTACTTAATTCTCCTTGTTTTGCAACATGTTTTCCCAGCTGTTGAAGTCTGCTGTCTCATTCAGCTTCCTGACAGCAGCACAAACATTTTGAAAGTCCCGTGGCCCCATCTCATTCTCTGTTCAGACATTCTCATTGCTATTATCCGTATGTTTTTCCTTGAGCCTGTTTATTTGGACTTGATTGTTACTTGGAGCTTAACCCCACAGCTTTAGTACAGAGCAGAGCTGAAGGTGGCATTTGCTGTAGCAGACACCTTGCTAATTTCTTCATGGTGGCAATGACTTTGAGTCCCAACTCCTGTGTTTAAATTCCCATCCTCCTATGTCTCTTAAGGAAATTTGTTGGGACAAGGAAGAGAAGGAAATGTGGTGTGGATGACCTTGTTACAAGTCTTCATAGAACTACAGAATGGTTTGGGTTGAAAGGACCCTTAAAGACCATTTGTTTTCACACCCCCCCACCATGGGCTGGGACACCTTCCACTAGACCAGGTTGCTTAGGGCTCTATCCAGCCTGGCCTTGAACACTTCCTGGGATAGGGCTTGGGAATGGAGCACTTGTGCCTGTGTCCCCTTGGACCTGGAGACCTGTCTCCCGTGTGTCCATGTCAGCAGAATTCTCTAAGCCATCTTTTCATGGCTCTACCATCATCCTCCAGAGCGCTGCATCCCTGACACCTCCTGCTCTGGAGCTCTCGGCTGCGCCCTTTTTAAACTTGCAGCGCACATGGGAACTCGCTGGGCCCTGTCAGTGCCAAAACCACAACAAATGGCGAGTTTCCGTCTGTCAGCTCGGCTCAGCCCGGCTCAGGCTCTCCACGGCTGGGCAGGCGATTTTCATTTTTCTTCCATAAAAGGACATCGGAGCTCGGCTGCAGCAGCGGTGCCGGTGCCGAGCCGCGGGCAGGGCGAGCACGATGCTATCGGAGCGCGGCTCCTTCCCTATCTCCGCAGAGGGATGGGCTGCAGGGAGGGACCCAGGTCGAAGGTGGGGTTGAGGTGATTGTAGGCAGCAGATAACACCCCGGCAGGTTTTATTGCCCGGTTCTAAAGGGAGGTAGATAGCAGGAGAGAGCTCGCGGTAGTGTAAATCTTAAAAGTGCAATCCCGTGGAGGACAGGCACGTGCGCTGAACCATGTGGGCCGTCCCATCAAGGCAGGGAAGGTCAAGAGTTGCTTGGGGACTGCTGAGAGTCAGGAGATCTTCTCAATCCCAGATTTATGCTGGGAGATGAGCTACTTATCCTGGGAGGAAACTGCAAGGGGAGCAAGGGAAAGCCACGTGCGGGGGGTACTGTCTTACACCTTGATTTTTGCTGTGGGCTTGGACTGGGCTGGAGCAGTTGCAAGAATAGAGTGGTGCCAACAGTAAGCTAGTCCTAAATGCCCCTTTCCAGAGAAGGAGGCATGAAAACCAGCCCCCAGTCACTGCTTGCCAACTTGTCACCCTTTGGGACACATAGGAAAGGGCTGTAGAAGCTCTGAGAATACCCCACCTGGAAAGAGGGTAGAAGTGGGCTGGGTTAATTGCTGTGGTGGGGTGGAGAGACTCCATCAGTGGGAGCTCAGGTGCTGCTGCTGCTTTAACAAGGTCAAGTCTATTTATGCAGTGGTATGTGGAAATGCTTCACTTGATAAATGAGTCTGACAGAGGAGGAGAGGGTGAGGCCCAGCCTGGAAATGGACCTGAGGAAAGAGGTCAGATTAAATGGGGTATCTGTCTCTTGCAGGAGGGGGGAAAAAAAAAAGCTGCTGAAAGCAGGAACTCAGACTAGTCCCTTTGAAAATGGGCTGTGTAAGTCAGTGCAATTTTGAGCAACAAAGCTGACTCCTGTGCTTGCTTTCTGCCTTGTACAGCAATATCCAGCCAGTGAAAAGCCAGTTGAAAAGGCTGTTCACTGACCAGTCAGTGCCTCTTGTGTCAGGTCCATACGAGGTAGCAGTGCTACCTCCCATTCATAGCTTTGTCCTTTGCTGGGGAAAGGTTCAGAAAATAAACTGAGTGCAGCTTCATGTGGAGATGGAAATTTAAGCTTCAGGATCTTAATTAGCCTTTTGTCCCTGGGCACAGGGAGCCTACAACTGTTCAGGCAAAGGGAGCACTGAGAGAAGCAGTGCACCTGTGGTGGTCAGTTCTGGTATATTTTTATATATATATTCTGGTGTGTATATATATATCTTTGGAGATAAGTGATGGGTTCCATGAGGAATGGGATAAGAGCACCCTGAGTGGATTGTGAAAGACTGTTGGCTGCCTTGAACGTGGAGAATCAGTGGAGTGGCCTCATAGCCACATTCCTGGGGCTTGAAGGACCCTGAAAGCTGCAGTTGTGGTGTGACTGAGACCTGCTGCAGGCTGAGATTAACTGGCAGCTTTGCCTTTTCCTCCTCAATCCCTTTGAAAATGAAAGCGACAAGAGGGTTTTTTTCCATCTCATGCAGGCAAGAGTGGGAGTAATACAGCATAGTCACCCTAACATCAGGGAGAAACCCGAAATCTCTGTGGACCAGAGTGATCAGATTCCTTCATTTGTTTGATTTTGAAACAGTGAAGCAGCTTTGTTCAGTCACTTGTCTGTCCCCACAACAGGGTAGCAGTGCCACTGAGTGTTCTGTGACTGCTGTGAGCTCGGTACAGGTCCTTTCCACAGCAGTTTAAGGTTAAAACCCTGCGCAGTGTGTTTGCATAGTGTTGGAGCAGGGTTATCATTTTGCTGCTGCAGTGGAAATGGATGTTGGAGGGGATGGAAAAAGGCTGTTCCCAAGGCAAATTAAAAACATTGTTCTGACCTTACTCAAGAAGCTGTGTCTTCCTTCTCTTTCCTCCCCCTCACATTCCTGTCGTAGTGATCACTGATCTCTAACCTCAGCTTCATCTGCCACAGCTAACCACTTAAAAAATGCACTTAAAAACCCCCATACACCTCCTTTAGCTGTACCTTAGTGCTTCTAGAGCAGAGTTATCTTTGGAGGGGCGTGAGTCAGCAGCAGAGGTTTGGAATAGCATCCAGTCAGGGCACTGATGACTCCTCAGGCCAGAGCCCGAGGTGGCCTAACCTTGCACAGGGAGTGTGGGGAGGTGTTTTGCTTCTCCTTTCTGTTTGCACATAAACAGATTTCAGCAGAGGACACAGTCATCAGACTTCCTGAGCTCACACAAGGCTGCTGCAGACGATGGCCATTCTGGAGGCTGTCAGTGGAGTTTGTTTCCTAATTTGGTCACAGTGTGTTCAGGGCTGGCCTGCTTTCCTTTTTTCTTTTTTCTTCTTCTTTTTTTCTTTTTAAAAACACCCATCCTTTTCTCTCATTGTCGTGGAGGGGAAGCTGTTTGTATCTCAGAACCTCCAGTTCCTCTCACTTCCTCTCCACAGAGGAAGTGATACTTGAAAGGCCCAAAACACCATGCGGTTCTGAAGCTGATCCTTCCTTTTTTTTTTTTTTTCCTTCTTCCTTTGCCATTTTTCATCTCAATGAGCCTGCTGGGTTTTTATGCTTTCTGGGTAGTCATCCAAGCACTTTGTGCTAGAGGACTTTGGAGTAGTTCTCTTAAGTGTCAGAATGAGCTGTGCTGCAGTTAAATTATAGCATTGATAGGCTTGATTTATTGAAAAATATATTTCAAGAGGGAGTGACGTGTGTGATTCCAGGTAATGGAAAGAGCACACGTGTTGCTTTGTACATCATCACTCACAGGAGGCCTGGTACCATGTAGGAGGCTGTAAATGCCAAACAGGAGAGAAAACCTTTCAGAGTGAGTTCAGTTGTCTTACAAATCTTCCTGTAGAAGATCCCTGCTTTTCAGTGTTGGACCAGAGTCAGCCCCAAACCAGCCCCCCTCCTGGCATGCAAGAGACACTTCAGCCCTTCCACTCTTGAGGTGAGTTTTCATTCAGCAATAGGAACAGCCAAAGAATTATCACAAAACCTATCAAGTCCTTTGTTGCTTTCAGTTCTATGCTGGGCTTAGCAGGAAAAGGAGAAAATAAAAGGAAAAAACCAAGTTCCCAGGTGATGCAGTTAAAGGTGCAGTTCCAGCAGCTTTATTCAGTGTCATGGGGAGGATTGTGTGCCTCAGGTGGGGATGAAGCTGTTGCTCTCGAGGGAGCTGCTGTCAGTTGGAGAAGATTCCCAAGCCTGGGAAGCCTGGGGAAATGCTGGGTTACCTGTTCAAACCCAGCTCTATTTTAGGTTCATAGTACATGTCATAAACAGCTTCAGCAGAGCCCGGGGTTAAGGTGTGCCCGGAGCAGATGGATTAGTGGCATTAAAGGTTTGGCTGTAGATGGGCAGGTACAGGCTGGTCTCAGCAGAAATTCTCTGCAGAGGGGAAACTTCAGTGTGTGTCATGTGTGGGATCCCAGGTTTCCAGTCACCTCCAAAACATGAGTAACGGAGAAACGGGAACACCAAGGGGTGAGGCAGCAGGTTTAGAGGGGCAAAGGGAGGGTGAAACACAAGTTTACTTCTGATTTAGTAAAAATCACCTCTGTGTGTCATTCCTATTTGCATATTATCCTCTAATTAGCCATGACTGACTCACCCACCGCTTCCACCTGAAAGGAATTATATGTTTTGAAGTGTATGGTTTATAATCTCAGTAGGCCAACAATTCTCCTCCTCTTCTCCTCTCCCCTTCCAATGTCCCCCAAAATGCTTTCTCTTATTGCTTTTAACCTTCAAGCCTCTCTTCTTCTCTCTCTCTGTTACTCCTCTTGCATTATTAATGGACTGTAGCAATTCAGCCAGAACACTGACATTACTAATTATTACTTGTAGCAGAGGAATGGGGAGCAAGATAGAAACTGGGTCAGGAAATATTGTCATCATGAAATGATAACATCAGAACTGGAGAGGAGAACGGGCAGGTTTGCATTGGAAATGCCTCCTTAATCCTGGAGCACACCTGTGCACACTTACCATGCACATCCTCTTTGCTTATTTGCTGCGTGTAGATGGGGAAAGCATCTCATGCACAGGGAAGGGTTAATGGACCTGTAATTTCCAGCAGCAGAGGAATGGAGTGATGGGTTGTGTTCTGCCTGGCAGCACTTCAAGCATCACAAAATTCACATGCTCCTCGTTGCTGTAGCAGGAAGCCCCTTCCCCTGTTGGTGTCAAAGGCTGAGGAAGCAAAGTGGCTGCATTTATTTTTGCATTCAGCGAGAGCCTGTCATGCTCGGTGTGTTCAGATTGTCCTTGGTAGCACCAAGGGCATCCTACAGCAGCAAACAGCTCACTCTGCTCCATGTGAGAGAATACGCCTGCCATTAAACCAGAACATTATTTTGGGGATGCAGCAATTAACCTGTGAATACTGGGCATGAGGAATTGCCTGCTTCTGGTTAATGGAGCTGTGCCTCTTCACTCAATTGGGCAAAGCATCCGCTTGGGAATGTGGCATCCCTTGGAGGCCTTGTGTGAACAGTTGTCTGTTGTGTTAGCTTTCCCCTTGAGGGGGGGGCACGTGTGAAGACGGGGGTGTCATTGACTGTAAAATGTACCGACTCTTATGGTAAGTGACAGTCAGAGAAGGTCATCTCTAAACGCTGTCGTCTTTGAATAGTCAAAACAGCTAAAATGCATAGGTCAGCAGTAAGCTACAAACCCAGAACCCATCAGTGTGTGCTGGCAAAAGACAAGTCCCTCTCCCAAAAACATGCTTGCAAAGAAAATAGACAAACTGAAGGCTGATCCCTCCCAGAGGCATAACTTCGTTTGCTAGTGATGAGAGCACATCTCTGGGTGAAATGTCTGCCTCGAGGTGGCAGATTCCTGAGGAGTCTCTTGGAGACAACGAAGGGACCGTGTGTATCTTCCCTCTCTGTGCTGCTGGTCCCAGAGTGTGTGACTGCCTGCCCGTGCATCAGCTGGGAGCCCCTGTTCTGGAGGGATGTGGGGAAGCATCAAAGCAGTCGGAGCTCGGTCCCTGCCAGGCGGCCGCACATCCCCCTGAGCTCCAAATCTGCTTCATTGACATTCCCAGGAAGGCGGGAGGCCAGCGCAGGAGCAGCGTGACTCCCTCACAAGTGGGATGGTAACTCACACAAAGCCAGCTCGATATTTAGGCTGGGCAGACTTGACAATATCCCCTTTCAAAGATTATCCGTTAAACTGTCCTAGTCACACACCGCCTTTGGCGCCGCCTGAGCCTTTTGTGAGGATGAGCAGTATTTAAAAGAGAGGCTGCCTGCTCTAATCTCTGCTCCGTGGGCTGTAAAACCTTTCCTGCTGTAGCTGGCCAACTTTATTTCTCTTACTGATGGTAATAAGTGTAGGGCTCTTAAATCCTGGCTCGTGTTTTATCCGTGGTGTTGGTGGGGCTGTCTGTTATCTTGAAGCAAGCCCAAAGCAGAGCTTTGCTGGTGCATTTGAGGGAGAGCAGACGTTCCCATGAAGTGGGAGCTGGTGATAGGCAGTAATTTCTACTGTATTTAATAAAGCCATTGTGAAGCTGGAGAGGTCTAGAGTTTACAGTCCCAGTGTACTTTTTTTTTTAAAAAAGGCGAGTACTGATTTACCTCTAAAATTGAGCATTGTCAGTGAGGCAAGTACTCTGTCCAAAATTTCATGTGCACGTATTTAATTAAAAGGCAAGAGGGTTAATGAAGCTTTGAGTGCATAAGGCCTCATTCCCTGAATTTAATTTTCTTTAATTGCTCCAGAGATTGAAATTCCCAGCTGTGGTTGTCCCCTAACATGTGAGTTAAGGAACCGGAAAGGGACAATTTGATTTGTCTCATTCAGTGCCAGCTTCTGCCCCTCTGACTGAATTTTCATCTTTTTGGTTGAAAGGGGGGACTAGATAAAAATCCTTAGGTCAGTGTTTCAGCTTTGTGATAGAATTGGCAAAGCAGTGACCTGCTGATGCTTTGGACGCTGGGAATGAGCTGAAAAACAGGGAGTGTTTGTGCAGATTGTGTTGCTCTTCCCTAATATATTGCAGAAGATCACGAGCAAATACAGTTTTTATTCTTTCCCCTCCCCAATACTTGTCATTGCATTCAGGATTAGTGGGGTTAAGTCAACAGAATTGCATGGCACAGCCCCAGTCAAACCAGGCTTCATTAGTGTGCAGTTTCAAAATTAAAAAAATTTAAAAGGGCGGCTTGGGGGTTTGTTGCTTGTTTATAGGGGTGTTGGAATAGTGGTCTGAGCCCTCTGTGAGTGTCAGGGTCTTTTTGTGTGAGTTCATAGTCCAAGCTCTGTCAAAGGGCAAGGCAAAAATCTAAAATGCAGCAAATTCATGGACTGTTGAGATGATCAGTGATGAGAAAAACCTGTTCCTGAATTCACTGTAACAAAAGCTGTTGTCCCTTGCTGCATGCCCTGTATGTGGTGTGCTGGGCCTCTATTGTGGCCGTTGCTGTTGGATATTCCAAGGCTGCTGTACGTTTTTGTGTCCTAATGGGCTTGTTAGCAGCCATAGCCTTGACTGGGTGGTTAATAGTAAAGGAAGCTTCCAGCAGCAGAAGATGTCAGGGATTAATTTAATGCACATTTAACACTGGAACAACAGCAGCAACAAGTGTTTGGGGTTTGCCTTTTGGAGGTCTTAGCTGTCGGAAATCTTTGGGGAAATATGGAGTAACAGTCCCCCTTGATCGGGTGGAGACTTGCCCTAAGCCTCCAGCATGTAGTACTGATAGATAAACATCCCCTGCCTGAACAGGTATTTCAGAGCTGTTGGGCTCTCCCGAGTGGCTGCAGCTAAGCTGTGGTGTGGTTCCTGCAGTGCTTTTGGGGGGACTGTCCTTTGCTTTCAGGAAGATGTCCTGTCCCTCCCTGTTGCTGGACAAACCGTTCTGCAGGGACCCCTGCCCTGGTCACGGAGCTGCAGAAATGTGAGGGTGACTTTGGCACCCAGCAGTACACTGCAGGTGCACATTTAAGGTTAAGATGGACCATTAACCATCCATATCCACTGAATCTCTGCCTCATTTCTTAAAACCATTCGGATTAAAAAAAATTAATCATTTTCTGACATTCTTTCACCCATCCTTATTTCCAGACAGCCTGCTCATGCTCAGCTAGGGTCAGCACGAATTTCCCTCTCAAACTTGCACTTCTGGCCTGGAGGAATCCACCTCCTTTGCTACTTCCCAGCACGTCTCCCACGCCTTGATGGTGTGAGTGACCTGTGCCCTGTTGAAGAACTGATGGCCAGGTTGGAGTGCTGGGGTTGGGAGGTCCAGGGCCTGCCCCATGCACGGGTGCTCCTCCCGCCGTGGGCTGGGGGAGCAAAGGTGATGCTTTAAGTGTTCTCTGTGCTGCTACCAGTGTAAACAGAGCAGATGTTTCCCCGAGCCAGGGGAGCATTAATGGAATGTGTCGGCCCCGGCTGATGTAAAACACGGCAGCGAGTTTTGGGGATGAGGTCAGTGGGACTGAAAGCCGATGGGAGTTTAATGTCGAGGCTGCCTCTCTGAGCCCAGGGGTCAACTGAGAGAGCTGTGGCTAATGGAAAGGCAAGTGCACTTGTCATAAATCAGTGATGAATGCTGAACAGGCATCGCTGCCTCTGGATGCCACAGCCAAGGATGGCTCTGTAACCACCCATGAGCTCTTGTTCCTCACTGGGTGTCCTTAGTGTCTGTGTTTGATTTTAGAAGGGACAAAAAAGCTAAAAATGGAAGGTTGGGGAAAGTTTTACCTCCATGTACTGTGAGAGCCCTGCCTGCCTCAACTCCTTCGCTCCATATTGTTCATGGAAGCCAGTGGTTGCTGCATCCCATCCATGTGGGGAATGCCAGGAGGGCAGCCAGGATATTGTTGGGATACCATTTTAAACAAGTTGTCCTCCTGGTCAGAGGAGATGGATCGTGTTTCTGCTGTGAGGTTGCTAGGAAGTCCTGAGGCATCCAGGAAAGCTTCGAGAGGCAGGAGGCAAAGCAGGCTTGGCACTGCTTAGAGATCGTGGGTTTTTTAAAAACAAACAAGTCTTGTAAAAAGTAAAGAGCAGCATTTTCTGAGACAATGAGAAATCAGTTTGCTCTCTGACCAAGCAGCGCATTTCCCGTGAAGCTGGATACTGTAATGTGCCATTTGCCAACGAGATAAGATGGCTGTATTTGTTCAGTGATTTATCCCCTGTGAAGCCAATCTGAAAGAATGCTTTATTGCTCTATTTATTTTTTCAAAAGAAGCTTCTTTGACCTCTTTTTTTTTTTTGTGTAGGGAGCATGCATGCCTTTAAGCTAAATCTCAAAGCCTGGTCAAAATTGGGGTCTGTCTTAGGGTTACAGCTTGAAACACAACATCCGTGATGCCATTCAGAAGCCGAGAGGTGAGCAGCTCTCCCCGAGGCTTTTTCTGGTTGAAAACCTCATACACACCAACAAAGCCAGTCTGCAGCTTAAAGGGTTTGGGGTTTTTTCCTTTCTGGGTCCTCCTTTAAGGGCAGAGGTTAAAACAAAGCAGATGCTCTGGGATGGTGTCTCTGCTCTTAGAGGCAGTTGCTGTACGAGGACTTGGCTCCTGACACGTGAGGGGAGGATGCTCCCTTCTATTTGCCAGCGGATGTCAGGCTTAATAAAAATCCCCAATCTGAAAGAGCCAGATGATCCCCCTGAGTGAGAAGTATCAGTGCTGTTATTGCCTTACCTCCATCCCTTAGATTGATTGTGCAATTATCCATATAAGTAAAACCTGAAAAGTTCCTCCTTCCAGCACATTCTCCCCAAAGAAGGGAAAGGATCGCAGCTATTGGAGTGGCCTGTGGAGAGAGGGATGGATTTTTCAGGTAGCTGGAAGCTGTGCCAGGTTGGGTGTTTGCTGGTAGCCTGCTACTATATTTAGTTTTTCTTGGCCTCCCAGAATGAGTGCATTGAACCTTTCTAGATATGGAGATAGGCACAGCACCAGCCAGCCCTGAACAAGGCTTGCCAGCTTCTGAGCTGTACTGTTTAGAGCCTTGGTCTTCAGCGTTCTGTGTCTGGGGCAGAAGGTAATGAGATGAGGTTGTGTGAACGAGAGTTGGTTTTGTAGCTGTTCTATCTGCAGGTAACAACTGGGGTGGTTTTTAAGAGAAGCTTTTCTTTTGGAGGGTTTGTTGTCCTGTAGCTTTAACCCTTTGTGGTGTTTCAGGTGTGCAGAATGAAGAACAGGCACCTTGCCAGAGTTATTAGTTGCATTTTCCAGTTTTGTACCACAAACTAGCATGCCAATACTTTTCAGACACAAATTTCTTATAACCTGAGATCCTCTGAATAGTTTTGACCTACCTACCCTAGTTAAATGAAACATTTTTTTTTCTTCCTGGAACTTTATTCTGGTTGCAGCTGTTGTACAAGCTATAGATTTCTGGATATGTCAGAAAACCATGACTTCAGACCACTGGGATTTTGGTGGGTGGGTGAAAGTGCTAACAGATTAATGACTCTCACTTAGCATCTCCATCTGCCAGACTAAACCGTGTTCTGCACAGGAGACTTAACACAGCTGGTTTGAGCTGGTCTCCGAAAGCAAAGCGCCCTTTACCTAGTCCAGGCTGACCTTTGATGTAAAAAAACCCAAGCACTGCAGTGTCCTGTGTATAATTATATTTGCCCAGAGAAGTTGTGGATTCCCTATCCCTGGAAGTGTCCAAGGCCAGGTTGGACAAGGCTTGAAGCAACCTGGGATAGTGGAAGGTGTCCCTTGCTCATGGCAGGGGGTTGAACAAGATGAGCTTTAAGGTCCTTTCCAACCCAAACCATCCTGTGATATATTTCTTTTCATTTTCCTGATCCAAGCACTGTGGTGAACTCAAGGTGTGCAAATGAGTAAAAACAATGGAAAAATGTAGGGAATCCCCTGAGAACCAGGTAGAAGCCCTGGATCCTCACCAAACACATGGATCAGGTCCCTTGTCTGATATTTCAATCCCATATTGCTGTGACACTTACAATTACTTTCCCTGTGCCTTACCTCCATGAGGAGATAAATGAAAATGCGTGGTATAAATTAGAGATCTCAATGCCAACGAGGGTGGCTCATACCAGGGGAAATGCTTGGGAGCAGCCGTGTGTGTAGCTGAGCTCTCACACTGCAGTTGGCTCCAATCTCTGTCACTGCGAGGGGCAGCCTCGAGGTCCAGCTGTGAGCAGGAATGAGATGGCCTGATGAGGCAAGAGCTGCTGTGCATTAGCTGTAGCTGTTGGTTTTTCTGTTCCCTCCTGTGAGCTCTGAAAGTTAAATGGGAATGAAGTAGCTGCTGAATAAGAGACATGTTATCCTTCGCCTGCATCCGTTGATAGGTGGCAGGTTGCCATGGCTAAGACACTGATCAGTTGTTACTCTGAAATCGGGGGTTATTCTTCAGCTTTTTTTCTAGAGAAGTGGGATATCTGCCATCTCCAATGCCCAGGAAGTATCTGCAAAAGTGAGTGTTGGTATTAGTGTGGGTGCTGTGTGTGCCTGCACATCCACACTCTCCTGCTGTTCCTGGACACCCATTCTCTTAATTTTTCCCTTGCCTGTGAGGCTGGATAAACAGCCCAGAGGCGCCGTGGAGCTCCAGGGTGTGGGGGAAAGGCTGGCCTGGCTGATTTGGTTATGTAAAACTAAAAGGCATTTACTCAGCGCATTGGGTGGACTGTTCTTGTGTGTAATGAATTGTGCAACTGTACAGCCGTACCAAAGCAGACTGAGATCCTCTGACTTGTCTCCCACATGGAATCATTACAGCTGCTTGTCAGGAATATGCAAAATTCCCGTGATCTGCTTGCATGTGTTACTCCAGATTGCTTTCTGCTCAGAGTGCCTTTGCAGTATCAGTGAACCTTCTTGCTGCTCTCTGTGGGTTTGATGACATGCTATCCCAAAAATTTGGACTGGATTATTCTTCTGAGGTACCTCATCACTATGGAAAAGTGAAAGCTAGCAGTGCCAATTACCAGGAAAGCTGCCGTAGTCCTTGGACTTACGTGTTGGGCATATGAAGTCAGTCACATTTCCTTTATATTATGACATTAGTGACACCAAGTGTTTTGCTCTGGTTCTTAGTCAAGAATGACAGGAAGGTAGAAGACCCTTAGAAGAAGTTTAAAATTATTCTCTGGAGTCTAGAAATCTGCCTTACAGACAGTAAGATGTTAAAGCTAAGTCTCTGAGGAGAAATGTTGAGATCACTTGATGAGTCTGTCAGGGTACACCTCCAGAGATGTGTGTAACATTTTAAATGTAACAGATAATGAGAAGATAGTCTTAAAAGTCCAAAAGGCAGAGCTGGCTGAAAACCCGTGCTTTGAGTCATCTTGGAGCTTTTGGATCAAGTTGGAGATCCTGATTGAGAAGGGGGATGGGGAAGACTTTAGACTTAGTCGTAAATGGAATAAAATGAATAGATGCTTTTATAGGACACCCTATTTAATGGTCACTTTTGGCTCATTCTGAGTTGAAATCCATTGCTGTAACATCATTAGTCTGTAGCCCTGCCATTTCCAGCTGTGATCCAGCTAGATTGGCCAGGCTGAGCCAGCCTAGGTGTGAACACGTGGCTGACTGAGAGCCATGGAGCTGAGGGACTGCAGGGAATGGGAGCCTGGATTCCATAGGTTACACTCTCCTGGGAATGCTGTGGTGTGTTAATTAGTGCTGCCAGGGGAGAGACAACCTCAGAACACGTGTGATTCAAAGGCCACAGTGCAAATTCAAAAAAGATTTTGTAGGGAGCTGTTAGATAAAGTGCAGACTGTCCCTGGCCCATGGGGAGCAGTGTGAGGAGCAGCATTCCTGCCCTGTCCATAAGGAGCTTCCTCCTTGCCCTCCAAACAGCACAGGTCTAGGTGGACTTCTGCTGACCCTACACTGGGTCATGCTAATTATGCTGGTGAGGGAACTAAGCAGCATTTTAATATACAGGAGTGAGAGGTCTGTGTGAAAAGGGCTGTAGGTCATCACTGCACCCAAAACTCTGCTTTTGACCTGAACTCTCCAAAACAGCTTTTGTTTTTGTATGGGCCTTTGTTAAATGGCTGTTGTTCAGGCTGAGGGTAGTTGTTCTTTTGTGTGTGTGCTGAGAGAGGTTATGCTATAAATTAGGGCTCCTCTGTTTCTCCTGCTGCACCAATGCATGTGGATGTGGGTGTGTGGGGAGGTCCTGCTCTGGGTTATTCTCTGCTCATTTCTGTTTGTGATTCTCCACTTGGCACTGAATACAGATGTTTGTGCATATATTTAGGAAAGACTGGTCTGGAAATAAACTTCTCTTTACAGCACTCCACCTCCCTCAGCTTCATGTTTTAAGACTCTTTGTTCTCTCATAGTAATTTTCCAAGTGGATTAGTGCAGGTCACCAAGGCATCCACATCAGTGAAATACAGCAAGATGTTGCTGTCATCTCCCGAAACACTCCAGCACTCACCCCATTGCTTATCAACCCACACTCCAGTAATCCTAATAGCTATGTCAGAGCAAGATTAACAGAAAATCCAGGCAAATATTTATGGTTCCCTTCAAGGTATGTATTAATCAGAGAATGTGGAGTAGCTGCTTTATGAGGAGAGCTTGGAAACCTTGTTCACGTGGGCTGAGGAGGGATTCTGCTAGGCTGGGTAAGCTGCTGCCGGCTTGGGGAAGATGCAGGGGGCAGACAATGCAGGAGAGGATGCAAGATTCCCAAGTGAAATGGGGAGAAAAGTGGCTACAAATGAAAAAGGGAGGATAAGGAGCTGTGTTTGTTCTCCTTGGTGCTACAGCAGCATCGTGTGGCAGCTCAGTAGTGAAAGAAAGCAGAAGAAACATAAAGACAAAGAAGAGGAGGAGCAGGTTGAGAAGAAAGAAGCAGGAGAACCATGCAGCAGGGTGGCATCTGGGAAATGCCTGGGGAAGCAGCACTGGTTGGGAGGTGGCAGTTTTTAACCGTGGTGAAAACTGGATCCCTTTTGTCTGTGGGGCTGTGCAGCTTCTTGGAGTTCATGGCGTGATATGAGAGGGCTGGTGAGATGCAGCTTCTCCCACAGTGTACAGCTAGTCCCAGGAGGATTGGGGGCCTGACTGCAGTCTTGTAATGCAGTCTTAAAACGTCTCATAAAAATATCTAAACTAATCCTTTAACGCAGGCATGTCAATGCTGACCAGAACTGTAGGAAAATCTAGTGAGGAGCGTGGTGAATGCTGCAGTTGAGCTAAAGTCAGGCAGACACCAGTCTCTGAAAGAAGAGCTGGAAAAGAAAAGATCTACTGGTTATAGCTCTAAGCTCTAGGAGATGTCTGTACTGTCCTTAGCATGCTGTAGTCAAAGACTGCTTTGTGCCTGGGAAGGGTGATCACCAATGCTTAAAACTATGGCTTCCTCTTTTCCAGAGGGGGGAAAAAGCAGGATTCCTTGTAGTTTGTGTGAGTTTAGGGGGTGTTTTGTTCTGGCTCAGCTGCAGAGCTGTGACACCAGAGGGAGTAGGAGAGCCTGGAATAGCTGCTTTCAACAAAAACCAGCAGCAAATAATCACAGCCTTTGCAAGAGGTAAATTAAAACCATCCCCAGCCTGGAAAACATGCACAGCTCAGCATCTTTTCTCCATAAATATTTCCCTGCTGTTGCATCTCTGTAACCCCTTCAGAGCCCAGCAGCTATGCTCTTCCCAGCTTTAGATGAGCCCCCTCCTCGCCATGTGCTCCCTTAGTAGCTGCTGGGCAGGGATTTTGGAACTGAGCTCTGTGGCTCTGTCAGAAGTTATTGGCTTGGAGAAGTCAAGGAAGTGTTGGTATGAGACCAGTCTGTCCTTCCTGCATGGCCCTGGTCAGCCTGACATCCCCCTGGAGCAGTTGTTAGCACTGGAGCAGCAAGTTTGGTTTTTTCCTTACATGTTTCTGTTGCTGAAGCAGCACTGAAGCTGTGGAGGAGATTGGTCTCAGGGTCTTCTGCCCCACTTTAAACGTGGGGTTGTCTGGTCTTTGCACACCCAGCAGGACCACTGAAGGGGCTGGAAGTGTGGGGTTTTACCTTTTGTGTGATCAAAGCCAGAAGGTGTTCTGTTCCACCCTCTCTTCATGGCATTGTAATCCTTGTCCCTACAGACACTGTGAGGCGTCTGTGGAATTGTGCTCAGAGGAAGCTGAGAGCGAGCTGCCATAAGAGGGCTCCAGAGCCGTGCTCTTGACTGTGTTCCTTTGTGGAGCAATCTTCCCCTTTTTCTTTATCAGTATGTCCAAGCTGCCTTAGCAAAACCCTCTTACACCTGCTCTAAATGTTCCTTATTGCACTGCTCAGGCAGGTTATGAACCTGGGTCTCTTCATTTTAACCAGCACAAGAAAAATGGGAGTACTACAAAAATGCCTTGAGTGAAGCTTATTTCTTTGAACAGAGGAAATTTGACTTAGGAAGACTCTTTCCCTTCTTCTGGTGCAACCACAACCCCATAGCAGGAGCTGTGTCAGTCCAGCTGCAGGGAGAGCAGCCCACAGTTGAGAGGTTCATCTGTGTGCAGGGTGATGCCTGATGTGGTAATGAGCACAATGAGCCCGGGGATGGGCTTTGGGCAGGGGAGGGAGTCCTGTTGCCATGACAATACAAATTGCAATGGATGACTCTTCAGATAAAAGCATCACGTTTTTGAAGGAGAAAAAAATAGCGTGAAACAATAGCAGAAAGATGGTGTGAGGAAAAAAAAGATAGTGTTAAATAATAGCAGAAAGATACGGTGTGAGTTCTAGCTTTGAGATGCAGCTTGGGAGAAGAAGATGGGGCTGTAGATAATAATTCTGGAAATGTTCTTCCCCTCAGGGTGTGGAGGAGCATTAAGAAAATCAGGAAGGAGCCAGGCCTCCTATGAATAAGCATCTAGCAAGTTTTCCATGCAAATATTTGGATGTGCAGTAATGAGTTCCAGTAACAGCTGAGTGCTGACTGCACCACGGGACCATGAAGTGATAGCCTGGTTACCATAAGGGTCCGGCTGGAATGGCTGGGATGGTGCAGATGGACAACTCTCCACATTTCTGTTGTGCCTTGAGCAGATTCCTCTGTGTTACCACTCTCTGGAGCAAAGTCAATGTGCCCTGGAAGCCAGAGGCAGTAAGGATGTATTTACTGGAAAGACTCAGAAGTCCAATAGGCTAGTCCTGCTCTAGGGGGTTTTTAGGAATCTGCCTGCTGATCCTTTTTAGATGGAACATTTCTAATCCTACTGTAATCCTTGTTGCCAACAGGTTTTGTTTTCAGTCATGGCCAGTGTAAGATCTGTTTCTACTTTGAACTGGCGCCTTTTTAACACAGACTCCAAAGATCCCAGTAAAATGGGCTTTTTTTAACTGTCATTCTCTCAAAACTGTTCACAAGGTGAAACTAAACTTACCCAGTTGCCTGTAATTCAGGATGTGTTATGATTCCACTGGTGTCGCAGCCAGTTGTGCTGAGCACAAATAGACATTCCAAGGAAGGATGGGATAATTAGAAGCAATCCAGTGATTCTTGTGACTGTATAAAAATAACTGGACTCTTTTAAGGATGGGTTATTTTTAGGAGCCTCGTGTCAAAAAGGGCTTGTGGGGTTTTTGCATTCAAGAACAGTGAAGTCAGATGTTATACCTGCTTGGGATTTTTTTCTTGGTAGGTTGTTTTTTTTTTCCTCTGAGGAAGATCTCTCTGCTGCGGGTCTTGCTTTATAAAATAAATTGGCACTGGAAGTTGTTGGGATAAGTAACACAGGCCACTGGCCTGCTGGCAAAAGAACATCAGCCTCAGATTTAGCAGTGGGACCCAAGTGGTCCAACAGTAGATAATGAAGATCAGATTTAATAAGACTGTTTTAAACAATGCACCCCAAGAAATCTTGCAGCCTGGAGCTGGGTGATGCCTCTCTGACCTGTAATTATTTTGGTGGTTTATTGTGACTTGTGGAAGGGAAACATTCTCCTGTCCTGTTATGAGACACTGCTGTAAGCCAGGGGTGTTTTTCAAGCTACTCTTGAAAAGCTGCTCTTCTAAGGGAGAGGTTTTGGGTTGGTGGTCAAAACCAAAAAGTGAAGTTTTTGTGTTTCCTGTTATAATATATCCTCTTTGTGCTCCTGGGAAGTCAAGTCAAGCAATAGTGTTCATGTATTAAAAACAGGGAAGAGGGTTGAGGGTCTTTCTCTGGTTTCTGGGCAGCATCTGACCCACCACACCAAATCCTTCCACAAAGGTACTGGGTCGTAGAATGTGTTACCAAAGGTTCAGTTTATGTACCTGAACATGGATAAATGAACTTGAAGATCAATATTGGAATATGCCCCTCTAGTGAGACTTCCTGGAGATCAGTGGGAGACTTTGCCCACAGTGAAGCGGTTTGTTCTAAGGCCTGATGTGGGACAAAGCAGTATTTTCTTCAGTGTAAAGGGGAAGATAACATCTTGTGTTGTTTGGTTCCCTTGTGACTGGAACTCTTTTGGCTGGTGTTGGGAAGTGGGGAGGCACCATTCATCAATGTGGGAACCACTGTAAGCAACAGACTTGGAGCCACTGCAACTACAAAGCAGTGACTCCTTGGCTTACCCTAAAATTATGATGTTCCAACTATGCAGTTTTCTCANCACAAAAAAAAAAAAAAAAACAAACCCCAAAACTACAATAAGCAACATTTTTGGATTTTAAGCTGGCCCTGTGAGCACTGACTTTTCTCCCCAAGCACCACTGTGCTGTTAAGACCTAACCGACAAGCTCAGGTTAACTTTTACTTCTGGGCTCATAATCAGTTTTGTGGTTTCCACCCAATACTGCTGCATTGTTTCGTGTGATTTTGAAAGTGAAACAAAAATGAAAATGTGCTGTCAGCTTTTCGTGTTGATATATCTGAAATATATCTGAGGTCCAGTGTGCTGCTGGAGAGTGATTTTCAGTGCAGGGGCATCTCACCTTTATCTGTGTGTTGAGTGAGTTTCATTGTGGCTGTGGTTAGTAGTGTAAATGTAAAAGAATGCTTTTTCATTAAAAAAAGAAGCAGTTATTGTTCCCGAATGAAATAACTTCTGATTCCCCTTATTTTTTGATTGAGCATGCCCATAGTTGAGGTCAGGAATTCAGAATAATATCTGATGGAAGAAACAGAGATGTTTGTTAAGCAAACATAAACATGCCACAACTAAAAGGCCAAATGCATTCTTGATGTAAATGAAATTTTCAGCTTGTTAATTCCAGCAGATGCATCAGTAGGATTGCGTGGAAAGGAGCATTTTGGGTCACTAAGGAAAAGGGTGCATCTGCAGTGTCCTGGCAGAGCAGGGGAGCCTGGGGCAGAACTCCCTAAACTGCCTCTTTGCTGCTGCTTTTTTTCTTTCCCTTCCCTTTTGTGTTCCTTCAGAATGAGACATCTGTGCTCCTCCACTGTCTGGGGCTGGTGCCCATGTGCATCCCTGAGGAAGGGGAGAAAAGCCCTTTAATCCTTATAAGGGGGATGGCAGTGGCCTCTGGTGTTTCCGGAGTTTTAAGGAAGTCACTGAAGTTCCTCTTAGTTGACTCCCCTCCACAGAAATGTGACAGATGGGTCTTTTCCTTTTATGGCCAATAGCCCTGGTTTCCCTTTGCAATAAAATCCTGGGTCAGAAGTGGAAGCGAGAAGTCGGGCAGGAGGAAGGGGCTGGTCTTACCAGAGCCCAATGGGTGGGGATGGCATTTGCAACATAGTCAATTCTAGGCTAAAATAAACCCAGTTACAACATCGAGCCTGAGGTGATGGGTTTGTTTGTTTGAAGGGTGCCATAGATTTTTCAGTCTTGTTGCTTAAGACAGCAATTAGGAATTGTGCCTCTCCTTAATTTCATGGGGAGAGGTTTATCTGGTCCAAACCCACGATGGTTTTCAGTGTCTGACTGAGTTTAGATAACTTTGATTGAGTCTAGATAAGCATGGAACAATACACATTTCTTCTCTGCAATCTCCTTTGCACCAAATGAAACATCTTGGCTTCTTGTGGAAGTCTCAGAATAGTTTTCTTCCTGAACCCTAAAGAGCCATTTTCTGCCCCAGTTAATGTCTGTGCCTGATGTTTGGCACTGGTGTCACTCATTAGCTGAGAACAGGTAATGTCCCTCTGGGTGGTAATTGCCCATGGCTTGGACAGCCAAAAGCCAGCTTTGTCAGCCAATAATGTCTTTTACAAATCATCCCTGGCTACAAACGGTTTGATTAATTTGAACCTTAAAAGTATTTTTCTAATAAAGTCAATCTCCTGTTTCTTGCTAAATGTGCTTCATATCCTGTTTCACGAGGTTAATGCAAATGGCTCATTAGGCACTCGCTTAAACTGCTGCTTTTTTGAGTGGTGCAGCTCGTGTTTCTTCCGTGCCAAACCTATTGGCTGACACTTTATTTTTGGTTCTTATGTGGCACTTGAGCTCTGAAATTAGGACAAAAAAAAAAAGACAGTAACTAGTAAGGAGAGTCTCTCATGATGCTCCTGGGGTTGTTTCATTCCAGCCACCCCTCACTAGATCGCAGTGTCTGGTTGCAGGGGTAGGGTTGGGGCTTTTCTCTTGGAGAAAGGTATTTCCATTCCTTGGTGGTTGACAGTGGGGTTTGCTGCCATGGAAAGCCTCTTCCCCAGGGTCACTAACTGGTCAGCAGGAGCTAAATGCTTCCCCGTGTGCTGGGGAGCCACTTTGGAGGTGGTTCTGAGTAGCATCCGCATATTCTTCAACTCTGTTTTAATGGTGGTGTGTTTGTGATCGTGCCTTTTTTCTTTTTTCCTTCCTCTCCTTGTCTTTACAATAGACATCCTGGGAAAATGAGAACAGGATCTGGAAGTTGCTCTGGGGCTGGGGAAATGGCCGAAACCGGTCTGTGTCTAAATAAACTTATGCTGCCAAAATGGTTGATTTTATCTTTGGGTGTCCCACCTTCTGTGTTCTTGTCTGTGGCTCATCCCCTTGTGAGGGTGTTGGACTTAATCCTTTCAGAGGAATTGCATGTACACTGTAGTTTAATAATTCACCCTTTGGATAACGTAACCCGACAACACCAGTTTTGATCCTTACATCCAGCCATGCCAGAGCTCTCTGTGCTTGCAGTTCTTGTATTTTTTCCTTCTGTATGGGTGTAGGAGGAGGGAGATGGTTTGTGTGTGGTAAAGGTGACCAGCAGACCCCCATCCTGCACCAGGAGCATCATTTCTCTATGATCTGGGGTGTTAGGATGGCTTTCCTTCTCCTGAACCAGCCAGGATTCTCCCCTCAAAACCAATTTGTCATCAGCAGTACAACAGGAAATATTCCAGATAGTTTTGCTGTTGTACTTGGGTCACGGCAGAAATTGCTGTTGCTGCTTGGGAATGAGCTGGGTCTCAAATGGATCCCTGGAGATGAGGCAACTTGTGCTTTTTGAGGGTTTTTCTGCTTTTACAGATAACAGGCTTGCAGCATCTCTGGTTTGTAGACAAGTCATGCCATGCAAATCGTTGAACAGCGTGCTTAATTAAACTCATGTGCTCATGCAGGGGAAGAGGGGAACCAGTCTTCCTGACGGGTGTTTGTGAGCGTGGCAGAAAGGGAACTCTTCACTTGGGATTTCACAACGCTGAGGTTGCAGGGTGCTGTTCCAGTCTCACTCCCGTTGTGCAGGGCTGTGTCCCACACAGCTCTGGGACCCCACAAACCTTGCACAGGTGCCAGGACTTGTTCCTGGCCTCTTTTTCCCGGCCTCCTGCCTGGTCTCACGTGGCTGTGCAGAACTCAGCTTGTCTTGCTGCATTACCAGCTGCTGTTCAGAGCTGCTGCAGGTGCAGAGGCTCCTTTTGGAGTTGCTAACTCAGCTTAGCTTCAATGCCTGCAGACCTGAGGTGGTTTTTCTCTTACTCCAAAGCGTTTCCAAGCCCCACATTTTTTTCCACAACTAATAAAAAAGTGAATTAAAGGGGATTATATCACTTAGCTGAAAATTAAATTACAGGTTAAACAGTTTTTCTACTTAGAAGACAAAACGTGTCCTGAATTACCCTCGTTTGGCAGGACATTGCAGCACTGCTCCATTAACCTGCCCGTCCCCCATGGGAGTTAAGGCGGCTTGATCGGCTTTGGTCAAGATTAGGCTGGTCTGGGGGTCAGCAGCCACTCGGCTTGATGGCCTTAGGTGGCTCTGTCCCCTCTGCCCTGCTCCTTACGGGGTTGGTGGGTCCTTCCCAGTGTTGCCCCTGCTCCCTGCAGCCTTGGCAAGGCACATTGCATCGTGCAGGGCCAAACAACCTTAGCAGAGCTTTAAAAAACACCCACAAATTGTGGGTTTGAGGGTTTTTTCACCACTTCTGCACCAAACAGAAACCCAAGCTCAGCTGGTGGGTGCTTTAAGTATGGGAGGGAATGGAAAGATCACTCAGGGGCTCTAGAAGAGGAATCAGTAAGTTGCCAGCACATGTATTTCCCTGATTAGTTTTCCGCTTTGTTTTGTTGTATATTTGTCTGCTTGATATGTTTATTATTGTTATTCAGATACTTCTACAAAATAATAGGTTTTGTGCTGCAGGAAGGAAATCCAGTGCATTTCTGCAGTGGAGCTCAGGTGTGAATTCTTTCACCACGTGGCACTACTCGGTCATTTTGGCTTTTTCAGAAGCTCCAGCAGGTTGCTGTGGGGAATTGGGGTCTGGTTTCTGCATTGCCTTTTTTAAACACAGCGAATGAGCCACAGGTGACTCAGTGTCACATTGGTGAAGGTGCAAGATGAAGGTTTGTGGTTCACAGGGCCGTTTTCATACCTCTGTGGTAAGTATTGTTGCTATAAATATCACAGTTACAGGGCTGGCTGCCCTCTGGTTCAGTTCAGGGGTGCAAATGTGTCCTGTCTGCACAGTGCTCATGTGGGGAGCAGCAGGTAAGAAGTAACTGAAGCACACAGGCATTAGAACAGTAAATCATCTGAATTTCTGAGTTTTCTAGAAGGCCAGTTATCCCTTTGCTTTCTATTTTCTCGATCCTTGCTCATTCCCCAACATTTTTTTTTGTTTATTTTTTGTTTAGTCTGGCCTGCTTAAAGCTAGGAACACATGACTTTGGGGCTTTTCCCTCATCTGGGTTTCATTTCCCAGGCAACACAAGCTGTGCTTGCCCAGTTTCTGAGGGTGGATTTGTACCTAGGCCAAAGCTGTTTACCGGCATCAGTTCACCTTCCCCCATCCTTTGCTGGTGTTGTGATGACTGTTGTAGGTAGAGCTTGCAGTTAAAAAGGCTCTAAATTGAAAACAAGGTGTCTTAATGCTGCTAAATTACCATCAAAATTGCTGTATTGCAGAGACTCCTTAAAAAGGGTTGTAGGTGTGTTACATAAACCTGGGTCTCCATGCAATTTTTGATGGAGGAGAGGACATCTCTAACAGAGTTCCTTTTGCTCATCTTTCTGTGTTACAATAAAATCTGGGAAACTGTAAGGGGAGAGAAGACCACGGGGAAAAATCAGAGTGGTTTGGAAGAGGCTCTCTCCAGGTTCTGCCACCCAAAAGGTAGGGGGTTGTGTCTGGGGTGAGGTGATGGGGGAACTTGTTTATCATGTGGTGGTGTAAGAGGGAAGTTTCAAAATTAACTTCAGTAATTGTTCCTCCCCTCAGTCTCACAATGCATCGTTAGCAGGTACCTCTGCAAATAAGATATCTTGCTTTTGTTAGCCTTTACCTTCTTGGCATCCTTGGGTGCAACCCCTGGCCTGACCTTCTGGAGTTATCCTTTAAAAATCAAGTTGCTTGTCTTGAAATCTAAATCTGTGCCTCTCCCAAGGTCTCTATTGTTTCCACCAGTTCCACAGTCAGATTTCATCACTTAGAGTTGCAGCTATTGGAAGCAGCATCCCTTTTTCTGTGGGATTGTGCAGAGGATTACATGAGTAACCTCCTGGATCTGCTCTGCTGGGTTGAGTACGGGAATGTGCACGGGGGGAGGGCAGGAGGGGCAGCTGCTGAGGCTTTGAACTCCTCTGCTAGTATTCAATTATTTACCTTGGCTGGGAAGGCAGTAGCTGTTATCTGCAGTCAGTCCAACAGATCTCAAAGCTGTGCTTGACAGCTACAGACGTATTTCCAGTAGCATGTGCTGGGTTTCTCTTTTTCCCTGGGAAGGAGCAATATGACCTCAGGTATAGTGATTTAACCAACACGGTGTGAGATCCCAGGATATTTAACCTGCCTTTCTAAAGTGGCCAAGCAGTATTTTCCTCTACCTGCACTACAGGTGGATTCAGGTTGGTGGGTGACCACCTCTGGGTATGTCACAGTCCACCCTGTATCCAGATTTCTCAGTGTGCTGGAGAGATGCTCTATGTGATACCAACCTGCTCAGGGCTGGGGACTAGCTTTTGAAAAATCCCATTATTTTGGTGAAGAGAGCTTATCCTTGTGAGAAACACCTGTTCCTCAGCTCAGGGGGAGGCATCCTGATGCAGTGGATGTGATGCAAATACTCCAGGGCTCTTTTCTGCAGCCAACCTGCTGCCTGCACCTTTTGATGCATTTCTCACAGCCCTGGAGCTTGAGAGAAAGTAGCTTTGAAACAAACATACTTCTTTATAAACATTCCAGAGAATGAAAAAAACTCATAGTTTTGCTCAAGTTCAAATTAAACATGACCTTTCTCTGTGAAAGAGCTGTTTCTTATACTCAGGTTACCCTGAGTGTAAGATCAAGGAGCAATTTCTTGTGCTAGTGCTGTTTCCCCCTGCGGCCAGCCACAAGGTCAGTGATGCTGAGCAGCACTTCTTGTGTGAAGCTGCAGATATTTTTGCTTCTTAGATCTCTAACCACTTCACCCACACCAGTAGCTGTTCTGGCCTTTTAAAGTCAAACTCTGAAGAGGGAAAAGCTTGTTTTGGTTTGGTCTGTGTGTTTCACAAACTTCTGAATTACGGGTATGAGATAGTTCTACTGAGTTAGGCAAGAGGTGGGAGTTACCACACATTTCCGGTTCTGGGATTCTGACACAGACAACCCAAACCTCCATGGGAACCAGCCTGGAGGGAAAAGGGCTTTGAGTATCTCCAGTATCTTTGAGATGGGGTGGGACGAAAATATGCTCAATTTAACAAGAACAGGCAAAACACAAGACATTGGTTTAGATCATAATTTTTTGTAATGAGGTTTAATATATGGCTGTATAAAAGCTTTAACCACCCTTCTTAAAGATTGGACTCGATGGAGATCTTTTCCAATCTTAATAATTCTGTGATTCGTTTCTATGGTTCTTGGTGGGTTTTGGTTATAAATGCATGTTTTCCTTATCCACCTTTTAACCCCTGGTCGCTCTTAGATCTCTGTGTTTATGCCCCAGCACATTCTTACAGCTTAGTCCAAGCTTGTGCCTTTGTTTTATTTCTCCCTGTGACTTCTCCCCTCGCAGAACAGCTCCTGGCAGTGCTCAGCAGAGGAAACCTCAGGTTTTTTTCCCAGGTTTCCCTTCCTGCTCTCTGTCCCTGCCGTGTGAGCAGCTGCCGCTGAGGGGCAGCGCTGCCTGGGGAACAGCCGTGCTCCCGGGGGAGCTCCAAACCCACGGATGTCCTCCCAGCTCCTTGCTCCATCACCCATCCGAGGCATAGCATTCCTTTCTCCATCCTGCCTGGATTTTTTTGTTTGGGATTGGTGCTTGCTGCCTGTCACACCCGTTGTGTGCAGCTCCAGGACCAGAATATTGCCACAGCAATTCACTCTGGAAGGAGCTTTCCCTGCACTGGGCAGGCTGTGGATCTGTGGAGTTGAGGTCGCCCCTCCCTGTGCTGGGTGTTTGTACATCTCTAAAGAGGGGTCTCTTACCCAAATGGATTGTCTTCAGCTGGATTATAGCTCCTTTATCCCAGTTTAACATACAGGAAATCCCAGAAACAGGCCTGAAGGAGTGTGTTCATGAGAGCTTATCCATGCTTAAAGGCTGTATTCATTTAGCCCCTTCTGCATCAATTTTTAGTTAAGGTCGGTGCAGCTTTATGGACAGTGAGACTTTGTGGGGAGGAAGACTCTGTGGTTCTTTGTTTTCCCATTAACTCATCTGGTTGGGAATTGCAGCTCTTTAATTAAGGCAGCACAGAACGGACTGGCCCTGAGGTGCTGTTCTGAGGCACTTGCATTCCCATCTGCTTTTGGGTAAAGCTGGGCCTGTTTGGGGTCAGCCTGTGCTATTGCATGTCCGAGAGCAGGAGGAAGCAGCAAATCAATCACTGGGGCTCTGTCCCAGGCTGCCTCAGCTCCCTCTCAGCCAACATCCCCACGTGTGCCATCGGCAGAGACCGCTGGAGCGTGCACCTCGCCCTTCCTGGGGGATGCAGGGAATTGTGGAGGCAGAAGGATTTAATTACCCAGCATATGGAGAGCTGAGGGAAGCTCAGAGGCACCACTGAGAGCAGAGGACAGTGACGACAGCCGGGGCCGTCGCCTGTTGTTGTTGAAGTTGAGTTTTCCCCACCCTCCCTGTGTTCTGCTCGGTCAGTAAATGGCTCCGTGTAAACTCCTACGGCACGAGCCAGCACAGGGGAATGCCGTGGGCAGTCGGGCTGGGATCTGTGGGGATCATCTGATGTTTTTGTCCATGTGGCATTTGTTTAGCTTGCAATCGGGAAAAGTGATTTCTGTTGCTGCCTGTGGCCAAGAGTGTGGAGACTGGCAAGGAAAAGTTGATTACTTGGGATTTTTGCCCCCCTAATGAGTGGGATGGACTTTGGAGAGTTATTTTTAGTTGATGATAGAGTGGGGGGAAAAAGTCTAGGCTGTGTTTAAAACTGTAGCATCCATTGAAAGTACCAGCAGAAGCACTGAGGAAGGTGATAAATTCATATAAAATACTCCCCGCCACCTTCATTATGTGCTGGGACAATCAATAAGGGTGTTGATGGGTTGTGCTGCCCAAAGCAGTGTCCACCCTTGGCCAGGCTGGCCCTGAGCACAGAAAGCTGCACATGCAGCACTGACCCTGGGAACAAAGGATCCTCCTGAACCCAAACATGTTTGTGTTAATCCCGGCTGTTTCCTGGCGGGCAGCGGGAGGAAGCGGAGCCACTGCCTGTAACAGATGTACAGTGAGGAGATTACAGGCTGCGATTAGACACCCTCTCCATCACATCCTCCCTCGGCCCTAGCAGCACTAATGGCCTGTCCCAGGCTGCCTGCCAAGCTGGGGCAGATGTAACAGGCAGCAGATTCTTAATCTCCCATCTCTGTGCCTGGTTTGGAGGTGTTTCCTAATGCCAAGACTTCTTCAGCTCCTAAAGCATGAGCTGCCTTAGCTGTACCTGCCTGCCAGGAGGAGTGGGCTGGGAGAACATGTGGAATTCACAGTGTCCAGAGATGTTGCATTCAGCTGAAATGCTGTTAAAGCTAAAACACAAGTGCTTTACCTGAGTACAGCAGGGTTTGGAGACCAAGTGCTGAAGAAGTTGGGAAGGATCTTTTATTTTGCTGGACTGAATTGCTTTTTGGCCACTACACTTGGAGTAGATTATTTCAGGACTGGGAAGGACTTGTTCCCTCTTTGTGGGTTTAGGTGGTGCCTTATGTTGCTGTAGCCAGTCTTGGAGCCAAATGCTGCTCTTCCCGTGGAAATAATCTAGGTTGGTTGCAAAAAATCAGCTATTCCACTGTGTGTTTAGGTGAATTAGTATGATAATGGGAGTGTATCTTCCATTATCAAATGAAGGGCTGGTTCTGAAGTAGAAGTACCCTTTGTGGAAATTGTAGAGTTCAGAATTGTCATTGTATGAGATGTGCAAGTGAGTTGGGCTTGACTCAGTAGAACTTTGAAAAGGTCACTTTTCTTGGGCAAAGGCTGTGATCTCGGTTGTGATACCAGAGCTGTAGCTGTTTGTCTGAACCATGGGCTTCCTCCCCAGTTCTGTGTGAAGGGATCCAACAATGTGCCATTGTTTGGGGTAGAATAAGGGGAAAAATCACAACAGGTTCTGCTGATGACACGTGTGTGGTGTATATTCCCAAGCCTCCCGTGGAGAGGACGTGGCTCAGTCAGAGGCAGCACCAGGTGACACTCGGGAGTCGGGAAGCCACAGGACTGTCCCCTTCATGGGGTGCATTGGCACAGGCACAGCTGCCTGTGGGTTTGCAGCTCCTTGAGGACAACACAACTTGGGAGGGATCCCAGAAATGTGCACAGCTGCGGTGGCAGCCGCTGTGCCGCGGTCACACGGGGAACCAGACACCTCCTGTCGTGCCATCCCAGGGAATCTGCATGGCCATGCCTCTTCCCTTTCTCCTTCCCTGCACAAAAATCTCTTTTCCTGAGTGCAGGAGACAACTGTTTGGCAAATAACAGCAGCCTGGGCTTCAGGGAGAGCATTGTTTCCAATAGCCACCAGGCTGGAGGCAGGAGCAAAAGGGAAATAACTTGGGATTGAGGGTCTAAGCGGCACCATCTGCTTCAGAAGGACATCGTTTGGGCAGCAGAGGAGGCTCCTGGAGTTAAGTAATTGGGAATAGCAGGATCCTGGCTGGAAAATGTGCCAGCCAGCCCTCCTGGCAGAAAGCTGTTAAATCTCTATTGCTGGCTTGGGGAAGTGGTTCTGTGTAACAGGGCTCCAAAGGCTCTTTTTAACCCTTGGTGTACATAAAAAAAGAAACAACCTCTAAGGCACTTTTGATCTCAGAATGGCATGTGGCCAGGTGTTGGGAATAAAGGGGAAGGTGGGTCCTCATGGAGGTGTGTGAACAGCTCCAAGTCTGATCCTCCTGTGCCGCCAGCAGCCAGATGTGGCCTGCCAAAAATGCACACAAAATGGTGCCTGTTTTAACAGCTTTAGCAGGAAAACACAGTGTGATGAATGATTCATGAGAATCAATAGAACCCGAGGCATTTACTGCCCCTTAAAACCAGTGCCTGCCTGCCAAGGGGTGCATTTGCAAGGTGAGTGATCACAAACTCCTCTGCTGAGTTTTGGGATGCAGTCACAGGCTCGCTCCAGCCGTAACCCCGCTGTCTGCAAACACGTCCGGCTCGGCAGCCAGGCCCAGGAGCCTTTCATTCTCCAGATGAAAGCACGAGCAGTTGGGCATCTCCCAGCGAGCACAGATACAAACAAGGCCCCATTTTGCAGCCCCCCCTCCTAGGCTGGCTTCCTTGGAAGCTTTGGCCTTCATCCTGTTTGTCTGATTCAGGATCAAAAGAGTGTTGCTGCCTACGTGTGTCTTGAAGCATTTTCTTCTTTCATATCTCACATAAACGTCCGATTTCTTCATTAAAATGAAGTGAAGGTAATGCAATCAAGTAAGATCTATGTCTGCAGTGCTTGTATTTTGCTGATAGTGAGACCAGGGCTGGGCAAAGCTCTTTTGGGAACTTTTCTGGCGTGCAGGGGAAGAGGATGCTGCATAGGCAGAGGGGTTTTCCTACCAGAGGGAAGGTTGGCTCTAAGAGTCCGAGCCCCAGCCACCCTGAAGATGAAACAGTTGGATCATAAAACATGTACTTTTTTCAAGTCTGATCTGGATGTTTTTTAATCTTCCTCAAATTAAAGGAAAATCTCTTGTTTGACCCAAAACAAAATTGTTTTCTTTGGCCAGGCAACTGAAAAAATCAGCTCTGTCCCTGGTGTTGGTCCAAGCTCCTTTCCTTGTGCCTCCACAGCAGTCCTGTTCCTTGCAGCTTTACCAGTCCTGGATTAGAGCCTTGTTGCTAAAGAATTTGCAAGAACAAGAGAGTTCAGCAACTTGCTCTAAGTTTACTCCAGCTGTTCTGGTTAAGTTTGTAAATATTTGTTCATATTCCACCTCGGTTTTATGGATGTTTGTCCACATTCTTTGTTTTTCAGCTGTTTAATCATTTATTTTGTGAGATTTTACAAAACAATATATGTATTTGCTTGTGTGCTTGGTGAAGCTGAGGTTTTGCTGTAACTTCAGGGTTTCCATCAACGGTGGAATTAGAAGCCCTTTATATGAAAGTGAAGGATTTTGGTCAGGAAACAGATGAACTTGATGTCTTTTGGCACCACAGTTTTACCTCTGCAGTCTCCTCTCCACTGGGACTAGTGAACCTGGTAGCTGTCCCATGAGTTTTAGGTGATTAGGATTTATGGGTTAATTTTGTATCTATTTTCTTGTGCCTTGGCAACACCTTTGGCTCCCATTGTCTGTGGCCTTTGGTTTCCAGTGGGGGACAAACCTGCAGACCACTGTACCATCCTGCCAGCTTCACCCTCACCTGAGAAGCTGCAGCTTGATGGGGGAATTTTTACTTTTCTTAAAGCTGTTAGTGGCGTGCTGGGTCTTTTTTTTACCTTCTTTTAATGTTTGTTATCCTCAGGAAACATGTCGAAAGTGCCAGGGGCTGTGGAAGGAGCACATGAATCTCACCTGCGAGCAGCTGGCTGAGAAGGATGACATCAAATACAGGACATCCATGTGAGTGAAACTCCACAACCAGGGGAAAACAGGGAGGTGGATGAACTGGGAATCACAGTCCGTTGTCCCTCAGATTCTGCTGGCTGTCACTACCTTCCCCAGGAAAGGCCTGGGGATGGCAGAGCTGAGGGGTCAGACGGCTCCCAGGATGGGATTTCTGTCTGTGAAAGATAGTTGGCAGCAGATCCAGCTGGTAATTTGAGAACGTGGGAAAGCTGTCACCAGCCCAGCCTGCTCCTCTGGCTGGCCCAGTGTCTGCAGGCTGGCACCTGGGCCTTCTCCGAGGTGAGAAACCCCCATTAGCATTGCTGGGGGGAGGAGAGAGGTGGTGTACACAGGCAGAGGAGTGGATTGAGTCACAGTAGGTCGTTACTACCCTTTGAAAATCTGGAGTGGAGACCTGCACTGTTTGCTCAGCTGCTGCTTTGTGGGAGAGGATGTGTTTTCTTCCAGAAGCTTTTGCCTGTTTCTGTCCAGTTTGTAGGAATTGTTACAAAGCGCAGTCGCATTTTGAAATATGCAGATGTAAATCTTGATTGTTACCCTAAAATCTTTTGCAGCTTGATTTCTCTCTTATCTACAGTAAATGACAAAATGCTCTGCCTTTAGGAAACAAGGGAATTTTCATCCATGGAGCTAAATGTCTGGTGCAGCCAAGTGGGACTTCCCCACATTGCCCAATCCCTTCCTCTCTGATTTAGAGTCTGTCTGGTACGAGTAGAGGTTGGAAAGCTCCACCACTGGGATTTGAATGACTGTTGCTCATCCCACAGTCCCTAATTCAGCACAAAATCTTTACAGATTTGATATGACTTTTTTTTCCTCTGCTGCTCCTTTCCCTGTAGGAAAGAGGGATGAGAGGGAGGAGGAATGAGTTGTCATGTCCCTAATAAGGAAAAAAATACCAGTTTCAAAACCTTCAGCAGATTGTGTCTGTGGATAGATGAGTCTATCCCTGATACAATAAAAACTTCCTTTTGAAGCCCTGCATAAGGAAAGGGAAGCCCAGCTGGAGTTCAGGTTAAACTTCCTGCCTTGCTCAAAGTTTCCAAAAAAAAATCTGCATCAACAGCATCCTGTTGAGTGGCAGAGGGAAGAGCAGCTGCAACTCCAAGGAAAGTCACTCTCAAGTTGGGTTTTTGTGTCTATTCTTAGCCCATGTCCACATGCCTGGGTGCAGGTCATGCTGGGTGTAACTGTGTGGGAACCTTGGGTGTCTGCAAGGCTGAGAAGTTCCCACCTCACCATTCTCTGCTCCTCTGCTTGTGCTGATGGAGCAGTTTGTGAGGCTGTGCTGTAGCCTGGTTTGCTGCTGTGGTCCTCAGAAATACCTCCCTGCCATCTCCCAAACGTTTGTTAAGTTTGCAGACACACTGAGGCAGCTGGGTGGAGATGCCTGGCTAAGGATGATCCTTCCCCAGTGTCAGAAGAATTGTGCTTCCCTCCATGAAAACACGCTGGCTTTGCTCTGCTGTCATCAGATTTCACTTCTAGGTTGTGAATTAAAGTGTAACGTGATCTCCAGCGGTCAGAAAATTGGCCCTCAGGATGATAATTTATATTCTTAAGTCTTTTAATTAAATGACCCGGTCTTTCTTCATTTCTGTGCCAAAATTGTCTTGCTGTGAGCTGAGCCTGTGCTGGAGCGTGTGTCAATGCCAGGGTGTCCCTTGGGAACAAGAATTGAGCTTTGTCCTGGATTCCCACTTGTGCTCTGTTAGCTGAAAACCCCCCTCTCTTAAACCTAAAGCAATAACCTCTGCAAAATTTATATAGGGAATCTTAGAGAAAAGATAACGCCTCTGTGGGGAAACGTGATTATTTTTCAGTTACTGATTTAAATTTAACAAACACTAAGTAAATCCGGAGCATAGCAGCCAGTCTTGGAAAAGAAATACATGGTCGTGGCAACTTTGTAGCCAGAGCAACAGGCAAACATAAAAGCTAGAGGTGACAGCCAAATGTTTGCTTTTCCTGAACTTTATCTCCCTGGCTGTATTTTCCTTCAGCCAACTCAAGCATCCCCGTGCCCTTTGGCCCTTGAACTTGCATCTCAAATTCCTCCCAAGCCAGAGCTTGGCTCACATGGAAACCAGGATCAGGGCTGCAGCATGCAGCCAGTGATTGACTTTTTCTCACTTATTTTGTTCTTGAGTTGTCATGGGCTGGCTCCAAGTGGAGCTGAGCCCAGACCTCCTTGGAACAGCAGTGAACTTGGGGATGGAATCAGAGGGAAGGAGGAGGGGGTTAAAGCCTTGCTGGGGTAGTGTAACAGTAATTTTATCCCAGGCTGGTGAGTGCAAACACCCCTTTGCTAATTCTCCCTCGTCTTGCAGAGAGGAGAAGATGACAGCTGCCCGGATTAGGAAATGCCACAAGTGTGGGACGGGCCTGATTAAGTCGGAGGGCTGTAACCGCATGTCGTGCCGCTGCGGCGCCCAGATGTGCTACCTGTGCCGGGCTGCCATCAACGGCTACGACCACTTCTGCCAGCACCCCCGCTCTCCTGGGGCACCCTGCCAGGACTGTGCCAAGTGCTCCCTCTGGACAGACCCCACGGTAAGTAACAAAGGATTTTTGTGAACGATTCTCACCCCAGTTTCAATCACCGTCCGCACCGGCGCGTTGAAATGCACACGTTCCACCGGGGGAAAATGGTTTTAGCCAACACAGCTTTTACCTTTCCCAAGGCAGCTGAAAAACCACACTGGGATCCTGCAACAGTACAGAGTCACATCTGACCACAGCTTGGAAGGAGCTGGTGTTGCTTTAGGGAAAATCAGCTCTTGTCAGATGAGAGCTTTGGCTGGAGGTGCTCTGAGTGCTGTTCTGGAGAGTGAGGCTTGTGGAAGGAGCTGGTGCTGGCACCAGACACAGTAGCCAGCATTGGGATTATTGGGACTCATTCCTGCTTTTGCAGCTGAGATGGTGTTGGCGTGGCTTGGCATCTGGAGGCGAGGGGAATTGTGGTTTTGGTGCCCAGATGGTCTGAGTGCTGGTTGTGAATCCTGTTACAGAGATGGACCCATCAGAAAACTGCCTGCAAGCCTGGAGTTGTAGTTGGGCCCATTCTCAGGGCTGTTGTCAACAGCTGCAGAGGGAGAGCTGAAGCGTGGAGATAGCTGTGAGAGAAGCTGTAGTAATTTAATACAGCTCATATCTGTGACAGCCTTGGGAAAACTTGCTGCAGCAAGTAAGCCTCTGTAAATAGAGGTCTTCAGTACTGTAAATCCAGGAGTGTTGGAAGGAACAGGAGTTGAATTTCCTGATTTTAGCAAAGGTGTAGAGAACATGAATGCGGATCTGGCTTCCCAGGGCTTGCCTAAACTTCCTTTTTCCTAGTGGTTCTTTGTCTTGGGTCTCTGCAGCTTTCCAGGCCGTTCCCAGCCCCCCTGTCTGCAGGGAATGAGCACAATTCCTGCACAGAGCCAGGGAAAAGCCACACTAAATCTCTCCCTTCTACCTCCAGGCTCTTGGGGATCTCCCAGCAATGTCACAACCATCGTAAGCTTCCAAGTCTTCTGCTTGCCTGCTTTTATTCCCTGAATTATCCTGTCAATGTGAGCTGTTAAACTACACACAGACACCTCCTTGCGGGCACCCCTGCAGCGTTTCTGACACCTGGTTCTGAGTTTCCTGGATTCCTGTCCCACTCCTCCTCCTTTTCCAGCAGGATGCGATTCAGGGCTCGGCAGCACTGGCATCCGTTGTTCCCATCAGGCTGCTGATTGTGCTGGGGGATGGCATTTGTTCAGAGCCAGAGAAAACATGAGGCCTCTCAAAAAAAGGCTCGTACTGTACTTTCAAATAAAGAAATAAATAAGCAGCACAAAGAGGCCACTGTCACCAGGCCTTTTCCACCTCTCTAATTAACCAATGTTGTGGCAAAGAAAAATTTCCCACTGTCAGCACAGAGCTGGCACTGCCTGCTCTTTTATTATTTAATATTTTTTTTTGGATGATGGAGTGCTGATGGGCTGGGGAGGGGAAGCTGGGTGACTGTCCTTGCTGCAGTGCAGAGGGCAACACGAAACTCAGCCCTTGGTTTGAAGCTGCAGTGATGGTGGGTGAATGTGTGCATGGTCCTCCCTCATAAAAGGCTTAGGGACACCAAGCCATGCCCTCCTGGGTGATCTGTGCTCTCGTATGGGAAATGGAAACAAGAGTTAGCCTGGTAGATGTAAAGAGAGAAATGGAATTTGAGTCTTGACATGGAGATTTGAAAGAGCAAAAGACCATTGCATCAGTAGTGTTCTGTCCTTTTCCAGGGATAATGTCCATCCAAGGCATGACCTTTGAAGGATCTGGTTTGAGTTTAAATCCCTATTATTTACAGCAAAATTCAGGTTTCTTTAAAATAGGGAATCTTTGTTCTTTTCCAAATGTTTAATGTTTTCCCAGTCTGAAACAATTCTTGTGAAAGTATAAGTGAACCTATTCATTAGCTTGGGTTAAAAACAAATTAAAGACAGTCCTCTAGGAATGGCAGCATCTGTTAGTCTTTGTCTCAAATGGTCTTAAGAGAGTAAAGCAGAGGCTTCAAAATTTCCCATAATTAAAGGTTAGTTAAAATCTTGTCCCTAAGCTGTAATCAGGCTGGAGTCTGATTTAAAAGTATCGGTGCAATATTTGCTGGCTGTGAGACAAGCTGCAGTCCTGCTGTGGTGAGCAGCTTCCAGGGAGGCCAGGCAGGAATTGTTTCATCCCTGCATTTCTGCTGGAGCTAATTGGTGCCCTGCACCCCTGTAGGAGGTGCCAGGAGCCCTTCCCAGGAGGTTGCTTGGCCAAAAGTCCTCGTGTCCCCCAGTCCCTGCGGGCTCTGGCTCTGCTCTGCAGGAGGGGCTGATGCAACATTGCCAGAGAAAAAACTCAGGAGGGAGCAGTGGGAATAAAACTGTTAGAAAGCATCCAGAGGAGAGATGGTGGAGGGCCTTGAAGGGAAGCTGTCTGAGGAGTGGTTGAGGTTATTTGGTTTGTTCATCTGGAGGAAACTGAGAGGAGACTCATGGGGGGCTGCAGCTCCATTCCTTGTTCCCTGTGAGCAAGGACAGGAACCAGGGGAATGGCTGGAGCTGTGTCAGGGAGGTTTGAGTTGGATACCAGGAAAAGATTCTTTGCCCAGAGGGTGCTGGGGCACTCCCTGGGGAATGGGCACAGCCCCAAGGCTGCCAGAGCTCCAGGAGCATTTGGACAACACCAGGCACAGGGTGGGATTGTTGGGTGTCCTGTGCAGAGCCAGGAGTTGGACTGGATGTTCCTTGTGGATCCCTCCCAGCTCAGGACATTTTATTGGTTCTGCGACTTTGGGTTGTAGAGGCTGTATTTGCACTGATTTCTAAATATTTGTAGGAAACATATTGCTGCTTGTGTGCATTTCATCCAGTTTTTACAAATCCTGGGATGCCATGTGATTAATGCATTCTGGCTGTTTTGGTAAACCAGGTTCCGCTCTCAAACATATTATTTTGAGTTTAATACTCATCTTTGGGCTATCAGTAATATTGCACAGAGGCTTTTTTTTGGCTTTAAAGTTTTAAGATGTTTTCAGTAAACTCTTGAAACCCTCCCAAAGGCCCATCGTTAAAGTTCAAAGCAGAAGACTAATCATCATGAGGTGTTTGCAATTATCCCTCCTTCTGGTGTTATAAAAAGATGATGTTGAGAAAAGACTGTGTAAAACTTCAAATGCATCAAGGAAATGCATGAAGTGCACAATGCTGCCTTTAGGATTTGGAAGCAAGGGGCGGGGCAGGGGGGGAAGCTCCCCTAAATTTAGGATGTGAGGTTGGTGGTGGGTTTGGGGTTTTTTTAACTGCTGTAAAATGCCTCAATCACAAGCATATGGTTAATGCAGGGAATTCGCAGAGAGCCGTCGATACGGAATGCCTGTTGCTAAAATAACTCTGCATTTCTTGAACGCCGCCGCCGTGTGCTCCGTCCCCATCCCGGCCCCCCTTTTCCTGCAGCACTGCAGATGCCCTGTTCCACTTACAACACAGCCTGCTTTTATCCCTGCTTCCTGCTGCATGGAGGAGCACGCCGGAGACAGCCCGTGCCTGTTCTTGCTCAGGCTCTCCGCGGCTGATCTGGGAATGATTTGAAACAAAACCCCTCAGTCCTTTGGAAGCCTCTGTCGTGAAAAATCATTTCGGGTTTATTAGGAACGGCTGCGGCCACACGTACGTGGAAAGAAAGAAAGCAGCAAAGAGGCAGAAAGGGGGAGGCAGCGGTGCTGAAGCACTTTCTGAAGTAGGGGAGGGGTTGCAGAGCCCAGGAATAGGCACCAGGACTCTTGTTTTCCCTCTTTTCAGGAGGCGGCAGCCGCTTCCCGGTGACACTTAATAATTAAAGATAATGAGAAGCACAAGAGATAAAAACAGAGCTTTCAAAAGCTCCCTGGATGGCACTTTTGTTCTGGGCAGAGGAGGTTTTATTTGGGGGGAGGTTGTCTCTGTGTGACTTGCTGAGCTTTTATCTCTTTTGCTGCTGTATTTTCTCGTTCCCAAGGGCAGTTTGTTTCTCCAGCGGCTCCTTCTGCTGGCGGCAGGGCCCTGTGTGGATGCTGGGTGAGGCTCCTCTACAGCAGCATTGTTGTAACAGGCCTCCCTGCCTTGACAAGGTGCCTCTCTTAGCAACCCAGCCCTGCTCCTCGGCTAATCCATCCGCAGACCCAGCCACCCGTTCTGCTGGGATTGGCTCCCTGCATTCAATGGGAGAGGGCTGAATGGAAAAGCTTCCCCCATGGACCGCCTTTCCCAGCTGGGGGATGGCGAGGGCAGGCTCCCACACTGGTCAGGGACGAGCGTTTGTTTGCCTTGGCTACAGGAGGGGATGCACAGAGCATCCCACTGCAGGGGCTGGGGCAAAGCTTGGTGCTGTTTAATCACATGAAAGCGCAGCTGCTGCTAATGGCCACGTCTGCTTTCTGCAGATAAAAAGGGTGAATGCATCTCAGAGATCCCTTTGCATTTTCCTCTTGGCCACCTCCCTTCTCCCGTGATGCAGCAGAGCGTGGGGAAGAGCCACGTTGTAGCGTTGCCCTGCGTTTCCTCTCTGGGAGAAAAGCCAAATTATATCTTTGCTCAAAAAAACTGCCCAGTGCTGAGACCCCCTCCCAGGGTTAGGAGGCTGCTTTTTTGCTTTTTTTCTTCTTTATTTCTTTTTTTTTTTTTTCTCTTGCTGTAGGCAAGGCAGCTGACAGGAAGATGACTGTTAACTTGACAAGATAAATGCCTTCAATCCACACAGCCTGTGAACAGGCCATTAAAATTATAACCTAATCCTTTATTAAGGGCCTTGAACCCGCTCAGAGAAATGGACACAAGGAGCTTTTGAAATCCTTCTGCAGCCTCCACCCCATGTGATGTTAAAAGGTTTCTCACCACAAAACCAGCCATAAGTGTGCTAATGAAATCTTACTTTTCGGTGTGGGTGCTTTACCCCTCGATGAATCTGTCATCTTTCTAATTACTGTGGTATTAAAAAACAGCCTTGTGCTTCCAAAGAATTAGAAGGGATTTGCAAGATTCACTAAAATAGTACCAGGACTTGTTTGTTGTTTTTGTTTTTTTTTAATTCTGACCTGCACAGTATTAGGCAGAACTTGTGGCATCAGCTTTCTTTCAGAACATCCTAAAATTATCTTGCTGTTTACATATCATCAATTCTTTTGTTCCATCTGGGATGTGGATCTTTCCTAAATACTGCAGGTATTGAACAGTGCTGTGTATTCATCACTTGCCAAATTTAATGTCAGCCTCTTAAGTAAGAAGGTGCTTGTTGTGCAGTGTATTTTTTTTTGTTGTTCTTTTGATATTAATGGATACCAGTCCTTCAGAAATACTGGTGCAAAAAAAAAAATAAAATCCAAGCTAAATCTTGGTATGTGGGATTAGGTGTAAGCACGTCTCAACCTTCCAATGGGAAAACACACTTTTATCAGCAGAAAAGCAACAGGGCTGATAAATTCTGTTCTTGGAGATGTGGATTGTTGTGGCTCTGCTGTGATTTGTGGTTTCAGAGCTGGTCAGGAACTCGTCATCCTGATCCAGGTCTGTTCCTGGCAGGTTTTTGCATCCAGGGTGTGAAACCCCCCTTGAAACCCCCGAGGGGATGGAGCTGAGTGGGGGTCTGTGGCTGCTGCTCTTTGGAGGGATGTTTTATGTTGTCCTGGGGAGCTCTGGGGGTCAGTGTGGAGGTCTGGCAGATGGGCTTTGCTGTTCCCCGTTCCCCCGGCGCTCTGGGAGCCGCAGTAATCGAATCCAGCATCACCTTGGGCCAGTGCAGCTGGCTCCAGCCCCGGGGCAGATGGATGTGTCCAACCCCATCACGGGGAGGTCAGCTGCAGTTTAAACTGGGAGGCTGGAGCAGCCCTGGCTGCAGAAGGGTCTGGTAAAGTTGTCTTTGATGTGTGCAGTTCTGTGCAGGACTGGCCGGAGCTGCAGGGCTGGGGGCAGGAAGGGGGTGTCCCTGGGAAGCAGCACTTCACAGGATTAATCTTAGATTTTTGTTGGAAAGGTCTTTAAAACTCATCTTGTTCCACCTCCTGCCTTGGGCAGGGACACCTTCCACTATCCCAGGGTGCTCCAAGTCCCATCCAGCCTGGCCTTGGACACTTCCAGGGATGGGGCAGCCACAGCTTCTCTGGGCAGCTGTGCCAGGGCCTCCCCACCCTCCCAGGAAAGAATTTGGTCTGTGATCACAGCCATAGACTAAAGGAAAAGCATTTTATTAAACTAAAGGGCACATTTCTAGGCTTTAAGGTGAGGTTTATCCTTTGTGTGAGGGAAGGAGATACTGGTTGATCTTGCCCAGCTGAGCTTAAAATATATTTCTTGTCACATAAACCTTCAGGTGCATCTTCTCCAGTAAGTGGCAATAAAATGGGGGCGGTGGCTGTGTCCATTTTCAGCAGCATTGCAAAATACAGTCTGAGAAGGATAAATAAATATGAAGTCTCAAAGCTTGAAACCAAGCTTTGAGAGCAGTGCTGGGGCAGCAAAAGAGCAGGGGATGTTTGGTTGTCTGTGGAGCATGCCCAGGTGGTTTTCCAGCCAGGAAAACTGATACTTGAGGGGGTAGTTAGGCATTCCATGTGGGCTCAGAAGAGCCATTCTTCAGCAGGTTTATGGAGATAGATGGGCTGTAATTAACACCCCATGCAAGCAGCCTGCTTGGGAAAGGAAAAAAAAAAAAAGGCATGTCCTGGAAAGTCTTTAATTTTAACCATGGATTCACAGAATAATAAAAAGGGAGGGAAGTATTGAGTTTTTGGCTTTCTGCACATCAAGATAACTTCAGTCTCCCAGGGAAACCTTATCTGGTGGTGGAGGAGGGGGCTTCTCCACAAGCTTCCCAGGCTGTACATGTGCAGGACTCTCAGCTGGGGACTGGGAAGCTTAAAATCATTTCCGTGTAGCTGCATGCACGAAGCATATTTTGGATTTAGTTCCAGAGCACTCTTCAAAATAAGGGATATTTTTCACGTTAAGAATGTTCAGGAAGAAATTTACGTGTTTTGGCAGTACTGAAATTAAGGTGACTGAAACAAGCAGAGTCTTGTGCTTTGTGGAGTACTTGGGGCTCAGGGTTGCAGACACTGTCCTGCAGGTTTGGCTGCTCTCTCTGACATCTCCAGGTTTGGTTTCATTCCGTCAGACATGCAGAAACTCACCTGAAGCTTCATTGCATCGTTGGGTCTCACTGATGCACCTTTGAGTTGAGAGAGCTGAAGGTGATGAGAGGCAGAAGGACAATTTCAATTTCTGGCTTGTCCTTGTGTTCTCAGTGAGCAGCAGCCCTTGAATATTCTTTGCTATAACCTCTAGACAGACATTAAAGAAACATATTTCGATTTATGCCCTTCTCAGAGTTACAGATAAGATCTAAATGGCACCATTTAGCTACTAGAGCCAGGATTTAAGTTGTGTTCATTCCAGCTGTTGGGCCAAAAACTCCACAAGTGCTAGGATAATGTAAATATTTAATAGACTATTGCCATTAAAAAGATTAACAGCTCTTGGGAGGGGTGGAGCTGGGTTGCAGTTCTCTGGTTTTCATCAAGTCAATGAATTTTAGTGCTGATCTCCATGGAAAGCTGATCCAGGCATCTTGGTCATACTCCACAGAGTGCAGGTTATTTGTGCTGCTGCAGTTCCCCCATCACAGCTTTGCTTTTGGGTAAATCTAGGCCAGCCCCAAACGAGGACAGTTCCAAATTAGTTTCTCTTGATTCTCCCCATGAAAATATGCTGGAAAGAAAAGCAGCACTGAGAGAACAGAAAGCTGCTGCAGCAGGAATCATCCCACTGATTCTTGGTATTCCTTGATTTCTAGGAAGATGATGAGAAGATAATTCATGAGATTCAGAAGGAGGCTGAAGAGGAGCAAAGGAAGAAGAATGGGGGTAAGTCACTGTTGGGATCAGACTGAGGGTGGATGATGGGACAGCACAGGGTTCCCAGCCTCTGGTGGATTCTGTTCCTCCTGGGATCTTGGCTGTTTTTAAAGTGCTGCTGGCTGCAGATTTTTGCTGGGATTGTGAGCAAGCACCAGATTTGTGCCCAGCTCTCACGTGGCAGTGGTGTTGTGGATGTCTCTGCTTGGCAGAGTAGCTGAGGGGCAGCAAAACCTCTGAGCTGTGTCGTGGGGGGCACAGGGGCTGCCCCACATCCCACAGAAGGAAATGTTTCCTCTTTGTGGGGCGGCGTTGGTGAAAGGAGCCGGGCTGGAGAGCTCATGGAGCAGGGGGCCAGCAGTGGATGGATATCCTTGGAATGGGGGATGCCAGTGGCAAACGCCAGCCCGTGGACTGAGCTCGGGGAGCTTTGTCTGTGGGGTGACCGTGTGCTCTCCTCCCCGTGCAGAGAACAGCTTCAAACGCATCGGCCCTCCCGTGGAGAAACCCGTGGAGAAAATCCAGAGGATCGAAGTCATCCCCAGGCCGGTCCCTCAGAACTTCCACCAGCCCCGGATGCCCCCGTACCCCTTTGTGCACCCCCCGTTCCCTCTGCCCCCCGTGCGCCCCATGTACAACAACATCCCCCTCAACATCGGCCCCATCCCCGCGCCCTACGTGCCCCCCCTGCCCAACATGAGGGTGAACTTTGACTTCCCCCAGATCAACGTGCAGCTGGAGCACAACCTGCCTATGCACTTTGGCCCTCAGCCCCGGCACCGGTTCTGACCTGCCCCCCACAGCACTTGGCAGAGTCACTGCAGGGCAAAGCCACCCCATAACGTCGCCCCTTCCCCACTCCAGCCCCTCTGGGGTGTAGCCAGCAGCCAGGGGACTCCAGTCCCTGCACTGCCCCCTCTCTAGGGCTTCTCCAAACCTTTGCAATCCGACATTTCGACCTGTGCTGCAACAGGGTTCGGTGCTACGTTCCCCAGGGGTGGAATTCCTCCCTGAGCTGGGCATCCAGATGTTTTGTTTTGACAAAGCCTGTTCAGGCAGCTGTTGGGAGGAAAAGTGAGACTTCGTGGAACACAGGGATACAGCCGTTCCTTGGGGAATTTCCAAAATTCCTGCCTTCCTGCTGGCCAGAGCAGCAAAGTGAGTCTTGGGGGAAGGGAGGAGACTCTTGGCATAAGACTTTGAGGAGTGAGGTAACAGGAGGCAGCTGCCCCAGCCTCCTGCCTGTGGTGAGGCTCAGGGCTGGGGTTCCTGTGTCCTCCAGCACCCCTGTATCCTGCTGGCACCTCCCAGCAGAAATAAATTGTTCAAAAGCAAGTCAATGTAGCATTTTTTGTGTTCCTCACTCTCCAAGCAGAGCGAGGGGCTGCAGCAGCTGTCCCATTGCTGAGGTCTTGGTAGGAAGCCCAGAGCCATGTTCTGTTTGGGGGTGTTAGGAAGTGGCAGGAGATTTGGGGCACCCAAATCTTTGGCTGGACTGAACTTGCCCCCGTTGAAGGGCTCTGTTTTTCCCCCCAAAGGTGTGTGCCCCTCAGCTTCTGAAACGTGGCCTTTGCTTTGGGATCTGGCATCCCAAACCTCCCCCAGCTTCTGGCAGCAGTGCTCGGGCAGCTGCTGGAACCACCTGGAGCCAGAGCTGTGCCCTTTATTGCAAAAACTGCCTGGGAAACACCCAGATAGACATGTAGGCAGTGATGTGTCCTGTGGTAGGAAAATTGGGAATGTTCCCCGTAGCTGCAGCAAGCTGGGAGCCCCCATACCCAAACCCCCACAACCCAATGGGCAGCTGGAGCCTCATGCTGCAGGAAGCTGGCTGCTTCCACAGCACCAGGTAACTCATGAAAACGTGTGTGTCGGCTTAAATCGGCTTTGGAAAAGTGTGTTAAAAGTTAAACCTGAGTATTGCTGGGCTTAGAAAGTGAGGGAAAAGCAAAACTTCCTTGTGAGAAGTGGGGGGTGCAGTGCTGGGCTGTGGGAGGAGGGTGGCACGAAGCCCTTTCTCCACAGCCCTTGGCTGTGCTGTCTGGTACAGGCCCCATCTAGAAAAAAATGGTTGGAGTGGAAAAAACCCTCTTCCCAAGAATGTTGGGCTGGCTTTTAGCAGCCCAGTTGTGCTGTTGTTCTCCAAATGTTTCGTTCTGGCCTTCGTCCTGTTCTGTCCTGCTGGGAACTCTCTGGGTGCATTTCCCTTCCTGTCATTCCCCCCTGTATTTCAGCATCCAGGTGTTTTGTGGGTTTATTTGTTTTTTTTCAGGTAAAATTCCCTGTCTCCACCTCACAGCTTCTGCCAAAGCCCCACGTGCAGCATTCTGGGCCCCCGGCTCCCCTGGGGTGTGCAGGGAGCACTGGGCACGGGGTGTCAGGGGGATGCTCCTGGCCAGGGGCCTGGGACAGCATGTGGGGACTGTTCTGCCCAGGAAGGTGTCCCAGGCAGGAAGACTTCCATGCCTTTTGGAGCTGAGTGTTTTTCCCGTTGCCTGTGGGTCAAACATTCCCTGTGGAGCGCTCTGGCTCCTCTGTGCCCTGGCCTTTCTGGCATTAATAACCAACTGCTATTCCCTTGCTGCTGGAATTTTCTATTTTGAATTAGTTTATTCCTGGCAGCAATCCGGGGGCTGCAGGAGCTTTATCACTTGCTGCTCAGCTGGGCTTTGACCAGGTTTAAATCCTGCCTTGCACCGACTGATTCCTGCAGCAGCCAGGAGCAGGAATCCAGTTGGGTTTGGGGAGGGAGGGCTTTGTCACAGCAGCTGCTGAGAAAACAGACCCAGGTCAGGAGGAGCAGTGGTGGCTTCCCTTATGGAAAGAGAATCCTCTTTGTTTAATAGCTGAGATTTTCTGGGCTCAGGGGCTGGTTTGGATGAGCCTTCCAGGCTCTCCAAGGCATTTGCCCTTCCTGGTGGGTGCAGGAAGGATCAGGCACTGGAGGGGGAGGCACAGCTCAGTTGCTGAACCAGTGGCCCAAACTGTGAAGGAAATAGGAGGCTCATCCAGCAAAAGATGGTGGTCCAGTCCCATCTCTTTGTGTGTGTCCAGGGCTGTGTGGGCACGGAGAGCTGGGCCTTGGCAGAGGGAAGTGCAGATGTGGAGCAGAGGGGCTGGAGAAGTGTCAGCAGAGGTGGCAGAGGGAGGTTGGTGGCTGTGATCCATCAGGGTCACTGCTGCCCTGGCACAGCTGTCATGGTCCTGGAGGATCCAGAGGGCAGAGAGGGTTCCCTGTGTCCCCTGCCAAAGCCAAGGGCTTATTTGTGTCCAGGAGAGGCTGAATCAGTGCCTGGTCTGTGATGTGCAGGTACACCACGCCCAGCACACCCAGCACCGCTCTTGTCCCCGAGGAAACACCCATTGCACCAAAAACTTGCAGCCCAAGCACGTGGCTGCTTCCCCATCTAACCCAGGAGATCTCAAGTTCTTTCTGAATCCCTGATGATCTATTAAAAAAAGAGAAAAAGCCCAAAACTTACTGAGCCACCCAATCCAGCCTTGACCTGGTCTCTAAGTCCTGCATCCCACTTTCCCTCCTGCCCCATGGTCTTTGGAAGCTCTTGGTTGAAGGTTTTGAAGGCAATGAGGAGGTTGCTGTGCCCAGGCTGATCCCATAACAGGTACTTCTTACAGCTAATTGCAGTGCCCCATTTACTTGCCTTAAAGGTGGAGAGAGAAACTTAGTATTTGCACTTAGCAAAATGTTGTATTAAAAGACCTGTAAAGATGTGCATGTTCTGCAACTTTGTATAACAATAGCTAAAATAAATAGGTGGTTTATTAAAAAAGAAAAAAAAAAAGGAGAAAAAACCAAAAAATATTTTTCTTTACATTCTGGTAGTAAACAGTTCTAATATTCTGTGTGTAAAAAGTTCTTGTATTATATTGTAATTTGAATTTTTGTAAATAAATTTGTGCACTCTGGCTTTCACCTGTGTGCTTTTCTTACAGCCATGACCTTGTCCTCCCATCCTGCCTGTGCCAGCCTGGTGTTGGGACAATGCCAGGGACTGGGGCCAGATCCCAGCCTGTGCCAGTGGGAAGTCCCCAGGTCGCAAGGCAAAAACCCATTTGACCCTCCTGGAACAGCTTAACCTGTTCCATGTGCTCCCAAGGAAAAACTGGATGGGATAGAAAATGGTTTCCAGTCGCTCCTTTAAATGGAAACCAGGATGGGGGGGAAGGCTGAGGGGATTTCCCCACTTGCTGGAGTGGTGGTGAATGATGGTAAATGCAGAATCCAGCCTTGAGGGGAAGAAAAGGAAATGTGTGCTGGCAGCTGGGGAAGGGGGAGAGTCCTTCCTGCAGCTCCACAGCCCCTGCCCTGGCTGGGCAGCCCCTGGCAGAGCTGCCCTGGCTGGCTGTCACAGTCTGGTGTCACATCGTGCACACACAGATGTCACAGGGAGGCCGAGCGTGGCCCTCGGGGCTGCTCAGCATTTCCTGCACTGCCCTGATTTCTCCCTGTTTAGAGTCAGGGCTGCACATCCTTCCTTCCTTCCTTCCTTTGGCCCTTCCAGGGCTCATCTCCCCATCTGATGGTGAAGATCCCTCCAGGCACTGCCATCCTCCCTGTCCCTCTGGGATGTGTGCCTGGGGGAGCTGGGCAGCCCCCCCGTCCCAAACTTGGCTTTTTCCAATCACCTTTACATTTTCCAAGGCAAACAGGAGCCTGTCAGTGCCCAGCCAGGCTGTGGTGGTGACAGGCAGGGAAGCTCTGGCTGCTCAGTGCAGGTGCTGGAGGTTGGTTGAGTTTCAGGGCTGGTTTCAGTTGTCTTGGGAGGACTGGGGCCACATCCTGGCTCCTTTGGCTCCTCCCTTCCCTCTTTAGTCCTTCATCTTTTCCACATCCCCAAGTAAAGGAGGCTGATTGACCCCCACCCAACCATGCACCCAAACCCCCCATCCCCGTGCTCTTCCCTCCCATCTGGGCTGTACTCTGGAGGTGAAACACCTGAATCAAGAGAAGCTTTGTGGGGGCATGGCTTTGCTGCTGGCTGTGAGGGCAGCAGGGCTGGTTTGCAGATGAGGTGGCCCTGACCCACCCATAGGTCACCCATCCCCAGCTGCCCCTGGGCTCAGTGGCTTCAGCCAGTTCTGAGCATCTCCAGAGGTGACCCAGCCTCCAGCTGGCTTTGGCTTAAACCTCTTTGGAGCCTCAGTCACCATTCCTTTCCCACCATCTCCTCACCTCTCCAGAACCAGCTCAACTTTTCTCAAAGGCTCCACCACCCCAAATCTCCACGCTCAGGCTCTTGCCTCATTAAAAGGCCGTTGCAGCCCCAACAGACCACACACCAGGTTGAATCCAAATGCAGGTTTTATTTTTTAATTCATCTTTCTCCATTTGAAGCTATTTTTTTTTAAGTTATACAAATGGCACTTACAAAAAAATAATAATAATTAAAAAAAAAAAACCAAACAAACCCAAAACTTAAATTTTCAGAGTGAGATGTTTTTCGGAGAGTCACGACACCCGATAAGAGGGAAACAGGAGAGATGTTTGACCTAGTGTCACACGGGAGAAGCCGGAGCAGGAATTAACATGTTTGGGATGGGGAGGAGGTGACACAGGGAGGGGTGACAGCCAGCGAGAGTGTGTCAATCACAGGGTCACACAAGGGCATCAAGACACTCGGTCCTTCGAGGGGCAGCGTGGTCCCGGGGGGACTCGTGGTGCCGGGGGGCGCGGGAGCCCCTGGATGTGAGCGCAGAGCCGAGGTAGAGTCCCAGCCGGGATCCCCTGCACCCGCCAGGGACCCCAGCCCAGAGTTGTCCCCCTGCCTGGGGACAGCTGCTCGCCCTCCCAGCTGAATTTAGCACCAAGCTCCAGTGGAGGGGAGTCCCTCCTCATGGCTTTAAGGCTGACGAGCCCCTGCCTGGCCTCCGGCAGTAGGGACCGGCCCTGGTTTGGCACGGCGGCGATGCTGAGAGCACCCTTGGCGTGGGGTGGGACCAGCACTCCCCCTCTCCAGAGGGGCCCCACGCGGGAAAAGGCTCCTTGGTGTGTTTGTAGGGAGCAGATACCAGCCCTGGGAAGGCCCCAAAGGATAAAGTGCCTTTCAACACCCGAAGGAACACGCAGCATCACCCGTTACAGACAGCGTTAAACTCTAATGCAGACCTAGTACAGACAACAGCTGGTCACACAGTGCCATGGAGAGCATATATAAATAGAGACTTAACAAAAATACTGTTTTGGTCTTTTTTTTTCTTTTTTTTTCCTTTTCCAGTAAGGTTGCAATTCATGAGAGCCCAGCCCAGGTGCCCTGGGGGTGGTGGGACTGGGAGCTGCCCCCTCGGGGTGCCCACGGGAGCGGGCGCTTCCTAATTCAGCATTAGGTGTTCAGTGATTCGCTTCACTGTTCCAGTATTTTACGAGAGAGAAAAAAAACAACATCAAAAGGTACTGAGCAAATATCACTGTGCAAAGTTTGCTAAGGAACTTTTCTATCCTGTAAACCAAAATCTGCAGTTTATACTTCCAGCCACTGCCCCGGGGAGATCACGTTGGCCAGCCCGGCTCCTGCCAGGACCAAAGCCCACAGGAGATGGGCTGGATGGAGCCCCCACCCTGGCACGGGCTGGCTCTGTGTCCTCCCCCACCCTCCCCTCCAGGCACAGCAGCAGGACCAGCCTCAGGGCAGGCTGGACCCACCATCAGGGTCTGGGATGCTCCTCCAGAGCCACAAGCACAAGGAGGAGTGGAGGGCCAGGAGGAGCACGGGGCTCCATGAGATGAAAGGCTGAGGCTTTCCAGACAGGATCACCCTAAAGAATCATTTCCAGGTGTTTGGGGAGGGGCAGCTTGCTGGCCCTTCCACAGGGACGTGTTGGCACATGCCAGCCCCATCCCCAGGGATGCTGTGATATGTAAGATCACCTCTAACAGCTCAGCTGGGGATGAACCTGCCCCACAGGCCAGGAGGGGAGAGAAGCTGCTGGGACCAGGCAGCTGAGCCAGCTGAGCCCAGCACCATCGCTCCACCCCTGACTTGAGCAGGGCAGGACAGGACAGATGCTCCAGGGGACACTGGCAGCACAGTCTGAGGCTGTGCCAGTGCTGATATGGCAGAAGCAAGCACAGAGGTGATCTTATTCCCTTTTCTTAATCAAGGAGAGGAAAATAAACTACCTAAGGTGATGCTCAGGGGCAGGAGGGGGATACGGCTGTTTCCAAGTCCAGCAAACCTGGAGGGAGGCAGGGACAGGGGGATAGAGACAGACCCCTCTACAAAGCTATATAGGCAGGCAGCCCCACCACTTTTCCAGTTCTTACAGGGATTTACGGAGACCCACCTCCCACATAACTCACCAACTCTATGGCAGGAGGGAAGGGCAAGCCAGTCTGAAAATCCTGTTACAGAGAGGAGAAACAGAACCCAAAGGAGAAGAGGACAGGAAGGGAAAGAGAAGTTGGCAACGGGAGGTACCCTAAAGTGCATTAATATTCCCAGAGGGTGGAGGCGTCGATGGTGTCGGCCGATGCCTTGAGCACCCCGGCGTGGTCGCCCTTCAGGTATTTGCCATTGATTTTGATGGCCACTTTGTTATAGTCGCAGAACTCAAAAAAGAAGTCCACGGGGGTGTCGCTGCTGCTGGTGACGGACGACTCGTTCCCCACCATCCAGTACTTCCCGGTGGTATCTGTGGGAGAGGGGACACAGTGGCCTCATGAGTTGCCACGGGAACCCTAAAGGCCACCACCCCCCAGCCCACAGCCGCCCTGGGGACCCACCCTTGATGTTGTAGGCTCCATCATTGAACTCCAGCTGGAAGACGTCGTAGGAGGAGCGGTTGGAGTCCAGGGTGCCGGTGACCTTGCGGCAGCCGATGAAGCCGTGCTCGCCGCGCAGGACGATGATGGGCCTGTTGATCAGCTTCATCACGAAATGCTCTGTCTCACCTGCGCCGGGGGGACAGGGGCTGTGAGAGCAGCCAGGGGGGCACACGGCCAGACCCCAAAGCTGCCAGGTAGCGGTGAGGAGCAGGGACTGTGCCCCTCACCCATTTCTCACCCACCCCCATCTGTCCCCCCATCTCACAGTCACTAAGAGAACTTATTGCCTGAGCAATAAGTTTCTTCCCTTGGAAGAAGAGCCTGGCTCTGGGGAGACTCTTCATCCCCTGCTGCCCCGGTGTGGGGTGCCCAAGGGTCCCTTACCTGCTGTCTCCATGGAGGCTGCCAGCTGCCCGTTCTTCTTTGCTGTCACGTACTTGCCGTTGGCAGCCTTCAGGGTGATGCGTTTGTCGCACCACTCGATGTCAAAGTAGCAGCTCGCGTTCCTGTGGGGCAGAGAGGACGGTCAGCAGGGTGTGGTAGAGGGACACTCTGCCACTGCTACCCCGCTGGCTCGGAAAGGGCCACAGCCGGATCGGGAGGGCCTGATTCGATCTGTTGTTGCAGGATGAACTGTGTGGTGGTGGCCGTCCCGCTGGGAAGCCCTCGCCCCGTGGGCAGGAGGCAGGCAGGCAGCCAAAGGCACTTGTGGGGTTTCCGCCTGGCTCTCAGGGTTGAACTGCAGGGCAAAGCATTTCGACAGCCCCAGCCGGCCGGGAAGGATTCTGTGGCCCCAGGGACTTCCAGAGCATCGTGGGTGGCAAGCCCCGACCCATCCCTGGCTTTCCCAAAACTGCCTCTGCCGGGAAGCGTTTGGGATGAGCACCCAGGCTGGAAAATCCCCTCTGAATTCCCCTGGGAGATCCCCTGAAGCCCAGGCACCGCCCTGAGCTGCCAGGGACAGGGGACTCACTTAGTGGAGGCGGTGGACTGGATGCCCCCGTTGGAGGTGAGGGTCCAGTACTTCCCAGTGTAGGTGCGGAAGGCGCATTTCTTGGTGTCCTTGTTGATCTCCAGCTGGTAGGTCTCCTGGTCACCCTCCTCGTCCTGGTTGGCTGAAAGGTCCATCCCTACAGAGCACAGACAGATGGGGATGGAGGGTGGGATCACAATCTGCCTCCAGCAGGTCCAGGTGCAGAGCAGCCCAGGAAAGCCAACTGAGAGAGGCTCCTGCTTCCTGAGTGAGCTTTGGAGGCTCCCAAATCCCTCTCATGGATCTCCCCTCCGGCATTTGGGGTTCAAATCCAGGTTTTCGTTTGGTTGTTTGGTGTTGAGGTCCTAAACAAAGGGTGGGCAGCTGTGAGCTTCCACTCCTGACTCAGCAGCTCCATCACAATGAAGCAAAGATCAGTGTAGATATTTTATAAGGAAAAGGGCTGCAGTTTTTCCCAAAGGTGACAGCCAAGTTACTCAGCCCATTAGCAGAGGCCATTGCAGCACCCATGAATCCCAGCTCGTGGCGTGTTTAAGGACCATGACAATGTTTTTCATCCACAATTGTCACATCCCACCGGGGCAGTGAAGTGTGCAGGGACAGGAGGCTCAGGAAAGCCCAAGGGCAGCCAAGCCTTTCCCTGACTCTCCAAAATCATCAGCACCAGCCTGTCCCCGGCTCTGCCAGCCAGGATGGCCCATCCCTGTGCCCAAGGGGCCAGAGACAGCATTTCCATGCAGAGGTGGATGCAGCTGGTCCTGGGGCCACCGGCCACAGCTCTGGGCCACTGCCAGCCACGTGTGCCTCCACCTCAGGCCCTGAGCCCGAGCAAACCTGCTTAGTCAGGGCTAGTGGGGCCAAAACTGCTCCAGAGCTCTCCAGCTTGGTGGATTTCAGCCTAAAAACACTTTGGGGATGCGAGCCACGAGCTGTAGGCAAAGCCAAGGGCTGAGCTCTGTGCTGGGTTTTGGGGAGGGAGCTGGGGTGCCGAGCTCAGCCCCACTACTGAGCTTAGGGAGATGGGAGTTTAGTGGAACTGGATGAATTTTCCAGAGCCAAACACACCTGCATCCCTCCCTGCTGCACGGGTGCAAAGAGTTCAAGCCCACATTCTGTCTAGTTCTGGTCCTCTCACTAAAGTAGAGACACAGAGGTGCTGGAGCATGTCCAGAGAAGGGAAATGGAGCTGGGGAAGGGTCTGGAGCACAAGTCTGATGAGGAGCAGCTGAGGGAGGTTCAGCCACGTGTTCAGCCCCTCACTCCTCCACGAGGCACCCCAGTTTCTGAGCTGCTGGGATTTCAAGTCACAGTCACTGGAAAGGCCTCAGGGACTGCAGTCTTGGTGGCCCCACTGCTCTGGGAAGGCACCAGGAGGTCCCACCAGCTGCACCCAGCAGACACAGCACCCTGGGGCTCCACTTCACACATCTGTGTCTCCAGCCAGGCCCCATCCTAACACCCAGGAGCAGCCTCTCATATCCATCACCCACCTTTCCCAAAGGGCTCAGGCTTTGTTCCCAAAGGGGTCAGGCTCTGTTCCCAAAGGGCTCAGGCTTTGTTCCCAAAGGGGCCAGGCTCTGTTCCCAAAGGGGTCAGGCTTTGAAGGCTCCACTTTGGTGGCCACACATAATCTTATCTCCCACATCCCAACTGGCCTGTGGCTTCCAGCTGTTCACAGCATCCCCCCCCTCTCACCAGGCACCTTCTGCAGCTCCCATCCCTGGAAGTGTTCAAGGGCAGGTTGGATGGGGCTGGGAACAATCCAGTGTGAAAATTGTCCCTGCCCACGATCCCTCCCAACCATTCTGTGATTCCATGGCTCTCCTGATGGACACGCAGCCACCCTGGTTCTTCACTCCCTGGGGTATTTGGGCAGCTCAGGGGGCAGTGGGTGCTGCTGGCCACCAACCCAGCCCCACTGGCCACGTCCTGGCTCCCAGAGCCATCCCACAGTCGCCGCCTCCCAGCACTGCCAGGGGCTGAGCCGGTGGTTGTGGGAACATTTGGTTTTGATTTTGTATCCCGGCAGCTCCAGCCCCAACCCAGAGCTGTAAAACTGAGAGAGAGGGGCTCTGCAGGGGCTCACAGAGAGGTTGGGCTGTGGGGAGGTGACCCTGGGGGACACAGCCCATCCCTCAAGGCTGGCAGCACCCCTGGGCCCCCCCAACCTGTGAGAGCTGTGGGGTCCTGTGGCTTGTGGGGGAGGAGTAGGGGTGGTGCTTCCCTGACTTTTCTGGGAAGAACTCAGTGACCTGCAGGGAGCAGGCTGGGCAGAGCCGGGGGGGATGCTGTGTGCCACAGAGCAGGGCTGGAGACAGGACAGGGAGTGCCAGGAGCCTCCCAACACTGCTCCCTGTCCCCAGAGCCCCCCGGCACGGAGCACAGTGTACACCCCAGCCTCTCCCACCTCTGCCAGCCCATTGTCCACACCCGCCCTGCACTGAGCTTTGGCTTTCCCCACTGCCTGGAAGGACCCGGCAGCAGGAGGGTCTCCCACCGCTGCCCCCTCCCCAAAAGCAGCGGGGTTGGGTTACACCGACTCAGCACAAAGGAATGCGGCTGCGGCTGGGGCAGGAGGAGGCTTCAAAGGAACCCGAGCTGGAGCAGGAGAACTGGGGGCTCGCCGGGATGGGGGAAACTGCAGCGGCCACGGGCTGCGTGTGAGGCTGCAGGGCCGTGGTGGGCCCCTCGGAGATGTCCCCGCGGTGGAGGACAGGCTGTCCCCACAGCCACCCCCCTGCTCCGGCAGCCCAGGGCTGGGGCAGGAGCCGCGGCCGCTCTCCCGCAGCGCCCGGCCCGGCCGCTCCCGCTGCAATCACGGATTAATTAACGCTCTTGGTAAATTTACAGTCTGCAGCTGGCACTGCTCTTCCTGACCTTGACGAAGCTGCTAATTACAGCTGGAGGCAGGAGGGGGGCGAGCACACGGCGGCTCTTTGGGAGGAGGGGTGGAGGGACGCCTGCGCACCCCAAAATTCCTGACGTGGGATGTGCTCCGGCTGTGTCTGCAACACGGGCTTGCTACAGGGACCCTGAGAGAATGCAGAGGCTGGGAAGGCTGAGGCATGTTGTCACCCCAGGGTTTCCTAATGCTGAGTCCCTGGGCCTGAGGTGCTCAGAGCTGGAAAGGGCTCCCCAAATCCTCAGCTGCCGAGGTTTCCAGGCTGGTGGGTTTGCAGGATTGATGCCGGAGCTCTCACTGCTCTCCAGCCATGACTGTGATGTACCAGGAGGCCTGTGGTCATCCCAGAACAGGCACACACCTTCCTGTACCTCCTACAGAGCCGGGTTCTCCCTCTAAAGGAGCAGAGTTTGTTGTAGCTCTGTTGACCTCCACACCGGGGGGACTGCAGATACAGCGTGGGGGAGTTCAGGGCATGGAGAAAACCTTCCCTCTGCACTCAGCTCACACAGAATATCTCCCATGAGCCGTGCTGGGATGATAGTGAGAGCCAGCAGGCTGAGCTCCGTGGAGAGGAGCACCTTTCCCATCTCCCAACTCCCCTTTCAAAACCCCCACGGTCATAGCTGAAAACACCCGAGCCCGGATTGCCGGGATTGCTCCAGGGGAGTGCCCTGCAGAGCCCGCAGGCCCTCAGGGCACCAGGGCAGGATTGCAGGATGGGACTGGGATGCTGCTGCCAGCCCAGGTCCCGTCTGGACTCCCCGTGGGCTCCAGCACCTCCACCCAGCACTGCCCCCACACACGTGCCCGGTGACTCCTCCTGCCCCCTCCCCGCCCTTCAGCTGGGCTTACACTGCGCCCCTGCAGAAATCCGAACAGGTTTTTGTCTAAATCCAACCGCCTGGAGCACGGGGAACCAGCAGCTCCTCTGCTGAAGGTGCAGCTCTGCAAAGGGGTCACGGGTAGGGGTGAAACATGAATTTCCTGAAAAACCCACCCCCCCCTTTCCTGTGGATTTCCTGTGGCTTTGTGGTATCCCCCAAGTGTCAACAGGCCACTTGGCATCTCCGGATGAAAATCGCCATCCAAGCCTGCGTGCCCCCTGCCCTGGAGCCTCATCCTCCTGCCTGCCATGGCACCGAGATGAACTGGGGGGTGAAATCCGGCTCAGCCCGTGCCGGGAGGGGTCCCGGCCCCAGGGCAGAGCTCCCCACTGCCAGCTCGGCACGTCCAGGCGCGCTCCCCTCCCCGCTGCGCTCCTCGCCCTCCTCCCCAGATCCCGTTTCCTGGAATTCCTCTGCCCCGATCCAGCCCGGCCTCTCCCCACGAGGGTGGGGGGCAGGGGCACACCTCGGCCGGGCGGGGGGCTGGCAGGGGACCAGCGAGGAGGACGCCAGAGCTCTGCCCCCGGGACCCTCGAGCCCACAAAGGGCCCTTTGTTGCCGCAGCCGGGCGAGAAAGGAGCCATTGAGCGGGAGGAGGCTGCTGGCAGCACCCGGCTCCGCTCCCTTTGAGGTGCAAACGGGAGATGGGAACTCTCAGGGAACCCGGGGATCATGTCCCGAAGCGGCTGGAGGATACTGCTCGGGATACCCCCAGCCCCTGTACCGGAGCAGAGGCAGGGCTGGCACCCATCCCTTGCTGTCCCGGGGGTGTCCGTGTCGTGGTCCCCTGTGTGCTGGGGATGCTGACACCGGGACAGGGAGGAAACGCCAAGCCAGGAGCTGACTTGGCACTGGTGGGACAACGCTGTTCCAAAGCTGGATCCCGGCCAAAGGAACCACAGAAGAACCCCAGGGACCCATCCCTGCTCTTCCCATGGGGCCGGGGGCGACAGCCACTGCCATCCCTGCTCCCTCCTTGACTCCACACAGGAAGAAGCTGCCTTTTCCCACGTGGCTGTGCCCAGCCACAGTCACTCCCGGCCCGCACGCCCCATCTCCCATCCCCAGCGGCCACGGGAGCGTCTGCCAGCAGCACGGCGCTTATCAGCTCGGCGGGGAAAGGGCTGTCTGGAGCTGCTTCCTCCGACGGCTGTTCCTGCCGCCTTCTTGGTAACCTTGGGACACGGCACTTCCACAGTGGGAGAAAGATGAGCCCCAGAAAGCGGCGGCTCACAGGCTTTCGCTGCCATCGGGAAGGATAAACCGGGTGGAAACGGCTTTTCCAGCCAAAACGGACTCGAGCGAGGAGGATGTGCAGCCCCAGCGCGGCCCTTCCCGCTGTATTTTGCTTGGAAAGGGGCCGGGCTCAGCCCTGAGCCCTCTGTTGCTGGGGAGATTTGTTCCCCCCCTTCCTGCTCCCCCATCCCTCCCGAATTAGACAAAGCCGGAGGGTGGGCCAGCAGCATTCCCACCCGTTCCATGGGGTTCCCCGCCACCGCGGGGTCCCCCCCGGCCACCGCTCCGTCCCTCACATCTGCCCCCACATCTGGTTTCCCCATCTCTGGTGACAAAGGGCTGCAGCAGCCCTTCCCCCACGGCGCTGCGGCAGCCTCCCGCCATCCTCCCGCCATCCTCTCCTCCTCTTCCCCAAATCCCCGCGCCTGGGAAAACAATCCCCACTGCCCATCTTGGCAGATCTCATTATTTAAATTTTTTATGGTCCGCTTCGCGGGATTTGCCCCTCGGACAGGAGAGGAGCAGGGAGCTCCCCGCACGGAGCTGCCCAGGCAGGGCTCAGGGTTAAGCGGCAACCTCGAAATGTAAGATATATACACACACACAAAAAAAATTCCCCCGCTGTTCCTCCAGGCTTTGCTACATGCTCGCACCCATCCCACACCCGGCGTGCGCCGGCCTGACCTGGGGGAGCCCCGGGGCACGCAGGGCGTACACGGGGGACCCCCGGCACGGCAGAGCGGGGACCCCCCCGTGTGCCAGCACGGAGCCCCGGCGGCGGGGCTGGGATGCTCGGCGGCCACGTGCCCGGGGAGCTCAGAATGTCCCCGGATCCCCGGGACGGGTGGCACCGTGGCCGCCCCGGTGCAGCGGGTGCGGAGGGACGGCAGGATGCCTTTGTGCGGGTGGACGCAGGATGCGGGAGTTTTGGCAAAGCCCTTTATGTAAGGCTGCTACCCAGCCCCCCACCCATGGGAACCCCCGGGGGGGATCCAGAGCCCCCGAGGGGACCCTCCTGCCCCGCTGGGCAAACGGGTCAGCCGCGCTCGGGCGAGGGGGAGATTGGGGGAGGCTTTGTTGGGCGAACAATGAGCTCCAGAGGAAGGAAGGCGAGGGATACAGCCCTGCCTCCTTCTCGGCGAGGGAAGAGTCCGTCCACCCCCTCCCAGCCCCCCTCCCTGTCCATCCCTGCGCCCCAAGGCAGGCCCCTCGCCATCCCTGCCCCCCCCGGGCGCCCTGCAGAGGCGATGGTGCGGGGATGGGGGTGCCGGAGGGATGGGAGCCCCCAGGCAGGCGATGCTGAAGGGATGCGGGAGGGGGAAGGGATGTGGGGGGATCGCGATGGGGATTTGGGGGAGGGACCGCGGGCAGCCGTGCTGAGGGGCGCAGGGGGTGCCCGGGGGAGATGGTGGCTTCAGGGGAGGGGTGTGAGAAGGGGTTTGAGCGGATGGCCGAGGGACGCAGGGGGACACCCTGTGGGGGGGCTGCTGCAGGAAGGCAGCGGATGTTGGGGAATTCGGGGGGCAGTGCTGCGGGGGGGCCACTCCGAGGTGGCGATTCCGAGGTGATGCCGGGGAAGTGATGCCGGAGGGATGAAAGGGGCTGCTCGGGGCGGGCGATTGCCCGATGGATGCCGATGCCGGAGGGATCCCAGGGGGGCTGCTCGGGGCAGGGGATTCCCGAGGGAAGCTGATACCCGAGGGATGCAGGAGCGCATCCCGAGGCGGCTACAGCCCCGGGACTCCGGGGCCGCCGAGGTGTCCCGTTCCCCCCACCCGCCCGTTCCCTCGTACCTTGCCGGGTGGAGACATTCCTATCGTTGCCGGCTCGCAGCACGACCTGCGGGCAGCTCTGCTCCAGCGCGAAGAGCTCGTCCTTGCCCACCTTGGCGCTCTTGCCCGCCTTGAGGGTGCCGCTGGGCCCCGAGGGCGCCAGGTAGCGGCCCTCCCCGTCGCGAAAGGCCACCTTCCCGCAGCGGAATTCCAGCGTGAAGGCGGTGCCGGGCTCGGCGGCGGGGACCAGGCGGCCGTCGCTGCGGAGCAGGCGGTGGTCGCAGCTCTGCAGGCTGTACCGCTGGTCCACGAACAGGAGGGTGATGAGCGCATCCACGCCCCACGGCACGTCGCGGTCCACGGCCAGCTCGTCGCGGCGGGGCCCCAGGTGCGCGTAGCGCTTGCGGGCCAGGCTGTAGAGGTTGGCCTGGGGGTGCATGGCCAGGTGGACGCTCCACTTCTCGGCGGCAGAGACGGCGGGGGCGAAGCAGGAGAGGCGATCCTCGGTGCCGCCGAAGAAGCGGCGGTGGGGCTCGGATTGCAGCGACCACCGCCCGTCGCCGTGGGCCACCACCAGGAACCGGCAGTCGGGGCCCGGCTCCTCGCTGTCGCAGCTCACCCGCCCGTCCTTGTCGGCCGCCAGGTACCGGCCCAGGTGGCTCTTGAGCAGGACGGCGCTGGAGTCCTCCCCGTCCTGCTCCAGCGTCCAGATCTGCTTCTTCTTCATGCTGGCGGCCGAGGCGTTCACCTTGAACCCGAACGCCTCCGCCGTCAGGTACCGGTTGCTGCAGTTGATCAGCCCGAATTGGATCTGCACCGGCTCCGCCGTCCCGTTCGCCGTCATCCTGCCCCGCCGCCGACCGACACCGAGCGACAGACACCGAGCGAACGACACCGCCCGCCGCCGCCGCGCCCGCCCCGACGCCGCCGCCTTTATAGCGCCGCGGCCGCGGCACCGCCTCCCGCACCCCCCGCCCGCCGGGGCCGCCCCCGCCGCGACCCCCGCCCGCCCCCCGCATCGCCCCGGGGCCCCGCGGCACTGCCCGGCCCCGCCAGGAGCAGCGAGAGCCCCCTCGAGTGTCAGGACATCACCCCCGCCTCCCTCCTGCGGGACTCCCCTGCCTGCAGAGACCCTTCCCTGCGTGACAAAAGCCCCCATGAATTGCAGGATCCTCCCACGTTGTGAGACCCCCGGTGCATAACGGGATCCTTCCATGCATTTCAGGAGGCTCCTTGAATTGTGGGACACCCCCACTGCATGGCAAGACCCCTCCCTGCATTTTAAGAGCCCCATAAAATGCAAGTCCCCACTGCATGGCAAGACTGCTCCAAGCACAGCAAGAGCCCCCTTGAAATGTGAGCCCTCCCCAATAAACTGGAAGACCCCCAGGAGCTTTCTCTGCATTTCAGGAGCATCCATGGATTGCAGGGCCTCCTCCTCCAGCACAAGTTCAGCATGGAAAGACCCCTTCAGGAAGGGGCCCCTCCAATTGAAGGGCCCTCAAACACACATGGCAAGACCCCCACTGTGAAACAAGACCCCTCCTCGAATTGCAGGGTCCTACACATTGCAAGACCCCCCCTAAGCATTGCAGGAGGAGACTCCTGCCTTATCAGACCATTATGAGACCACCCCTTGCACTGCACAACGCCAACTTGACCTGCAAGTCTCTCCCTTACACTGCAAAAATCCTTCTGATTGCACATCCCCATCCCACTCCGAGACATTGTGAGACCCCCCCCTGCACCCCTCTGTCCCTCCTGGGCTGTTGGCCAAGCCACAAGGCTGTGGGACAGATGGGGAGCAGGGTGACGGATGCCGTGGCCTCCTGCCATCTCTGAGCCATCCCAGCGCCCTGTGCCAGGCACGAGTGAGGCTGGAGCATCCTGGCCCTGGGGAACTGAATTCCCACAGCAAATCCTGAAGAAAAGCAGTGGCACCCCTGCACAGGGGAGCATTTTGAGGCCATTTCTCAGGGGGTGGGTGGGCAGTGCTGCTGGTGCATGCGATGGTCTGGCAGCACTGACAGCAGGGCTGACCTGGAGATGGGAAGAATCCAGCCTGGAGAGGGTTTTGTGCTGCCCAAGGGTGCTGCTCACTGCTCCTGGGGGACAGGGACATTTCTTGTGTCTACACCAGGGACACAAAGCAATAAGCAGGAGCACAGCCGCAGAGGTCGATTTGAAGCTGGCTCAGTCACAGCCCTGCACCTACAGGGGGGAGCTGGCTGGAGGGATGTGCAGAGCCAGAAAATTGGAGAAAGAGGGATGATGGGAAGGACAGATGGGGCGGTTTTCAGCTGGACCAGGGAGCTGAACTGCCTGATGAAGCAACTTCAGCTGTCCCAGATGAAGCAAGACCAGTGAAGAGCTAAATGTGGGCACGGGTGCGAGGGCAAAACAGTGTGTGCCCGGGGCTGGCACAAAGAATTCCCCCAGGCTCATCCAAGCCAGGAAGGATGGCATCCCACCTCACCCCACCTCCCAAGGCCCTTCAGGCTCCACTGGTTCTGCACTGGCTGTACTGGTTAGAGCCACTGCTCCACCCCAGGCCAGCACCGCCCTCCCTTGCCCGGGGGTCACTGGCACAACCGCTCCAGGGCAAACCTGGGATGGCGTTTGTTTTCCTGGAAGTCTTGGCAAGACCTGCTCTGTGCTCATCCTTGCTGCCCAGCCCTGCAAGTCCAGACAGACCATTGCCAACCACAGCCAACCCCACAGCCTCTTGTCTGGGCTGGAAACAGTTCCTCCCCAAGCTCCAGTGAGGCAGATCCATGTTTGTCCAGCAAATCCCTTTTGCTGCTCTGGCTCAAAGCCCCCCCTGCATTAAGAGCTGGCCATGAGGCCGAGCAGCTGCCCAGACCCACAGCTGCTGGGCTCTGCCTTCCCCGGCCGCCACAGGCAGATGGTGATGAGGCCAGCAAAGAAACAGCTTTTCTCCTCAAAAAAAGAAAAAAAAAAAAGAAAANAAAAAACCCACCCTGTTTTCTCCCCATCACCCAGCACTGTGGCATGGATGGGTGACACTGGTGGATGGTGGCACTGTGTGGATGGATGGCACTGCCTGGCTCAGCAGATCCCTGTCCCTCCAGAGCAGGCACACACCCTGCCTGCACCCTCTGCACCCGGGGGATGGGAGAGCCCTAAACACAGCCTGAAACCTCCCCACATGTCACTGTGGTGGCACAGGGTGCCCAGTGCCCCCCTGACTTGGGGGTGCAGCAGCCACAGCTCATCTCCCGAGAGCATCCGTGCGTGCCGGTGCGCTGGAGCGGTGGGAGAGGCGCTGGGTTTCCCTCTGTGCGTTGCATTTCCCATCATTTTTGCAAACCACCGTGACTAAACGCTTCTGAGGTCATCCCCCCAGCCCTCCCGCCGCCGCTCCTGCAGGACACCCGATCCCGGCACACGGCATCCATGACAAGGGCTCGTCCCCTTGGAGGGGCTGTGGGACTGTCCCGCTGGGTCTTCAAAGGGATCCCAGCTCCGAAAGAGAAAAGGCAGGAGAAAAGGAGCCCCGGTCATGGAGTGATCCCTGTCCTGCCTGCCTCAGGCACAGAAACGCCCTCGGATTTTCACGCTTGCCTGGACACTTTTTGTGGCAGCCCAGCTCCGTTTGTGAGCAATCCCGGTATTTTCATTGGAGCTTGCGATGTTGGGAAGGCAGAGCTGGACACTGCAGGGAGGGTGGGATGGACGGTGCCAGGGGCAGGCACAAAGGCTCAGAGGACACAGAGACAGCAAATGCCTGTACAGCAGTGTCTGGTGAAGAGTCTGGGGGTTGTTCCAGCCCTGTGTCCCCAGGAGGGCAGCAGGAATGTCCCAGGGCAGAGGGGGATGTCCTCAGGCAAAGGGACAGTGTGGAGCCAGCAGCTCCAGCCCCAGGCACAGAGCCAGGGATGCTTTGGGCTGTGTCCTGCCCCGTCCTGCCCTCCAGAGCACACAGACCCTCGGGCACAGCTGTGTCACAGGGTGTCCAAAGCTGGTGTCACTGGGTCCCTCCCTTGGAGCACATCCATCCTCTGGATTCAAGGATTCCAGCCTGGCCCGAGCCCTCCTTGTTCCTCTTTGATGGAGCAGATTTGGGGGCTCACTGTGAGGGGGCTGCTCATTGGTTTTCACCTCCAGCACAGTGGACAGCAGCCGTGTGCTTTCCCTGGGACACCCCCGCACTGGTCAGTGTCCATGGCACACACAAGCCCATCCTGGGGGTGCTGATGTCCCCCTTGGTGGTGGCAGTGGCTCTGAGATGGCCGAGGCTGGCCTGGGAAGCCCCCCCACAATGCAGAGACCCACTCACCCCATGGAGGGGCCCAGCAGGGATTGGGGGTGCAGGTGGTCTCTCCAGCCACCTCCATCCCGTGTGGGACAGAGTTTGTGACAATGGGAGCTCTTGTGCAGGATGAGGTGACCTTGTGCAGCCACCAGGCTGTCCTCCAGTGGGATAAAGGGCTCTGCCAAAACCACGCAGAGATCACTGACCACTGCACCAGGGCTGGGAACAAGTCCCAGGTGCAGACAAAATCCTGGCTGGAGGCTGCATTTCCCCAGGTCCCCAAATGTCCCTTGCTGCTGCTGGGGGCCACGGGGGACACCCCAGGGTGCCCTGCTGTCCCAGCCTCGCTGCCATATGCCACCAGCCAGCTCAGCAGAGGTTCTCTGATGGCCCTCCCGACAGTTGGCAGGCGCCCTGGCCTCATTAAAATTGTATTAGGCTGTATTTAAAAAAAAAAAAAAAGCAGCAGCACCAGGGGAAACAAAGAGCAGCCCTCAGAGAGGGGCTCAGAGAGGCAGATCGTGCTCCGGGGATGTTTTCCCATGGGATGCTGCCCCAAGGGGATTTGCTCAGGAAGCAAGGGACAGCGGTGGAGTATGATGGGGGCTCAGCCATGGTCCTGTTTCCTGGACATCAGGATCAATCATGGCACTGGTCATGTGGCTTGCTAAGGTCTATTAGCTGGATTTATCCTCTTAGCTTAATTTAATTGCATCCAGAGAGCAAAAACGGATGGGAATGCTTGAAGTGCCTCGTTTCAAGCAGTTTGGATGTTGGACACCAGCAAATGAAGGAAGGAAGTGGATGAATGCACACGGACAGCCTGCACTGGGAATTCATCCCTCTCCTCCTGCCCCGGCTCATTTTCTGGTGTTTTCTGGTGTGGTTTTTACATTACCAGAAACTAAAGCAAAAACCTGCTCCTTCCTCTGTCTCCCCCAAGGACCCTGTGGAGGTGGGGTGGAGGCTGGTTCATCCAGCAGGAGAAGGAATTTTATTAGGAAAGCTTAAAAGACCTTTTGTGTAGCAGTGATTAACCTCTGTGGTGGGGATGATGCTCTTTGTCCTGGACCCAGTGCCCTGCCGTGTCCCCGGGGGCTCTGCTGGGACACGAGGCTCTTGTAATCCTATGCAAGTGCCCAGGAGCAGGACATGAGAGACACAGGGAATTCTGTGGGACAAAATAATTGATTACTAGGGGATGCTTTCCAGCCTTAAATATATATATATAAAACCCAAACAAACCAGAACAAACAGGAAAAAAGAAAATTTGCCCAGTTTGCAAGCGGAGCAAGGCAGGGCTTTGGTAGCTGTGAGACTCCAAGCAGGAGGCCCAGAGGAAGATTCCAGTGCCAGCCCTGTTGCCCGTCCCCTGCGTTTCATTCCCTGCTGCAGCGCAGAGTCAGCACAGAGGAGTTTGCAGGGAAGTGTGTTACCAGCGTCTCCCACGCAGCTCCAAAATAACCCGGCCCCGGCGCTCGGCAGCCGGGCGGAGCAGGTGACTCAGCCAGCGACAGCAGCTCCTCTCTGCTCCGATTTCCTCACTCATGCCTGGATCCAGGTTTCCCACCGCAGTCCATGTGCTGTGTTCGATGCCCAGGGCCTCTGAAGGGTTTGGTGGGCAGAGGAAGGGACATCAGGGGAGGTTCAGGCATTCACTGCCTGAATTCCCAGGCCACAGTTGAACTCTGGATCTGCAGCATCCCAAAAATCTGGTCTGGGCATGGCTGGGATGGTGATCCCCACCTCTGGTGGGACCCAACAGCACACACACACAGTTGTTCCATCCTCACCCTGAGATGGCCCATCCCAAAGAGGACATAAGAGGGATGGAAAGCCTTGGCAGTGTCCGAGCACAGCAGGGGGGATGTCAGGGACCAGCAGATTCTGACCCAGCCACTGTGGATGGGGGTGAGGAGGAGGAGGTGACAGCTCCTGGTCTTGTGTTTGCCATGTCCCCAGCTTCTCACAGCACTGGGAGGGGACACGGACACGGCAGGATGCTGCTGCAGGGGACTGGTGCCAAAACCCCCTCAGGGGCTGCACCCACAGGGGCACAAATCCCCCCTGCTGGGGTCAGGGGGCTGAAGCTCAGCCTGGAGAGAAACTGAGGTCAAGCCCCAGCAGGACCAAGGGATCCCCCCCGACACCCCCAGAGCAGGGGGGACATCTCTTGAAGGATGAGGTATCGGTAATAGGAGCGGTAATAGGAGCCAGCTGGGATGCCCCGGGGGATCCCTATAAAGGGCTGAGAGGGGCAGGGGGGCTTTTACAGCCTGTGAGCTGGAGAGGAGGTGAGGGGGTGGTGTGACTCCCTGGTGGCAGTATTGGGGCATCCCGGGGTGGATGCAGGGCAGCAGCAGAGCGTGCGCTCCTACCTGCAGGGGGGAGGTGGGATTTTGGCCGGGGAAGGGGCTGGAAGCAGCGGTTTGAGGCTGGGGGGAGGGGTCAAACCTCCCTGCCCAGCCCTGGCCCCACCAGCTGTGCCTTCCTGGGCCCAGAGATCCCCTTCCAGATGGATAACTCCATTGTCAGTGGTGAAAAGAGTCCATTAGCCAGGATTAGGAACGGGGCCTTTGGGGATTAGCCCCGCACCTCCCACTTGGCCCTCCTTGATGTCCTGGCCCTCCTTGATTCCTTCGGTGCTGGGCCAGGGGCACTGTTGTCCCTTCGGATTTTTTGGATGCAGAAGGGAATGGGACTCTAACTGAAGCACTGGGCTGAGAAATGCGGGAAGCGATGAAAGGAATTGGACTGAGTCCCCCCCAGGTGACTTGATCCCCTGCTCCCCATTGCATTTTCTCATGGAATTGCAGACTCTCCCAGCAGCAGAACCCCTTGGACAGGGGGGTCTGCAGCCCTCAGCCCTCTTGTCCCAGTGACACGAACTGACCTGCTGGGATGGAATGGCTGCTGGAAGGCAGGAGGGAAGGGAGTGTTGTCCCAGACCAGGAGTCCTCACAGCCCTGCATTTATCCTCTTATGTTCAGCCATGCCCGTCTCCCTTCTCCCTGTCTGGCCTTCCCGTGCATCCTTGTAGGGGGGCTGGAGGGAGTTCTGCACATGGAGAAACTGAGGCAGTGGGAGTCCAGCTGTACTCGGTCTGGTTTGTGGGAAACCACATCTGGGCTAGAAGTTGAAGATATTCTTCCTGTGGCATCTGCAAGGAGGGGTGGTTGAGGTGGGGGGAAGTCCCAAAACCTGGAGCCCCTTGATGAGTTGAGAGTAATTCCATTAGGCATGGATTCCATGATTCCCCGTGTCCTCTGCAAAGAGGGGCTGGATCCGACCTCCAGCTCAGGAAAGCGGGGGCTGCTGGTGTGAAAGCAGTGGCAGCGAGAGTTTGGGGGCTTTTAACTCCCCACTCTCCCACAGCTCCCTTCACTCCCCAATGTTAACAGGCTGGCTTTGTCCCTGGACAAACGGCCACAAGGAGGGATCAGGGCTGGGGGGCTCTGGCCAGGCTGGCTGCAAGAGGCCCCGGGAAGGCAGGAATGTGGGCGGGGGGGCCACCCTGAAACCCAAAACCTCGGCACAGGGGCCCTGCTCTGGGCATCCGGCGGCTGCGGGCGGGAGGCCCCGGGCTGTGGGCAGCCGGGGCTGGGCTTGGGGGGCTCCCCAGCCCTCCCTGTAGTGAAGGTGCTGGTTGCCCCCTCCTCAACCCCTCCTGCCACCCCCCAGATGGGGATAAGTACAGCCATTCCCAGCTGGAAATGAAGGAGAAGGGTGAAGGAGAACCCTCCCACTGATGTCAGGTCGGGGTCCTGGGGAGCAGAGCGGCTCCTGGATCTGGGTGTGTTCCCCAAAACTGGGCTGGAGGCTGGGCATCCTGGGGCAGGCACTGTGCACAGCCACCCTGAAGGTCCCTGGAAGTGACAGGGGTGGCTGTGGCTCCGCAGGATGAGAGAAGGCCTTTGGTGGGGACCACATTTGGCACTGGGGGGCCTCGGTCACTGGACAATCCACTGCAGCCTGTGACTCCTTGTGCCACGTGTGTGTGTTGGCAGGAGCAATCCGTGTGCATGTCGTGTGCCCTGCCACATGCAATACTGGTGTGTGCAATCCCACATGCCTGCAATTCCACACACACACACGTGCTGCTGCATGCAGGCCACGTGCAGCTGCATTTTGCCAAGTTCAGTGCAGGGTGCACCTCGGTGTGCCCCGTTCCATGTGGAGTGTGCACCTGTGTGCAATCCCTCGTGTCGTTCACACAATCCTTCAGGCGTGCGGGTGTGTGCAATCCCATACACAGTGTGTGTGTGTGGGTGGGTTGGGCCATGATTTCACGTGTGTTGGGATCACCCTGGATTGCCTGAGCGCAGTCTACACCCTCGGTGTGCGTGTGGTCTCACACACAGTGCATGTGACCACGAGTGAAGCACGTGCATCCCAACACGCACGATCCCACACCCAGCACGGATCTTGGTGTGCACCAACCTGTGTGATCCCAGTGTGGCTCATCTGTGCAGCCTGTGCACCTCACCTGGTGTGCACGGCCTCGTGTGTGCCACAATCCCGTGTGCAGCGTGTGGGTCTTGGCACGGTGACCCCACGGGCAGGAATGTGCACCTCGACGTGCGCGCGCTCAGGTGCAGCGTGCGTGATCCTGTGTGCAGCGCATGCATTGGTGTGCACGGCCCCACGTGCAGGGTGCATCTTGGCGTGCATGATCCCCTGTGTGGCATGCATGATCCCGTGTGTGGTGTGCATGATCCCGTGTGTGGTGTGCATGATGCCGTGCGCTCTGTGCCTCTTGGCATTCATGATCCCGTGTGTGGTGTGCATGATCCCATGTGTGGTGTGCACGATCCCATGTGTGGTGTGCATGATCCCATGTGTGGTGTGCACGATCCCGTGTGTGGTGTGCACGATCCCGTGTGTGGTGTGCATGTTCCCGTGTGTGGTGTGCACGTTCCCGTGTGCTCTGTGCATCTTGGCATGCACGACTCCACGTGCTCCGCGCATCTTGGCGTTCACCATCCTGTGCGCGGTGCCGGCACGATCCCCGGCGCCCCGCGCATCCCGGCGTGCGCCATCCCGTGCATGCGCTCCCTTCCCCTCGCTGAGCGCGGCGCCGGTGCGCGCATCCCGGCGTGCGCGGTGCCGGTGCGCGCCCCCGCGGCGCGGCGCGCAGTGCGCATCCCAACAGCACCACCCAGCCGCGCGGCCGCGCGCTGCAGCGGGGAGGGCGGACGGGCGGCTCCCGGCGATCCGCGGAAGCACGGAGGACAACATGGAGACGAACAAAGCGCCGAGGGAGCCCGGCTGGGGGGTTGTGCCTGTTCCGGCCTCGCCCGAGCGTGGCTGATCCCCTCCTGGGATGTTGCGTCTGTCCAGGACGGGTCGTTTCCTTTTGGGCATCGCTTGGGAATACGAACCAGAACTCTGTCTGGCAGTGGGTGCTGCAGGATTGGAGCTTAGGGCGGGAGTGGGCAGCACAGAATGAGGAACTGGGTGCCCCAGTGCCACCAAATCCCTGCTGGTGAAGCCACAGGCTCGGTGCTGCTCACGGCAGACTCCAACTTGTCCGCTCAGGCTGGCTCACCCTGTACTGAGCTGGCAAAGTGCTGGTGTAACCGGTCACTCCATCACAGCCTGATCCACATCGTGGTACCCAGCACAGGGACAAGAGACCCCACACGGCACTCTCAGCATCATCCGTCTCAACCATTCTTTGTGACTTGGGAAGCACCTGGTCCCCACACAGACCCCACAGTCCCTTCAGCCCCGGGGACACTGCACTCCCCACGGCCCTGCATACGCCTTTGGTGCTGTGAGACGTCACCAGAACATTTCCAATCTTTTATTGCTGGGGTGAATCATTTACTGGGGCAGCCAGCCTGTCTGCAAAACCCCGATGCCAGCTGGTGCCAGCTGAGCACAGCCTCCCTGAGAGTGTTTTGAGGTGTTTACCCCATCGTGCAGTGGGGTGTCACCAGTCTGATTCCCCTGCTTGGCCAGAAGAAGGCTTCAAACCTCGCAGTGATGCTGAGTCCCCATGGTGAGGCGACAGGGATGTATAGGTGACACAGTCACCGGGACCAACACCCAGCCTGTCTCCTGGGGCAATAAAAGAAAATGTCACTTCGTCACACCCGAGGGCGTTTGCAATCCCGGGTGACTGTGCCATGCTGTGGGCAATCCTGCAGGGATGAGGAGCTGTGCTGGGCCCTGGTCACTCCTCTCAGGCTCAATAAAGTACCCCAGGGCAGTGCAGGCAGTCAGCCCTGCCTCCTCTGTGGGGAAATCGAGGCAAACCGGGGGCTGGAGGAGGTGGGACTCAGGGATGTCCCATGTCTTGCTCTGGGCCAGCACAGGGGTCACCCTTGGAGCCATCTCACCACCGGGATGGGACCAGAATCCAGTTCCTGTGTTTTGGAGGGGCTGGAGGTCCCTTGTATCAGTGACAGGCTCTGTGATACCTGTCCCGTGGGCAGCAAACAGGCTTTGCCCACCAAATCCAAGGTGTTTCAAAGTGCTCCCAGGTGAATCCACACATCTGTGCTCAGGAACAAATTCTTTGCAGAAAGTGAGAGGTTTTGCTGCCTGACCAACAGTGGTACCACTGCACCAGGTGCCAAATTCTGTTTTCCCCAGGGTTTGCATTTCCCCCCTGGATCTTGGTTGGGAGTTTGGCAGCATCTCCCCAGCCCAGCGTGTCCGGCAGCAGCTCTGGGCCAAGCCCGGAGCTTTCGGCACGGCGTTGGCCGAGGCAGAGCCGCTCCTCCCCGTCCCCCCCTCGCAGAGGGGAGCGCGGAGAGGAAATTGCTGCTGACGGAGCTGCGAGCGCTGCCGGACTGGGGATGACTAAGTTTGGCAGTGCTACCTGCTGGCTGTTTTTCCTTTTATGGAGGATTTGAGCGAGCCGCTGGAGCAATTCTCCGAGAGAACCCGAAGGGATCCACCCTGACCTTGGGGATGGGCACTGCCGGGATGGGGAGAGGGTGGCTGGCGAGCAGGGTGGGACGTGGGACGTTGGGGCGGCGCTCGGCTGGTAGAGGCGGGGATGGGCCCCCCTCGCCCATCCGGATGGGGCACCCGAATGTTTTCACTTTCTATTTTAAGGCGCTGGACTGTGGCCCCGAGCGGAGGCATGGCCCGCGGTGCCAGCCGGGGCGCGTGGCTGCTGGCACCCTCCGTGCCACCTCCCTCTGAGGCCACCCTACAGCTCACAGCCATCCCAGTGTGGCTGTCCCACAGGGGATGGGGTGAAGAGAGAGGGTGAAAGGGGACGTGTCTCTGCAGGGGGACACCTCACTGGATGGGGACGCCTCACTGGATGGGGACACTGCTGCAAGGGTGGGGACGTCATCTGCTCAGGGACATGCTGTTGCAAGGTGACAGCATTGCAGGGGACACATTGCTGCAAAGGGACACAGCTCTGCACCCCAGAGCTGCTCCACGGTGCTGAGATGGAAACGGGGCAGCCTCGGAAAGTCCCCAGCTGGTGAGAAAAGCAGAGAAACAAAAATAGTGTCTTTCCAGTGACTATAGTGGGGTGGCTTGCAGGGACAGGACTGGGTTTTAGCCAGGCTGCCTCAGCACCCAGGCCGGCCCAGAGCCCCCAGCCTGTGTCAAGGGGCTGGGACCGGGCTCCTCAGCTGTGTCCTGCATTCTTGGCATTATTCTCCTTTTTTCTCCTCCTCCTCCACCCCGGGGACAGCTCTCAAACCTCTCCATTTATGGACAGGAGGTTAGGTCAAGTGGGAGGCTGAGGGGACGCCCAGGTCCCTGGGGAGGGACAGGGGTCCCACGTGGTGCTGGGAGCTGTGACCACCCCTGGGGGTCGCAGCAACGACGATGTGTGGAAAGCTGAGGGTCACCTGGGCATTGCCCCTGAGATCTCCATCGTGATGCCCAGTGCCACTGGGCCCCCCACCCAGGGTGGTGGTTGGGGTCCCCCGTCCCCCCAGGGTGCTGGTGCACCCCGAGCTGCCGCAAGCAGATGGGGAGAAAGCAGGCCCTGCAGGTGGGGAGAGTTTTTTCCTCTTGTTTTATTATTTTATTTTGAAGCCAAAAGCTGCCAGGTTGGAGGTGAGGCTGCAGCAGCTGTGTCCCACCCCAGGGGGGAAGGCTGGATGTGTCCCCAGCCCCAGGCCACCGAGGAGTCACTGGGGCAGGGTGAGATGACTCCGAAGCCACTCCAGATGATGAAACATCCTGACTCATTCTAATCATTAATATTATTAAAAAAAAAAAAAAAAGGAAGAAGAAATGACTCAGGCAGCTGTGCTCTGCCGTTGGGTGGTGACAAAGTGGCTGCTTGGGGTTAGGTTTTTGGGGTGGATTTTCCCCCGGTCTATAATAACACCTTGGGGTGTTGCTGAAAGCAGTGAGCTGAGGGAGAGGCAAATACCCGAGGAAATTTGCTGCTGGGGATCCTCCCACTCTGCCATGCTTTAAAGGATGCTTTAAAAGGCAGCAGCACATGGAAGCCCCCGCTGAGCCCTGGGATGTCCCAGGTTGTCCCCTGGCTGAGGAAGGACAGTGGCACCTTGTGGGGAAGGGTGAGATGAATGAACATCAGCTGGTTTTTTGTGTTTTAACCAGGCCTGCAGCCCCCTGGCCAGAACTCTGTCCCCATGGGCTGGGGGGCCAAGGGAAGGACCGTGGGGACCCATCCCTGCACCCTGTGGGGGCTCATGGACCCCTCCCCGGCTCCTGGCTGACTCAGCCATGCGGGATTCCCACAGTTTCCGTCAGATGTTGCCTGGAGTAAACGGGGAAGAGGTTTCACAAGCCCTGGTAATTAATGCTAATTACAGAGCAGCGACATGGGAAACATTTCTTCCCCAGGTGTCCTTCCAAAAATGGGTTTGTGCAGGTGTGGCACCATCCTTGACTTGTCATTAGCACTGCTCCGCCTGGGAGAAGGTGAAACCTTCGAAGGCTGGGACTGTGGGAACGGAGTGGCGGGGGACGGTCCCCTCTGCCCCGCGGGCGCCCGGCCCGGCTGCGGCTGCTGGCAGCTGCCTTTGGCTGCGGGGCAGGGCTCATGCAACCCCGGGTCAAGGCAATCCATGGGGAAAAAATACCCTCCGACCTCCTTGAGCAGCACGACTCCGCCTGGCAGCTGCTGGCAGAAAAATAAAACCATGGAGGGGCTTGGAGTACTTTGCTGTTTTTTGTTGATTTTTTCTCTCTTTTGTGGCTTGGTTCTGCTGCCTGCATTGGAGGGACAATGACATCCTCCTAGGACCAAGGGCTCATGCTGAGAGGGGTTGAGCTTCTCTGAGGCTCAAAAAGGATAGGTTGAAGGGGTTTAAAACCCCTTTTCAATTTTGTTTTTCTTCTCCTCACTGAGCTGCTCAGCTCCCCCCAGGTGTGAAGTGTTATAAATAAGGTAGGGTGAAGGTGGGCTGGGAGACCTGGGCTGCAGAGCCAGCTGGGATGGGCTGGGGAAAGCCTCCCCTGCCCTAGGACATGCTAAGCATCTGCAGTGCTTGGGCTGTAGGAAATCTCTACTTCTCTTTATCTGGATGGAGAAAAGAAGTTACAGAAGAAACAATTGGGCAAGGTGTGGAGGAAGGGAACGCTTTGTCCTCCGTGGCCACAGTGGCCAATTGCAGAAATCCTGGGCTGGACTGTCAGTGGCAGAGAAGCGAGGTAGAGGTGAGGAAACTCTTTCCATGCAGACTGTGGTGTCTCCATCCCTGGACCCTGATTTGATGTGATTTTTATGGAAGATTGAGCAGTGGGGAGCAGCTTGGAAATGATGCAGTGTTGCCAAGTGGTGGTGGTAGCATGACCTTTAATGGTGACTGTCAACCACTCTGGATGGTTGCAGGGATTGACAGCCCTGTTGGTGTCCCACAGCCCCATTTTGTTGTTTAAAATTGGTCTTTGAATTGTGGGATTTACATCTCCACCCAAGGATGGTTGTGTCCTATTTGCCTTAAGGCTCAGGACTTTTGGAGCAGAGGGAGATGAAGAGGCTGGTCCTTCCCTGTTTGATGAAGAAGAGCATAGCCCAGGCTGGAAACATATTTATTTAGGAGTGGAAACAATGTCAGAAGACTTGGAAAAAGCTCTCAGAAGGGGAAATTAGATGGGATTAAATCCACCCAGAGCCAGTTTCCAGGCCATTTCCATGCTTCTCCCAGTCCAGGCGCTGTAGGTGCTGCAACTCCCTGTCCCCTGGCCAGCCAGGGTGGGGACAGAGTGGGGCTGGCAGGTAAAGTCTCATTCCCACTGGGCTGGTGAGCTGGGAAACCGGTCCTGGCAGAGGAGAAAGCCGCCTCCTCTGCAGGCTCAATGGGAGCTGTGACTGTCTGCGGGGTTTTTAAATAATCGTGACTTTGCTGAGCTGATTCCTTTTTGATGTGTGCAGACTTTTCTCCCTCTGACTTTCCCTTTGCAGCTTTCCCTCGCAGCAAGGGGGGTTGCTGTGCCTATCCCAGTGGATGGGGCTTCTCCCAGTGCTCCATCCTCTCTCCTGTCTGAAGGTGGGGAGGAAAAGGGCCACACCAATCCCAGTGCTCCTGTGTGCGAGCCAATTCCCCCAAGGATGGTTGCTTTAATGAGATGTCACAGCTAATGAGTCTGCTGGCAGAAACGTGCTGGGAAATGGTAACGCAGCAAGTCTCAGTGCTGGGATTGTGCAGCTTTCCAGGCTCTGTCCCGTCCCAGAGATGGGAATCCATGGGAGCAGCTGGGTGAAGGACCTTGTGCTCCACCCCAGCATTAGGCAGGAGCAGCTTGCTGACAGCTCGCTGCCTGCTCGCTATCAGGATGTGATTGGGCCAAGTGAAGGGAATAAATTCATCCCAAAAGAGTGGGGTGGCCAAAAACCCAGCCAAAGCAAATATTGGGAGCTCCCAATACACCAGGCACCAGTGCAGGGTTCATCAAGTGGGACTGGTGATTTATGGGAAGAAATTCATGCTACTGGTGGGCTCATCCTGCACTGTGAGACCTTCCTTGTCCACAACTCAAAAGAGAACATCAGGCTGCCAGCAGATCTGAGGCTCCTCTTTACAGCAGCTGGGCCTGAGAGGCACCTCAAATTCCCCTGATCAGTGAGCATCCAAGTTCCCTCTATCCCAGTACATGGAGACTGAGGGAGCTCAGAAATGTTTTCACTGCTGAGCACGGAGAGTTGTCTTGGAAGCAATTTATGCCCTGGAATCTGCTGGGAGTTAACACACAGAAGTAAAAATGGGAGGCTGGGGAGGGGGCTGCTGTCATTGTTCCTTGAGCTGCTGCACAAGGGAGGGGAAATACAGAGACCTTTTCTCTCCCTGTGCCTGCCCCAGGAGCAGGGATGCAGGATGAACAGGGTGCAGGATGATCCAGGGCACCCATCCCATAGAAGGGCAGCCCCAGCACCTGTACAGGGCAGAGGAGGGAGGAGATTCATTTCTAAGGTATACTCCTGATGAATTTAAGTTTACAAAGCCTTGGAGGGGGGCAGAGGGCCTCAGCTGCTCTCTGGTTTCCGGTTCCTGCTGCCTCTTGCTCCAGCTGGTTACCGCAGACAGGGCCAGGTTTTGCCATTTAAGGCTGATTTCCCCAGGCTGGGCTGTGCCGAGAGCTGCCTGGGACGGTCCCTCGGCCACTCGGTGTTAATTAAAATGTGAGCCCAGAGAGATGTGGGTCCCCTAGGGGAGGAGGGAGAACCCTCCACCACCATCTCACCACGTCTCCTTTCACTGATCTCCACGGCACAGGAAAGAGCCAAGGGAAGGGGTCTGGGTTCATCTGTGCAGTGACGTGCCCAGGCTTGGATGGGCAGGACAAAACCTTTTGTGGTCCCAGAGGCAGCAGGTTCCAAGCAGAAGGCTCTGGTCCCCTTGATCCAGCCCTGAGTGAGGGACCTGAGCTGAGCAACGCCAGGGTGGAGCTGGGACACCCTTTGCCCTGCCAGGCTGTTTCCAGGACTGAGCCCAGGCTGTGCTGGGGCTGAAGCTGCCCCACATTCTGGGCTTCCTCATTCCTGTCACCACAGTTGGTTGCTTTTTTCTTCCTCTTGCTTGTCCCCATCTGCCCCAAGCTCTTGCAAAACATGAACAAGAGTTCCCAGAGAATGAGATGTGCTGTGCAGCCCTCTCACAGCCTTGGGCAGTGATCTGGGAACCAAAAGGGCTCCTGCAAAGCCCCATAGGAAAACCACTCCCTGTTCTTTCTGCATGCTGACTTGCCTCTTCTTTGGGCTGAGAAACTGTAAAGACAGTGGCCACTCTTTGTGTTCACAGGAGCCCCACCAGGGTCCTGGTGGCCTCTGTACCTACTGAGCTTCTCTGCTGCTCTGTGCTCCAGCAATGGAGGAGCTCTGGAAGCCACCTCTGCAACCCCACACTGCTCTGGCTCTGGCACCGGGAAGGGAAGGGAGCAGGAACGTGGAAGACTTAACCCCATTTATCTTTAAAGGCTGGAGGAGGGAGAGGCGTGTTCATACCCCACCCTGCTCACGCCAGCAAAGGTCGTCTTGGGCACAACTGGGCCAGGGAGTCCCCAGGGCTGTGCCATTGCTCCAGTAAGTGCCACCTGTGGGTACTCAAGGTTCTAATGGCACTCAAGTGCATTTTTCAAATATTCTCAGGGCTGGTAACTCGTCTGCTGCTCCAGAGGGGCTCAATGCCTACCCAGGCACACATCACCCACGTGGGACAGCAGAGTTGGCACCCCAGGGTGGCACAGGGACCAGAGAGAGCAGAGCTCTGCAGTCCTCCTCAGGAGCAGGAGGGAACCTGACAACTCACTCAGCCACCCGAGTCCCACCACAATTTCTCTTTCCAGACCTTCACCCCACAGCCTGCCTGTGGTGGAATGAAGATGGATGTGACCTTGCTAGTCCCAGATGAGAGCAGGTGAGGAGGGAGCAGAGTACCTTAATGAGTCAGGGGAGTGACAGCCAGTGCCTGGCACCCAGGGCTTTGGTTTGCCTTTCTCCTGAGATCTTATCACCTGCCAGCAGGAATGTGTGAAATGAGCCAAACAAAGCACATGTGGAAATACAGTCTCGAGTGAGGGATGGAAACTCTGGGGGCAATGGGCTGTGAGGGAAATGAAATGCAGGGGGGCTTGGTTCCTCTTTGTGGTGGTGCTTTCCTCCCGTGCGTAGTCTGTGTGAGTGGTTCAGGGTGATATCAGAGGGAGGATACAGTTGCAGACTCGCTGGTTTGGTCCCAGATTTGCTGCAGATCTCGATGTGAGCTGGACCAGAGGGGCTGGTTGGGAGCAGCAGCACCCTGCAGAAAGCCTGTGCTCCCTCCTTCCCCACTGCCAGCCATATGGACCCCAAACTGGGGCATCACCCCACTGCTACCCCAGCCACATGGACCCCAAACAAGCCTGGCACCAGACAAAAGCCACCTGGCTCTCTCCTCCCATGCACCTGCTCTCCAAGGTGGGGGGAGAGGGACAGTCACTCAGTTTCAGTTCTGGTGGCTCTGTGAAAGGGCTGAGTGCTGTGTAAGCGCTGAATCACCCCTGAAGGTTTATTTAAGCTTGGAGGAGTGGATGGGGCATTGACTAGAGCAGGTCCCACTCCTCCATCACTCCCTGCCTGGGGAGAGCCTCTTGCGTCACGGCTGTGCAAACAGAGCCGGGGGCCAGCCCAGGCAGGGATGGGGTTGGGACAGGGCCCAGAGCAGTTCCTGGGCTCCTCTGCATCCCTCCTTCTAGGAATGGGCCAACCCTGCCTCGCCCATTCATTCCCTGAGCATCCCTGCACCTGTGGGGACAGGAGCTGGTGCAGGTCTGGGGTCGCTGGAGGGGTGGGGATCCCCACCTTTGGGTGCACCCACAGCAGCACCAGCACAGTGGTCAGACCCTGTGACTTGCTGCTGGAAGTAAAGAGGGCTTATGCTCCAAACCCAGACTAGAATTATCTGCCAGGCACAAGTGCTTTATATCACCTGGCATTGGCGGGAGAGTCACCGACTGAGGGCAGTGGCCATCCTTGCTCTCCCTGCCTCTGTTTTTCACACAGAAAACAAAGGCAGCATTATTCTCTCTCTCTCTCCAAGGTAGGAGAGGTCACCCCCGTCAAAGGCTTGAAGCCCCTAGATGGAAAGTGCCATTAGCCCGGCAAAGATCAAAGCGAATTTCCCGGCTTGCTTGGGTAGCCCAGGATCGGTTTCATTTCCTAGGTACGGTTGAGCAGAAAACTCCATCCAGCTGCTCCCCTGCCTTTACCGTCAGACACCAAGAAAAATCAATTCTCAGAGTAATTAAGGAGCGGTTGAAAATGCACCGTGTGCCTTGGCATAGTGCCACGTAACACCTGCGGGAGTCCTTTGCCAGGACAGGTAACTGAACCCCAGGGAGCATCCTGGAGGGAAAGATCCCCTTGGAGGTGCATCAGAGCTGAGGCGTCATTCAGCTGCATTTGGGTGGTGATGGGGGTGGTGTGAGCAGGGGCCAGAAGGCTGAGACATGCAGAAAAAACCCAGGGAGAATCAGCTTTTTCTCTTCCCCTTCTGTTTTTAGCTGGAGGAAATATCCCCTGAAACTGATGCCAAGCCTGGCTGGAGGGGAGGGCTGCTCCACCACTCTCTGTGCCTGCGGGGAAGCTCCAGCATAGGATTTAGCTTACACCTGTCCCATTGCTGTGGAAGGAGTGGACTCCAGAGATGCCCAGGGTGCAGGGCTGGGGCTGGGAGCCCGGCCGGCATCGCCTCAGGGTCTGGCTGTGCCGGTGTAATCGGGCTGTGCTGCGGAATGACCTTGGGCTGAAAACAATTCCACGCTCGGGCCTCACATGCTGTTGCTATCAAGGTCAACCAAAACAGCCCTGGCAGCACGTTTAACCAGTGGGGGAAGGGAAGGCTTTGCTCTGCTCTGGCTGGGCCAGCACAGCCCGGGGAGGGTGGGAGGATGGCAGGGCTGTGGGGCAGCAGGATGGGGCTGGGCAGAGGGTGTCAGCCTGGGCACTGGCTGATGGATGCTGACCTGGCTGCCTGCACGGCTGGGAATGAAGCCTTGGTCTCCTGCTCCCTGTGTGAGCTGGGGGACCCTGGGGCTGGCACAGGGACCAGCTGAGGGATACGCAGTGAAAAGGCTGGGGAAGGCATGGGGGCACGGAGAGACATGGAGGCAGCAAGGACAGGCAGGGCTGGAGAAACAGGTGGAGAAAAATCTTCAACCCCTCCAGCAAAGTCCACTTATCAGGGACTGCAGGCTGTAAATCAGGCACGTGCACCCTGCCACCACCTTTCCAACGGCCTCGGCAAAACCGGCACAGATTGTTTGCCTGTGCCTTGCAAACGGAAAATGGTGAATTTATACAGTTTTCCAGCATGATACAATGTAATGATTTTCATTCCTTGTGAATGGGAGGGATGCTCGATGCACTGTTAGCCCATCCATGAGGATGCAGCAGATCAGGGAGAACACCCTCGTACATGGAGGTCTGTGAAGGGAAAGGCTGTCCTCTCTGCAAAAGGACTGATTGATCACAGAGCTCGAGGATCAATACAAAGGAGCAGAAACATCGGGGAGGGGTGTATGAGAGTGGAGAATGATGCTGAAAGGGGGAGAGTCGAGTCTGCAGCTTGTCAGGGATGAGCTGGCATCAGGGATGCAACGCAGCGAGCCAGGAAAATGTCAGGGGCTGTTTTGCTTCAGGTTTAATGCTGAATATGTTCCCATAAAGGAGAGGTGGGGGCTGCAGTGAGGCCCCCAGACATCTCCAAAGGGAGTGAAAGGCCTGGGGTTCCTGCTTAGATTTTACCTCCTCCAAATTCCCGTTACAGCTTATGCTGCAAGGAGAAAATTGAAAGAGGAAGGTGCTGAGATGGTCCCTGTGTCTGTGAAACAGGGGATGTGGTCAGCACCTTTCCTTCTTCCCCTTGGGGAGTTGGAAGGGAAGGGAAAGGCAGTGCTTCAAAAAACCTCCATGATTTTTGTGCAAGCGTGATTCAAAGAGATTGTGGTGGTTTCAGAAGTTTCTACCTCTCTTCTCATTGTCACAACAGCAGGAGGGAGAAAAGGGAGGCCTGAGCACATGACAGAGTGAGAGATGGAAGAGCTGGTGATGGAGGGGATGTGCAGAAATCCAAGCCAAAACTCCAAGCCCAAAAACTCCCAGAAATATTTCCCCCCTTTGACCCTCCTCTCCCCAAAAGCATGGCAGATGCCATCTCTGCATGAGCAAAGGGCTTCTGCTCTGGGGGAAGGGCTGGGAGAAGGGAGAGGAAAGCAGAGCTCACATGTTGTCCCACAAGTGCAGCGATTCAAGCCCAGCCATATCAGCTGGCAAAGGGCAGGAGGATCCTCCCTCGGATAGTTTTGTCCAGAGTCAGTGGCAGCCAAGCACCAAGGACAAGCGGGGAGAGATGAAGCAAAACATGGGAACTTGGGAGCCTGTGATGTCTGCCCAAAGGTAACACGACAACCAGGAAGCTTTTTGCTCAGTTCCCCTTTCTCTCCCCTCAGCTCTTGCAACAGCCCAGAAGAGATGGGAAGAGAGCCCCAGCCATGGCCAGGGTGTTGGCCTGGCCCATCCCACAGTGGTGAACACGGTGACAGGTTGGTGATTTTGCTGTCAAGGTGTCTTCTGCCTGGGAGGAAGTGGTGGCACCCAGCCATGTGCTGGAGGCCACATCCTGCTGTCCCACCAAGGCCAGACCTTGCTGCCCCTACAGCCAGCAGACGGGAGGCTGGTGCTGCTGCCCTCCGGATGCTGGCGGATTGATTGCCTTCTGATTCAGTCCAATAATCAAGAATAATTGCCTGGCAGTTCCCTCCCTGCCTAATGGGCTGCCTCGCATCGCGGCTCCCCAGCCTGGCTCCACCCAACCTGCTCACTGAGATGCAACAGAGCGCAGCATCCCACCCCTCTCAGGCACGCCCCGTCCATCTGCCCAAGACCCCCATGAGCCCTGGTGGCCTCTCCACCTGGCCCTGACCTGATGTTCCCCATCCCAAACCCATCACCCCACTGGTACTGTTGGACTTTTCCCAGCTTTAGCAGCGCATTTGTGGACCACGCTTCCCAGCTGCAAGGGCCATCAGCTCTACTCATGCCTTGTGGCTCCCCGTATTTGACGTCTAATCTTCTAATTAATAATCAGCCCTTTCAAAGTGGAATGCAAACATTAATTAATTCCCCATGAGGCAGGTAATTAACAGCAATGACTCCCATTTTACTGCGAGGGAGGCTGTGATAGAGAGATCTTGCATGATCCACATCGTGGTGACAGAGGAATGACCGGGCAAAGGCAGCTCCACTCCAGCATGGCCCTGCAGGAACCCGAGGCTGGGTCCCCTTCCACTGAGGGCTTCCTATGGGGACTCTCCTGGCTATCTCTTTATCACTGTGGCCATCTCCAGTGAGGAGAGGATGGCATAATCCCAAAATGGCCTGGCAGGACATGTCCATCACTGTGGCCACCTCTGCCCCTGGGGTGGCCCAGAAGAGCCCACAGGTCTCCTGGCCCTCTGTACCACCCTCTCCAAAGCACCCGCCTGGGTGCAGCCATGATGCTGAATTTTGAGGCACCTTCATCAGGACAAGGCACTCCTGGGGAAAGGGGATGCCATCCAAACGAAAAGGGTTTCTCTTGTATTCCCATCCATGCTTGGTGTCCCATGGCCTCCCATCCCCCTAGGTAATTGCAAATCTCCATCTCAATTAAGCTTTTGCAGGTTCCTCCTGCTGCTCTCCTCCTTTGTTCATCCCACAGCAGGAGTAGGAAGGGAGGGGAATAATGCCTGGGTCCCCTTCAAGGAGACCCACACGGGCAGTTTGGGGAGGGAGCCTCATCCTCATCCTCACTGTGATCTCTGCAGCTCCCTGATGACAAAGAGCTTGCTGGCGTGGCCTGCCAAGACCTTGACTGCAGGCCTGATTCCTGCCTCTATGATGCTGGACAAGGGGTATCCCATGGAGAACAGGCATTTTCAGCCTTTTTTCGAATTTTTTTTTTTTTTTTACCTGTCACTACTGTTTTCAAACGGCTGAGATTACACATCCAAGGTCCCCACGCTGAAGTCTGTGTGCTTCCAGCCGGCAACAGATTGCGAGTGGCTGCTGCTACTTTACTTACAGGACTGCTTAATTAACTTGATTAATCAGCCCGTGTTCGCATAACACTCTGGAGACGCAAAGCCCTCTGGTTGCTGCTGCCTGCTGCTCTGCGGCCGCTGCCCTCGCCTTTATTCCTGACCAGTGCTGGATGGTCACAGGCAAGAAGGGGATTGCAGAAAGGCAGCCTGGGCTGGAGCAGCCACGTCTCCTACTCCAGCAAGGTTTGGATCAGAGTACAGAAACAAATATTGCTCAAATCTGACCAACCCACTGCTCCCGTTGTGTGCCCTGCCAGCACGGGGCAGGATGGAGAGCGGGGACCAGAGTCCCCTGCTTGCCTCAATGCCTGAGCCAGAGCCAGCGGAGCGTTCCCTTCTCCCAGATCCCGCTGCCACCGTAGGCACACGGTCTTTAATGGTGCCCGGTAGCGCCGGCGGTATTCCCGGGCGGGTCCAAGGGCCGAGGGCCTGGTGGCGACTGGCAGGAGCCGTGTCGCTGCCGCTTGCTGAGATCAGCAGTGAACTTGGCCCCGCGTCCCGCTCGTCCCGCTCCCGGCCGGGGTCACCGGTGCCCGCCCGGCCCAGGGGTGCAGGTGACGGGCGCTCCACGTGCCCCGTGCCGGGGAGCACCGCAGGCAGGGCGAGCAGCACCCCCGCGATCCCGCACCGCGCTACCCCCGCGTACCCCCTCCCCTCCTGGGGGGCTGCATCCGCCCGGCTCCCACACACACACAAGAGGCGAAAGGGCCAGGACCCCCACCCGCGGGGCTTTGTGTGAAGGCTGGGGTGGGGGGGCTGCACGGGGGCAGCGGGGCACCGCGAACCGCGGCGGACACCAGACAGGAACTCCGTCCCCCAACTCAGCCCAATGACATCGGGGGCCGCGCCCCGCACCCCAACCCCGTTCGGTTCCCCCCCACCCCAATATTTTCCCCCCTGTCGGGGCGGCGGGGCGGGGTGAGGGCTGGGGGGCGTGGCCACACGTGGCCAATCGGAGAGGCGCACTCCGAAAGTTTCCTTTTATGGCGAGGCGGCCGCGGCGGCGGCCTAATATAAAGCACGCGCGGGCGGCGGGCGGCAGCCGCCGCGAGCTCTGCCCGTCCTCACCGCGCGCGCGCCCCGCTCCCGCCGCCGCCTCACGCCTGCCCCGGCTCCGACCGCGCCAACTCCCCAAAGGTGAGAGCCGGCACCGCGACAGCGGGGGATGGGACAGTAGCGATACTAATGAGAATATTAATGAGCCGGTGTTATTGTGAATGTCGGCGCGATTGGGGTTGTTGGGACACGGCGCGCCCTTTGTGCGCTGGCGGGGTGGCGGCCCCGTAGCGCGCTGCCGCGTTTTAAGGGATAGAGACGCAGCTCGCGGTTTAAGGCCGGTTTCGGGGGTGATGCTTGCAGAGGGGGGGTCGCGCCGCTGCCACCCGTGGGGCTAATCCGCCCTGTAAGAGGATTGCTGGTGTGGATGGGGGGAGCGGGCGGCTCGGCTGCGGTGTCCCGGGAGCGGCGGCGCGAACGGGGGGGCGAGGGGCTTTGTTCCGCGGAGTTGCCTGTGCTGGGGTCGGGGCCCGGGGGCGTTGTCCCCCGTGAGGAGGGGCGCGGCCCCCCCGCCCCACACATACGGATAGTCCTGGTGGCTGTTGCTTGCGGGGAGGGGGCGGCACCCCCTGCACGGGGCGAGGCTTTGGATCGGAACAATGCGGGGTTGGGGGTGCAGGGGGACCCCCCCCACCTCGTGTGCCCGGAGCGCAGGTGCAGGCGGGCTGCCCGCTCCGGCTCCGACTACACTTCCCAGGCTGCCCGTGCGGGGCGGCACATGTGCGGCAGCTGCCGGCGCTCCCCCCGCCACCGGATTACACCGGCGCGGCCAGAGCCGCCGGGGCTGAGCCTGGGCGGGCGGCAATTGCATAAGACGCTGGCTTTAATCCCGCCCGTGGTGCCGCCGGTCGATGGGGCAGAGTCCCGGTCACGCTTGACTAGTGGGCTGGGCGTGGTAGCCAGCGCTTGTTCTGCTGCGGTTCCTTGTAGAGGCTGGCTGAGGCTTTGGAGGCTGTGCGGAGGGGTCGAGTGCTGCTGGCTGTGCCTGGCACACGGCGGGCACCGGGCGTGACCCCCTAGGCTGGGTGGGCGCGTCAAGCCCCGCTGACTGGCACATGGCGGGGCTCTGAGGAGAGCACCGGGCGTGACCGGCGGGGCTGTGCGGAGGTGTTGAGCCTTGCCGGCCGGCTCAAGGTGGGGCACCGGGCGTGACCGGCGGGGCCGTGCGGAGGCGTCGAGCCCCGCTGGCCGGCACACGGCGGGGCGCTGGGGTGTGGCGGCCACGCCCGCCCGCTCCGGGGAGTGGCCGCCGCCGTCCCCCCGACAGCCGGTGGCGGGCGAGGCGCGGCGCGCTCCATCCATTGCCTTTTATGGTAATAATGCGAGAGGGCGCAGGGACTTCCTTTGTCCCAAATCCGCGCAGTGCCGAAATCTGGGAGGCGTCGCCCCCTCTAGCGGGCGCCGGGCGAAGCGGAGCGGCGCCGGCAGGAAGGAAATGGGTGGGGAAGGCCTTGGCGGCATCGCCTTCCCTTCCCGCCATCGCCTTCCCTTCCCGCCTGCCGCCGCGGGACGGGGCTCGGCGTGTCAGCCGGGATGCTCATATCTCCTTCTCTCCTCTCCTCCCGCAGCCAGCCATGGATGACGATATTGCCGCGCTCGTTGTTGACAATGGTTCCGGTATGTGCAAGGCCGGTTTCGCCGGGGACGATGCCCCCCGTGCTGTCTTCCCATCCATCGTGGGTCGTCCCAGACATCAGGTAGGTGGCTGGTTGTGCTTGTTGCCTAACAAAAGAGAGGAGTTTTAGGTGGAAGTGGTTCCCCTAGAGGCAAGTAGCGTTTTTATTTGGCTTTGTACCATGAGAGGCCTGTGCGCTACAGCGCAGCTGGTGGGGAATGCAGCCTCCTGCAGAGCCTTTGTGCAGCATGTGTTGGAACAGCTGACTGGATGTCTTTCCTGATAGGTGACAGCAGAGGGGCAATAACTAGAGACTTAGCTTTATAAAAAGAGAGCTATCCACTCTTCAGCTGTACTTACCACATTGTCTTTGTTCCGCAGGGTGTAATGGTTGGTATGGGTCAGAAAGACAGCTATGTTGGTGATGAAGCCCAGAGCAAAAGAGGTATCCTGACCCTGAAGTACCCCATTGAACACGGTATTGTCACCAACTGGGATGACATGGAGAAGATCTGGCATCACACCTTCTACAATGAGCTGAGAGTAGCCCCTGAGGAGCACCCTGTGCTGCTCACAGAGGCTCCCCTGAACCCCAAAGCCAACAGAGAGAAGATGACACAGGTGTGTAGAGCTCTGCAGCTTGGAGCTACAACAGATAATTGCTGCAGGCCAGCTCTCCTCTTCCATGTTGTCCTCTCTCCTTCACCACTATTCTCCCTTTTTGCCATCTTTACAGGGTTTTCCTTTCCTGACCTGAGTCTCCTCTTTGCTGGACCTTGACAGGTTTTGTTTGCTTTTCTAAGCTGGCTTTCTCTGAGACTGAACTAGCAACTGGTCTAACTGCTGTTTCTGACTAGGCACACTAATCCATTTACAACCCTTGAGTGACTGTACTGTAGTTTACTTGGCATTTGTTTTGTTCCTTGCTGTGATATGTGGATGGGTCTATGGCAGTGGTGTCCCTGCTCAGGCTCTGACATGGCAGGTGTGGGTGGAGACCAGGTGAGATAAGCATGGACTTGAGGGGGAGTATAGAGATACCTCTTATCTAGGAGCAAAAGTAAAACCACTTGCATGGATTTGGTATAGACATGTAGCAAGAGCCCTGTATTTTCCTGTTGACCCAACCCTTCCTTTTCTCTCCCTAGATCATGTTTGAGACCTTCAACACCCCAGCCATGTATGTAGCCATCCAGGCTGTGCTGTCCCTGTATGCCTCTGNGTTCAGGTGCCCTGAGGCCCTGTTCCAGCCATCTTTCCTGGGTAAGTCCAGCTTTTCTAGGATACTCTCCCCCTTAGTGCTCCCTCTGTGAAGGACGACCTGGAGACCATGGCAGTGAGGGACCAAATATTTACCTGCTGCTCTTGTAGCAAGGCTTGTGCTGCCCACCAGTCAGCCTCACTTCCTGCACAGCTTAAAGCTGCTTGAGGGACTTGGGTCAGTAGAGCCAGAGGTTGAGTCTGTCCCAGCCATGGCTCTGCAGTGCTTTCCTGCTGAAAGGACTGCTGGTCTCCTGGTTGCCTGTAGTATCTTCTTAGTCTCCCTTGACTCTGTCTGACCCTTTGTTGATTTAAAACTTCTGTTTCTTCACAGGTATGGAGTCCTGTGGTATCCATGAAACTACCTTCAACTCCATCATGAAGTGCGATGTGGATATCCGTAAGGATCTGTATGCCAACACAGTGCTGTCTGGTGGTACCACAATGTACCCTGGCATTGCTGACAGGATGCAGAAGGAGATCACAGCCTTGGCACCCAGCACAATGAAAATCAAGGTAGGATGGAGTTGGAGGAGCATCTCAGCACCCCTGTTAGGCTGAAGTGTGGAGGGTGGTATGCTGGTGTCCTGCTGCAAAAGATAGAAACTGTGTCTGTTTAGTACAGCCCTAATGGCTTTGGGCTGGACAGGATGGCACTCACCCAACTGCATGAATAATGGGATTAAAGACTGGCTGCAAAGGAGAGAGGTGGGTGTGTGAAGTTGTGTCTTGATCCTGCTTCGACTTCATGGTATCTTGGCCAAGGTTAGATAAGGGAATTAGGCAGCTCCATCTTGCAGGGCCGTGTGTGGGCTGTGAGCGTAGTGTGATGCAGTGTCTGACTGGTTCCTCCTCTTCCCTGCAGATCATTGCCCCACCTGAGCGCAAATACTCTGTCTGGATCGGAGGCTCCATCCTGGCCTCCCTGTC